>JAYESA010000019.1:58175099-58550099 GCA_036927795.1 Iris macrosiphon
TCATATCCATGACACGATAATACCTCTAATAATTGCCAAGTCTTCTAGCATGCAAATCCCTAACAGTAGTTATCCCTAACACACGTCCCATACGTACAGGAGGTCAGCCTGTCACGCAAGTCCGTGATCTATATGAGACTCACAACTCGTGTAAGAAATATGTCACGGCCAATGAAAACTAAGAATGCCTCATGATAATGGGGTGGTCTCATAAACTAGGTCACATGCATATACATAATAAAAACAGAATACGACGACACCGTCGTTGTACCCAAGTTTCCTTGGACGCGCAGTTTATATAGCAGTTAAAATATATTAACTAAATGACAGAAATAAAATGCATAAATCATATGGAATATAAATTATATTACAATGGCAAGGTATACTTACCTGCTCTGAAAAAGGATAAAGTCGCAACTCAAGGCGTCGTCCGATCTACCCGTCACATAAATTAAACAAGTTAGATTACAAAAATGGGTGAATAGGTTCCTCCATTTTAATCTATTTTAATTCTGAATAAAATAACCTAAAATAATATTTTTATCTTATTATAATCTGATTTTATTGTTAAATCCTAATTTTGGTCCAAAGAAAGTCAACTTTACGAATTTGTGATCCGTGGCACGAAAATCGAGGCGATCCGTTAACCAAAAAGTGAACCAACTCAAATCCTGGATTTGTGTATGGAATTTTATTGATTTTAATGCTACATGAACGCTGGAATCGACAGTTTTATAAAATCATAAGTCGGTAAAGAGTTATGGCCACAAAGGCACACAAATAATAGTTTTCGGTAGTTTCCTATTTACGTCTACGTTGCACAAATTTTACAGTAGATTAAAATTATATATTAAATTCTAGAAAAATAATTTTATATAAGTTCATCATGTCAGATTTTCAAAACTTAAAACAGCTCATAATTCCGAGTTCGAAATCTCCCAAAATCTTGAAAATACGAAAACACGTCTGATTTCGGCCAGCTGGCACTTTCAAAATATTCTGGAAAAATAGGTTCTTAAATTATTAAAATAATTTATATATTCAGAAAACTAACATTGATATGGTTTTAACAAAAAAAATTGGAGCATGTTTGGAGTCCAGAGCTAGGAGATATCGTCTTTTTAAGTCGTCATAACTACTAGAAAATGAGGCTGAATTTATGACGAATTTTGACTATTTTTGGACGAAAAAGAGAGGAGTTTGGGAAAGAAAAATATGAAAGATGAGTTTATTCTATAAGTCTAATAGTTATTTATAATGGTGGAGACTATTTAATTGAATACGACTAGGATTGGCTAATTTGGATATGATTATGATCAGTTTAAATAAGCATAGGATATGCATGAAGTTGTTTTCCTAGTAGGCTCAGGATTTGAATTAATTTAAAATATAGTTTAAATTTATCTCAATAATTTATAATCTTAAATATAATTAAAGATAATATAAATAATTTATATATAATCTTATTAATATCTATTAACACTAAATTAGCATCTATCTAATATTAAGACTTTATATATCCAAATAAATCCTTAATAATT
Organism: Iris macrosiphon; assembly: GCA_036927795.1. Classification (NCBI taxonomy): domain Eukaryota; kingdom Viridiplantae; phylum Streptophyta; class Magnoliopsida; order Asparagales; family Iridaceae; genus Iris; species Iris macrosiphon. The sequence goes on from JAYESA010000019.1 coordinate 58,176,641, forward strand.
CCAAAAATCCAAAAATTTCTTAAAATTCTAAATAAATTACAAAAATTTATATTTAAATATTTTAACTCTAAAATAAATGTTTGGTAGTAACAACATGCAAGTATGGTCTCATAGTAAATCATGAAAGTCCTAAAAATTTAGGTTTCCTAGGTTTTAATTACCCAAAAATTCTAGAAAAATATCCAAAAATTTAAAATAGCCTAAAAATAATTCTAAATAAATATTTATATAAGTAAATATATTAAAAAAATTATTTTCCAATTAATTAAGAGAATACTCTAAAGAAATTCAACATCTATAATAAATATAATAATATAAAATACACACAAAATACCTATTTTGGGTGAGGAAGTTTAGAATCTACCCAACTTACAAGAATTTTGTCCTCGAAATTAAAAATAAGGCATGATTTTCTAATTTCTTCACATTCGTATATAAGACAAGTCAATCGCAATTTCTTCCAAAAATTTAAATAACGAAATCTATTCAAATCCATCGTAATTTCCAAATTAAAATAACCACTGTTTAAATCAAAATTTAACCTATTGTAATCTCTTCTCGATTTTTAAATAATCAACATCCAAATTTAATTCAAATCTATATGACATCATCAAGATTTAAATAACCCACCTCAAATTTTAAATCATGATTTTTAACTATCATAATCTTCTCTAGATTTTAAATAACCAAAAATCTATTGAATCCAATATTATTCCTAGTTTCAAATTTAAGGATTTCGTAGTCATCAAATCTTAAATTCGATCTCCATACTTAAAATTTCATCTGGGTTATTCAACATTCAAAATTTAGCATTTAAATTTAAATCCTCAAATTATAAATTTTTTAATCCAATCTGTCAATGTTCAAGTCTAAATTCTATATTTATCCTCAAAATTTAAATCGATGATTCAACATTCAATATTCAAAATTTAAGTTATGTGCTCAAATTATAAATTGGTCCAAAATATCAAAGTTATTAAATTTATTCCCTAAGGTATTCTTCTCTTTAAAGTTAAATCCTTATCATCATAATCATTCTTCTAAAAATTCTCGAAATTAAAATGACTTAATTCTCTTGATCTTATCTTACTTGATAACCTTCGTAACCACCGTCTAAGATTTTTACCTTCATATAAAATTTTAGCTCAAATTGACAATGCAACTTTTATCCAACTTAGAATTTATCGATCTATCACACAACACTATACATTTAAGAAGAACTTCCTCAAATTATTTAATCGTGTTATTCAATCCTCAAAAGTTTTAACACCAAATATATCACATGTGATATGCCCTTAATTTCGAAAGATAGTCACAAAGTAATGTGATTGGCCTATGAGATATATCTAGTACTATCCGTGTATCAAACTTATACCAAGCACGAGCATTCGTCTTTCCGAAATAGGGAAAGACGGAGAACAATAATAAAGAATTCAAGGAGGAGGTGATAGGATACAAGTTCGGGGTTCAAAGCGATTAAAGACTTCAAAAAGAGAGTTGTCAAGGCAGTTGCGGATTGAAATCCTATTTTGGTAAATTTTTATTCACATGTTCATATCAGAATAGTTATGTAACCGATAAGATATGCTCGAACATATCTAAAGGGCAAGTATATTCGTCTACTAGTCAACTATATATCTCAATCCACGTAAAGTAGTTATGCAAAGAGCGAACCAAGCGCACTAAGGTTAGCTAGACCATAATATACTGATTCTGATTAGACAATGTATTAGTGTATGCATCCAATAATACATATGTCATGAACAAGCTCGATAAAAGAATAAGCTTGCAAAACTAGGCTATAAAATAGCAGCATAAGTCGAGGTAGTACAGAAAATATAAATACGCTGGATTATGATGGAAGAAGGTATAACCTATATGGAGATATGGTTACAAATTACGTAATTTAAAACTAAGAATAATCAAATCACAATCTAAAGGAACAACTCAAACCATTAAGCTCTAACTACTAAGCACATAATTTCAAAATTCAAGATTTACAACTATAATCCTAGGAAACTATATCCTAATATAAAAAGGAAATCATTTGGCCTACAATCAGAAGTGTCATGTGGCACGAGTTAAAAGATGAAGAAGAAGTTTTAGTCGTCGCACAAATAGCGAGCGTTAAGGTTTCAGAAGAACAAGATATAAAATTAAATAGAGAGACTCTTGATAATATCATAGTTTCCTAAAAAAAGGTGGCATGCTAATCTCTGTGTTCGAGGTATGATCGAGAAAAATATTCTATTCATTCCTCTTGGTTTCCTAAGGTACTGTTTGTTAATATCAAGACAAGAATCTAAATTTAAAGTTTTCTAATACTATCTCACTATGAAAGTTAGGTTTAGTCCTAAGGTTCATCCTTGAATTTCTATTGGTTCCTCAATACTAGGGTCAAACACTATGGTCAAATTTCTAACTAACTCTAGTAGTGTCTATACTACTCTCAAGTCCTTCATAAATATATCAAGGGATAATGGTTAATTAATCTACAGGTAAGGGATGCTAGGGTTCATTAGGTATTCTAAACTTAGTGATGTGTCAATATTCTAGTTGTATTCTTAATAGGAATGTTACCCTAATTATCATTCTAACAATAAGGATTTCTATATTCTATGAGAGGGATATACTCAAGGAACTATTAGGGAAGCACATGAATCAAGCAGGATACAATTATTTAAATAGAACAGATTGGAAGAAATACGAGTCATAGTCAATTGTGGATGAGATCCTATACTTTAATCCTATTTGCAGGCTTGCTTGGTACAGTAACTTAACCGAGACAATATACTCTCAACCTGCATGGGCCACCACTAAAAATATGTCACGTCCCAGTCCTAAAATACGTAGGACTAGGAACACGTAAGTATGCCAGCCACATGTATATGGCAACTCCAATATATGGAAACCATAACACATGCGTACGCTGTAATATGAATAACAATTTACAAGTGGTATAAACTATCACAAGTCACATGGCATAACTAAATCTCATCCACAGAAATCATAAATAAATAAATAACCAATAACTATGTAATTAAATCTTAATGTGAAGTATCAAAAGATGATAGTCGAATAGAAATAAATCCACTGCCGAACTAGAATATAAAATAAACAAAATAATATAAGTATATCAACTAACAATCAATACGACTCGAAGAGACGACCTCCTCGAAATATAAGTAGCAAGTCCGGATCTGCGCTCCTGCTAAGTCATGACATCTACACCTGGAAAGGGACCAGGTCCTCAGAGGTGTAACACCCCGTTCCGCTCAAGCGGACTGCCGATTCAAACGGCAAAAGTACGACTGTCCCGACCCGCTTTGTCTCAAATGAGAAGCAAATGATATCCAGACTTATCCCTGCAGGAATTCAGCTTAGGCTTTCAGAGGCTCGCTTGACGTATCGCTCTACCGAGGCGAATCATCGCTAAGGTGGGTGGCTACAGTGAACTTGTCTTTGCTTAATCAGCACACATAAAACTTGAATGCTACATGCTAGTCGCTAGGTGAATCACCCCCTGCATGCTAATAAGAATACAACGCACCTAGCTAAGGTAATAATCCCAACTTGTATTGCTTATGCTAGAACATGGAAATGAAACACTGCTTATATATATGTTCAGACCCTCGCATGCCACCCTAGATTTGTGTCGCTCGGGAAATTCCATTACGGTTTTACTCTCGGCTTACCTTCGGGCCTGAGCTAACGTGAATGCTTATGTTTATATAAATGCATGCTTGTCTGCTTGTATGTTGCCTTATTTTCATCCAAACCCCAGAAGACTACTAAGTAGTCGTTCCGTGCATGATTGAATCTGCAAGTATTCGGGACCGTTAGGTCACCAGGCAGCCCCAAACCAGGGGAATGCATCAAGGCAAGTTATTCACTGTACAGAATCAAGATTCAAGTATCTTATGTACTCGTGTACTCGTATTCTCGTGTTCTAGTGCACGCATATTCTCGTGTATCTCGTGATAATTGAAAGACCTAAAAAAAATTGCATGTCGCGGACAACTTGGAAACGAGGTATAGTTCCACGGACGATCACTGGGGTACTGGAGCTGATCCAATCCGGATAAAACTTCACGAGTGGTCCATCGTATACAGGCGAGTGGTTTGTAGCGCCTCTTGTACTTTCGTTGTATTCCACTTGGCCTGGGACCACTTCATGTGCAATCCATCGTGTACGGGCGAGATGGTTCATAGCGCATCGTGTGCTCTCGTTGCATTCCATTCTCGTCTGGGATTAGTCCATTATGGCTATGCCAGCGGCTCATGTTCATATAGATAAGTCATCCTAGCTCAGCGGCTATCCGCGTACGAGCCATTGCATCGCATCGAAGAACAACTGAGCACTCCAAATATTGTCCCGTTCAATGACTCTCGTGTTTGCATATGCTATCGTCTGAATGCTTATATATGCCCGTGCTTGAATTAATAATGTTTGCCTTGGACAGGGAAGGTAAAATGGTAAGTTGGTAAGTCTCGCCGTGTTTCCTCTCATGTCGTACGGCGCACTGCCACACGAGTTAGACTATTCAATGTTTGCATAAAACTGATCCTAAGGCAACTAGAAAGACAACTTAATAGTTGTGCACGAAACTTATATTACGTGTTTGGACTTGTCGAGCGGGCGAGTAGCTTCCCCACCAGTGCATTCAATGTACTGATAATCTACCAGTTTGTATGCAGGGTGCGGGAGAACCTCATTCGGTGCAGATGCCTCCTTCGTACGTGCTAAGGCGTGGACATCACTCCGAAGCAGCGGTGCGTCCAAAACTGAAGCACGTATACAAGACATAATATTGGAACATAGCCCGAACTCGCCTGAACATTCGCCTGTACAATCATTCCACAATTGTAGCCACTTGGCACGCTTTTACTGTTTCAGAGAGAGAGGCTTGAGCGACTTGTAATCTCGGCTATACGCCGCCTGTAACACTTGTTCATATCAATAAAGAGTTGCTTTACTTCAACTTGTGTTATTCAATACTTCCGCTATATTGTCGACTCAGTGAACCTGTTACCAAATCGCCTATGCGTTCATGACTCCGCTGTACTCGGACAATCTGTGCGACTCTGTGGCTTAGAACTCTTACCGCCAGTCAATGAACCACGGCCTTGCACGGGCGTGGCTCACGCTCGTGCGACATCACGCTCGGATGGGTCAAAGTGATCGCGGAAAGTGATCGTTCCGCGGTAGCGCTGGCGCGGTGATTCTCGCCTAGCGGAAAAGGTCGATTTGCCTGCGGAAGATCGGGGCATGACAAGAGGGACATAACAAGATACATAAAAGTATGCCATAAAGTACTAAAAATAAACATCTATTGGGTCGCCTAACCATCTATGTGAATGCAGATTGAGAAAAAAATTCTTACAAGTGGGCTATTTGGCCATAAATGGGCTTGGCATGATTCTCTCAGAGAATCAGGGGCCTATAAAGCATGTCGTCTTTTGAACACCAGAGGCCACCAGTAATATAGGGGTCATCACCGCTACGTATCTCCGGGGGAGGGTACGGATTACAGAGCGGAAAGTGCAAAGGAGCCCAAATGTCTTACTTGTTGTTCTCCCCACCCCATGCTCTAAGCATGTCATATCCATGACACGATAATACCTCTAATAACTGTCAAGTCTTCTAGCATGCAAATCCCTAATAGCAGTTATCCCTAACGCACGTCCCATACGTACAGGAGGCTAGCCTGTCACGCAAGTTCGTGATCTATATGAGACTCACAACTCGTGTAAGAAATGTGTCACGACCAATGAAACATAAGAATGCCTCATGATAATGGGGTGGTATCATAAACTAGATCACATGCATATACATAATGAAAACAGAATATGATGACACCGTCGTTGCACCCAAGTTTCCTTGGACACGCAGTTTATATAGCAGTTAAAATATATTAACTAAATGAAAGAAATAAAATGCATGGATCATATGGAGTATAAATTATAGTACAATAGCAAGGTATACTTGCCTGCTCTAAAAAAGGATGAAGTTACAACTCAAGGCGTCGTCCGATCTACCCGTCACATAAATTAAACAAGTTAGATTACAAAAGTAGGTGAATAGGTTCCTCCATTTTAATCTATTTTAATTCTGAATAAAATAACCTAAAATAATATTTTTATCTTATTATAATCTGATTTTATTGTTAAACCCTAATTTTGTCCAAAGAAAGTCAATTTTACGAATTTGTGATCCGTGACACGCAAATCGAGGCGATCCATTGACCAAAAAGTCAACCAACTCAAATCCTGGATTTGTGTATGGAATCCTATAGATTTTAATGCTACATGAACGCTAGAATCGACAGTTTTATAAAATCACAACTCGGTAAAGAGTTATGGCCACAAGGGCGCACAAATGACAGTTTTCGGTGGTTTTCTATTTACGTCTACGTTGCACAAATTTTACAGTAGAATAAACTTACATATTAAATTCTGAAAAAATAATTTTATGTAATTTCATCATGTTAGATTTTTGAAACTTCAAACGGCCTGTAATTTCGAGTTCGGGATCTCCCAAAATCTCGACAATAAGAAAACGCGTATGATTTCGGACAACTGGCACTTTCAGAATATTCTGGAAAATTTGGTTCTTAAATTATTAAAAAAAATTATATATTCAGAAAACTAACCTTGATATGGTTCTAATAAAAAAAACTGGAGCACGTTTGGAGTCCGGAGCTAGGAGATATCGTCTTTTTAAGTCGTCATAACTACTAGAAAATGAGTCTGAATTTATGACGAAGCGTAGCCCCTGAGTTCAATGTATTTATGATTGTGTGTTAGTGTAACGTCTGATGCAAATATTATATTTTATGATATATCTATAGGACTGTTAGATTATTCAGACGATACTCTGGAACAGGACATTGGTATTACCAGCTAAAGACCCAAGGCGAGTACATTCTCTGATAATTTCCATTATTTGATAATTTCTATAATTCCAGTATCTAGAAATGTTACATCTGATTCTTGACACTGTGCTATACGGACTAGTATATAGATTGGATCTGCAGTCATGAGATGTTACATTGGTTATCGTATTGACATTGTACACGACATTGATATTTAGACCTTGTACATGATATATTGGATATTGCTCGTGTATCGTGACGTGTCATGGTTGGATCCACTATACTAGTTGGGGGCGGAGAAGTAGTTAGTGAGAAATATGATCAAATCCATATTGTACAAGTATAGAATAATGTTAGTGTTAATCATACACCTCACGTATGATTAGCTAGGCCATATAGCTCTCGTACATGTTTCCAAGCCGATCACATATCGAAGCTACTATTTCAAACACTTAGAATAGTTACAGTTCTCTATTTTAGTTCATATACTACATCACCCGTATATGATATTGTACCTCGTTCTCTTCATTTCATATATGCACTGACTGTACCATATTGCCTATATTGTCTGTCTCTTTATTTTTCTATTGTATTTATTCATTGTCTTCTCTCAGTATATAGCATCATCTGTTTATTGTTTTATAGTCCTTATCAATTAAATGGAACTATTATTTGAGATTTACTTTGCTCTATCCTGACTGAAAATATTTTTCCAGACTACGCCTTAGAGGACTGGTGTCCGACATTTTATGGACCACAGGGAGAGTAGCTGCAGACTTGGACCTGGTAGTTCAGTTGTGATTCTGGGAGGTCTAGCCGGAATCACTAGTTATCTAGTTAGCTTCTTTTAGCAGTTTATGGTACCAGATTTATCTCCGGCATACTTTGTTGAGACTTAGATTTTATTGTTGAGTTAGATTATTTCTATTTAGACTTGTGTTGCATTTTGGTTTATTTTATTTCTTCGATATCTTATCGTGCTATAGTTATGTGATTGAGTATGTTGTTTATATTATATTGTGTTATCCGTGTCTCCTTATGGAGTTGGATGCTCGTGTGAGATTGTTTAGATAGTATCATGACCTAGACCGTGTTCTACCACCGATGCTGCGGCGTAGGCTGGACGTACCCACGTACTCGTGCCCTAAATTTTGGGTGCGGGTCGTGACATATTTTTAGTGGTGGCCCATGCAGGTCAGACTTTGCAAGTTGTGCAATATCATGGTAGTGTGACATCTTAGTTACACTACTGCGTATCTGCGATAGGATATAGGTCATAGGATACTAGGATGAGAGCGAATACTCAATCACAACTAGGAATATCTCTAATCCATTTATCTTGTTATCCTTATTCCTTCTGAATGTTGCTTCTTTAGAACTTTACTGTCCTTCCTTAATGATATCGCATTTATTGCCTTAATTGATTCTTTGGGTCTGTCTTCAGGATACCGCCGAAGACAAGATCTATGAGAGTGGAAGCATCAGCTTTAGAGGGGTCTGCCACCTCTCCACCTGGTGGACAGACATCCGTAGTTTCTCCTATATCTCCGGTACATATGGGAGTATCTGCACTTTTCGGGGGTCCTCATCCCCCACCTGTTCCGAGGGTTGTCGCAGCTGTGACGGACAACCTTCCTCCTCCATCGACTCCGATTTCCGGAGGTGTGCCCATTGACGGGACACAGATGTTTACTTTGATCTAGGGCATGGTAGACGCCCAAAGAGTGACGGCAGACTCTCAGCGAGTTCAAGCTGAGGCTCAGAGGGTGCAAGCAGAGGCGCACCAGGCACAAACAGAGTTGATGAGAGAGAGCATAGAGAATGCTCATCAGGTGGCTCTCCAAGCTGTGAAGAGAGTAGCACAACACCAGCAGTTTTCTGGCCAGCAACAACAGCAGAGATCAGGCACTATAGTGGACTTCAAGAGAATGATGCCTCGAGAGTTTAAGGGTATCGAAGGAATACTCTACGCTGACGACTGGCTAGAGGATATAAAGAGGAGCCTGCGATTGGCCCAGATTCCGGAGAGCTTGCAGATATAGGCGACCGGCAGTCAGATGTTCGATATCGCACTCATGTGGTATCGCACGGAGCCGAGACTCACTGACGAAGGACTTACTTGGGAGACATTCAAGGAGCTTTTCAAGGAGAAGTTCTTTTCCTACGTGGCCTTGGGAACTTTAGAAAGTCAGTTTTATGACTTGTTTCAAGGGAACATGTCGGTCGACGAGTACGCCGCAGAATTCTGTCGTTTGAGCCATTTTGCATCGTCTATGATTCGGGACCCAGGAGATCGAGCCCGGAAGTTTAGGAAGGGGCTGACGAGATAGATTAGGTCGCGCACTTCTGTTCGTCGTACCGCTACCTTTGAGAATATCTTGATGGATGCCCAGATTGCAGAAGAGGATCTGGATCTCAGGCCTAAGAGGAGTCATAATATTTCTGGAGATATGAATGGTAACGCGAGACCGGCCAAGCGTCCCCATATTCGGTGATAGCCGAGGACGTTTCAGTATCAACAGCAGTACCAGGCACCAGTTCGTGTTCAGCAGGATCAGCAGCAGCCTCCGAGAGAGACACAACAAACTTATCATTTCTGTAAGAAGCCAGGTCACCTTTGGGAGAGCTGTAGAATGAGGCTAGGACTTTGTTTGCACTGTGGCGCTACGAGACATCGAGTGAGGGATTGTCTTCTAGCTCCTTATCTTCCCGGCCAGCGCGCAGCTCCAAATCATAGAGATCCAGTTAGGCTACCTGTGGAACCGCAGATTGCTCAGCACCCGCGAAGGGAGCCACCCCAGCAGGGCGGGGCATTTGCAATGACGGTCGAGGAGACCGATACTGCAGGTGACATGTTAGCAGGTTCTGTTCTTTTCTTTCCTTCTGTCCTTCCTATTTGATTGATTGATTCCCTAGTACCGTAGCTTGTATTCATTATTTTCTTTTTAGAATATAGTTAGTAGTACACCCTGACAGAGACTGCAATACCATGACAAAAGATACCATAATCGTACATATTTTTCTTAGATTGCATATTGAATGACTGTAGGTAGAATTTTCTTAGACCTTGATTATTGGGGGTTTGACCATAGTGAAGATTTATGAAGAGGTTATGACTTGACAAGAGAGACAAGATGCTTAAATTTTGAGGATAAGCATTAATTTAAATAAAGAGTTAATAATTTAATATGGCAGAATTGATGAATCATTGATTTTATGAAGATTGAGATATGATTGAAATTATCATTAAAATTCGAGAAAATTAACGAGATTATCATTATAATTATTTGATTGTAATATATAAATTTAAAAATTTATATTATGAATGTTGCATTTGAAGATTTTATAAGTATCGCATTGTTTGAGTATTTTGTGGAAAAAGAAATCAAGGAATAAGACCATTAATGGATTAGTGTTTGAATTCAATTTTCGGGATGATGATTTAGATTTTATAAATATGCATCGATTGGATTTAAATTAGAGGAGTAAGATGATTAATGGATTAGTGTTTTTAGATGGGATTTCTTAATTTATAAAAAATGTGCATTGAGTGAATTTAAATTAGAGGATTGGACATTAAATTTCAAGTAATTAGATATAAACTTAAAATTTTGGAGGAGATTGTGATAAGAATGGAATTTGATTTTTTTAATTTGAGGATTTTCAGAAATATGATATTCATAGAATTTTAAGAAATTTTGTGAAATGACAATATGGAATTTACTTTATGATTATAGGTTTGATGAATCTAAATTTGATAGAAAATAATGTATATGATAAATACTACTATTAAGGATTTTAAATTTCGAGAATAAAATTCTTTTAAGGAGGGTAGACTTGTCACTACCACATTCTAAAAATAGGAGTATTTTTGACTTTTTATATATTATTAATATTGTGTGTAGTTATTTTAAATAATTGCATGATATGTGTATTTATATTATATTATATACATTATTCTTAATGTTTGAGCTAGTAGACTTGACCTAGAAGCCCACTAGATGAACACCTGACCGAATTATAGGGTTATGAATTTAATTTGTATTATTCAAGATTTAATTTATTGAGGTTGTAATTAATTATCGTAGTTTTATTTAATTGTTACACCCTACCGTTGTTGCAATATTCGGAGCCCAACATTAGCCCATAATTTTCAACAAGTTATTGCATTCTAGACTTGACATGCCAACTTAGGCGCTGGACTTTTCCGTCACTCAAAATCATAATCCTTTGTGATCTAATTTAATTGCACAACTTTCCGTATCCGAAATCTATTATTTAATCATGTGTCGCGTACCTGTGTCGTTGCCATCAATTTTGAGACACCAACTCAACCCGTTTAGTCGGACCAATTAATGGGTCCAAGACTGACACCAAGCCTACACCTTTCATGACCTTTGTGTAACTCATAATTATGCTCTCTTGTGCTTCATTTTAGTCACATAATATTCGTCGCGGACGTTTATTTTAATTCTAAATAAAATCCAACTTTGTATCGTTGTGCGTTCCAATCGAAATTGGAGCAATCTCGACCCATTTTGTGCAACCCAAATTAGGATAATATTCTATTATGAGCCTTCTTCATTCATGATGCTTCTGTCCCACTTAATTTTAGCCCCATGTACCTTCAATTAATTTTAGAACACCGATTGCATTTATTTAATTAAATTGGGGATACCAACTTTGACCAATCCCATTTTAATCCTAATTTAATCCAAATACCCCATTAATTAAGCCCATGCAAAACACACAATACCCCCTCACCCTACAAAACACCTAACACCAAATCATCCACCAATTTTTTATTATTTCATGTGTCTGTGCAAATAACCAAATTTAAGGGACTTATTTGCAAATATTGCATTAGGTGTCAATACCCCATTGGTTCAAGCCAAATGGAGATGCCCTAATTCTTTGACTAGTCAACCTAACCCCTCTCCTTTATATGAATAATTTTCTTATGTTAAATCTGAGCCACCCATTCAAAATAGGGCTCATCATCACCACACACTCTACATCACATCCCCTATATAATGTCTCTTCATGCACCCTTTCCCAAGCAGGCCCTAATCCCCACACATTAAAAAAAACCCCACATTCTCTCTCCTCCCTCCTCACAAAAACCGAAGCTTCCCTTTCTCTTCTTCTTCTCTTTTCTCTCCTTCTTCTTCTTCTTCTTCAACCCACTTTACCTTCTTTATTAACCGACCACCCTCCTCCGGCCAAGCTCCGGCCACCACTATTCCTTCTCCGACTGCTGCAACCGGAAGCTCCACCGCCTCCAGTCAACGGAGCCCCCTCTCTGCAACACCTTCCCCGGCGAGCCCGCAGCCTCCTTCCCCGGCTGCTACTGCCACTGTCCCGACCCCGTTGTACATCTTCTCCGAGCCACCCGTTCACCTCCGCTCGACCCGACCCCGGCGGCCAACCCTTTACCACCCGCTCCTCCTCCAGTCGACCACCACCCCGTGACCTCCTGCCCCGAGCTCCCTCCTCCCGCTGCAACCACCATACGACATCACCCAGGCGAGCCCACCCGCTGTACACCGGCCATCCGAAGTCAAACCCTGCTGCCACTATCCCGACCTTCCTCCGCCTCACTCGATCCATACCCGCCAGCCTTCTCCCATCTGAACCCAACATCTGCACCGACCACTGAGCACCATTAACTCCGGCCAGGCCTCTTTCCCTCAACCCCTAACTCGACCACCACCTCGAGCTCCTCTACTCCGGCCACCACTTCACACTACCAGTGCCACCCTACCACCACCAGTACCACCACCCTTCACCACCCCGTACCACCAACATCACCACCCCGTACCACCAGCCCCCTCCACCAGCACCACCACTCTTCGCCATCATCGTCACCTTCGTCGTCGTCATCTTCGTCATCATCATCGTCACCTTCGTCTTCGTTGTCTTCGTCGTCGTCATCGTCATCGTAGCCATCGTCGTCATCTTCGTCATCGTCTTCGTCGCCTTCGTCGTTGTCATCGTCATCCTCGACATCGTGGACACCGTTGTCATCGCCGATCTCGTGCACGCGCACAGGTTCGCGTTCTCCCCCTCGCGTACACGTAAGCGTGTACGTATTTGATAGGTGTATATATAATTGGTATGTATATAGTATATGTTTAGTATATACGTATTTGGTATATATATATATATATACATATATATATATGTAGCATATGTATATGTTAGCATGTATGTATTGGTATATATATATACGTATATACATGTATATGATATATGCATTCAATTGGTACATATATATATAAATATAGTATATGTATATTTTCACTTGGTATATGTATATATATATTCAGTATATGTATTCTTTTGTATACATATAATTATTGGTTTTATATATATATAAATATGTGGTATGTGTGTGTATATATATATATATATATATATATATTATAAAATTCTATTAGTGTATATACACATATACATATTTTGTATGTAATTATTTGGTATACACATATATATATATTATAAGTAATTAATGATATATGCTAATTGATAATATGTATAATTATAAATGTACTAGACGACCCGAGTGTAATTATGGATACCCCGTATTTACATTGACCTGTAACCTTGTAAATTATTAGAAGACTGCCATATGTACACTCACGTATTGGCAAGACCTGTATTAATATTGTCTGTCTGTTTTGCACCGCAATAACAGACGCGACACCCGCGCAATTAGACGCACACTTGATCCTTGTTGACCAGTGTCATACCTAGCGTAGCCCCTGAGTTCAATGTATTTATGATTGTGTGTTAGTGTAACGTCTGATGCAAATATTATATTTTATGATATGTCTATAGGACTGTTGGATCATTCAGACGATACTCTGGAACAGGACATTGGTATTACCAGCTAAGGACCCAAGGCGAGTATATTCTCTGATAATTTCCATTATTTGATAATTTTTATAATTCCAGTATCTATAAATGTTACATCTGATTCTTGACACTGTGCTACACGGACTAGTATATAGATTGGATCTGCAGTCATGAGATGTTACATTGGTTATCGTATTGACATTGTACACGACATTGATATTTAGACCTTATACATGATATATTAGATATTGCTCGTGTATCGTGACGTGTCATGGTTGGATCCACTATACTAGTTGGGGGCGGGGAAGTAGTTAGTGAGAAATGTGATCAAATCCATATTGTACAAGTATAGAATAATGTTAGTGTTAATCATACACCTCACGTATGATTAGCTAGGCCATATAGCTCTCGTACATGTTTCCAAGTCGATCACATATCGAAGCTACTATTTCAAACACTTAGAATAGTTACAGTTCTCTATTTTAGTTCATATACTACATCACCCGTATATGATATTGTACCTCGTTCTCTTCATTTCATTTATGCACTGATTGTACCATATTGCCTATATTGTCTATCTCTTTATTTTTCTATTGTATTTATTTATTGTCTTCTCTCAGTATATAGCATCATCTGTTTATTATTCTATAGTCCTTATCAATTAAATGGAACTGTTATTTGAGATGTACTTTGCTCCATCCTGACTGGAAATATTTTTCCAGACTACGCCTTAGAGGACTGGTGTCCGACATTTTATAGACCACAGGGAGAGTAGCTGTAGACTTGGACCTGGTAGTTCAGTTGTGATTCCATGAGGTCTAGCCGGAATCACTAGTTATCTAGTTAGCTTCTTTTAGCAGTTTATGGTACCGGATTTGTCTCCGGCATACTTTGTTGAGACTTAGATTTTATTGTTGAGTTAGATTATTTCTATTTAGACTTGTGTTGTATTTTGGTTTATTTTATTTTTTCGATATCTTATCGTGCTGTAGTTATGTGATTGAGTATGTTGTTCATATTATATTGTGTTATCCGTGTCTCCTTATGGAGTTGGATGCTCGTGTGAGATTGTTTAGATAGTATCATGACCTAGACAACGTTCTACCGCTGATGCTGCGGAGTAGGCTGGACGTACCCACGTACTCGTGCCCCAAATTCCGGGTGCGGGTCGTGACAACTTGACACATTTATTTCAATCATTTTACTTCTATCATATGCTTGTAACTTAGACTATGGCAAGATAGAAAGATTACCTAATAACTTGAATGTTTCACATGAATACCATATCGATTTGGTGAGTTGGGTTAGCTTGCCCTCACCAATACATTTTGATGTATTGACCCACGTTGCAACAGGTTCCCTAAGCCGAGGCGACGCTGCGAGGAGCTGAGACAATTCTCCAACCAGTCCATTTCTTCACATGTTCGTGTTCGTAACTTTTGAAGCCCGTACAATTTTTCGGATCTCGTACATATTCTTTTGTGGCTCCGCAGCGATGGTTCAGACTCACACGCAAGGTATTTTGTCTTTTGATTTTAGTAAGAGGATGTAATGTATAGAATAGCTATCTCATTTTGCGTCCATTTGTAAGTCCGTGCGGTAACCCTCTACTTGTTCAAGAGTATGTTAATGTTGTTCATTACCAATAAAGAGAACTTTTCTTCTATTCAAATGTTGTTCCTTAATTCTCTGTGTACTCTGTTGTTGTGTTCAATATACATATTATTATGCTAGGTCTTGTGCGAGCGCAGAGCGCATCTTTCGTTCTCACGATATCACGTCTGGAGAACAATTTTCGATTCCACGGAATCGGAGTATGAAAAAACTTGTGTGTTCACTTCTCTTATTTCCTATCCATAGCAAACTAATGGGTTTTTATCACATTTTTCTATACATACCACAGATTTTCTTGCAGCATATGATTGTAACTAGCACAAACTGATGCCTAACCCATCCAAAATTCTTCAACAGTCTCGAATTTTCGACCCATCTACTGCATTCTACCACCGTGAGGGAATATGTATATTTTCATTGCATTCCATTTGCATACAAGTGGTTACAATTACCTATAAATGACTAGGATGCCAATGAAATGGTTACATCAACAAACTGAAAAATTCAGATTTTAACGCCGTGCCGGACCTCGGGTCGGAACGGACCATGATGGCCGGCCGAGCCGAGTTGGATCTCTTTTATGGGCTGAGATAAAAGATCCGACACGTTTTTATATACTAGGTTGGGCCAGTCCGGACCCAAGATTATTCGGATCGGACTGGCACATGGTCCACTTTATCGGGTCGGACTCGTGCCGGACTGGACCAGTCCAGCCCAATTGACAGGTCTACTACTAAGTGGACAACTACAATTGTAACTTCCTATAAATATGCCACTTATGAAAGAAACTAAACTACCCTACTAAAAACAGTAAGGCAACAATAAAACAAAAGAACCGCTAAACATGCGAAGCGCGGATCTACCAGTTGAACGGATTAAAGCGCCCTTCGCCCAAGTCCGATTCGCTAGGCTAGGCCTAGCTCCAAAGAAAAATTCCTATAAAAATAGTGACAAAAACTATTGTTTCTTGTGGAATTTGAACATTGTCCACTAGAGAAAAAACCGACGCTACCTACTACTTGATCTAAGATTCCCATGTGTGTAAAATAATAAATGATGACTTATATATTAAAATAAATAATGTCTTAAGTGAGGATTTATTTAGCCTTCTTTTGTCTTTTTTTTTAACCCCCAAATCAGGAGGTTTATAAGAAAAATTGAAATTTTTTGTTTAAAAAGTCATAAATATCCCTTATTTCTCCCAAATATTATATGTTTATTAATCTCCCTCTCACTCAAAACCTCCAATCCAAACAAGATTTATTAAACACACCACACTTAACTCTCCCTCCAATCATAGCAAGATTATATGTATTGACTTTCCTCTCTCTCACTTAACTTGCCTTCACTTAATCCTATTTTTTTCTCTCAAGATAACTAATGGCCAACTTCATATAAACCTCGACAACACATGGGATACAGCACCAATGATGCATATGATCAAAACCAAACTCATTTGCTTATTGACAATCAACTCTTCTTATCAAATGAGTATACATCATTTACATAGATAAATCCCATTCTTATTATACTACTAAAATTCCAAAAAGATCCTAATTGGTACTTCCTAATTGTATCCACCCACTGACTGGATGATAGTATTGGTTTTAGTCAATAAAAGTGAAACCATCTTAAAAAGCATATGCTTCATTAGCACATGGTGCGATTATGACCTGAATGGCCTCAAGCCCAAGAATTCTATGTATGCAGAACCCCTTGGGTGTTTCTTTATTATAGTGGGTCTTTTGCTAGTGGCTAAGCCATTAAAGTTTATTTGTACATTAGTTAAATCTTGAGCTAGCTCGACATTTGCCTTGCTCTTTTCGTCTGATGTCTAAGCATGTGTGCGGATAAATTAGGTCAGGTTAATTCGTGGAAATTCATTTTGAATTAAAATCATGTTATAACTAAACATGTGTTTTAAGGAGGATGCATTTACTATGGTGCAAATTAATATATGTGTTCAATCATTCAACCAGTTTCTTACCTGTGTCTGTTTTCCAGTACCTTTACCAAATATTAGCATACAACTTGTACGAAGAAATATTTTGTACTAGCTACGAACAGTGAGTTTCAATATTGCTCCCATCTTGCATCTTCTTTCTTGAGATCTATGAAGGATGGGATCAAGGAGAACACTGCCAAAGTTTATTAAAATAAAGCATAAGGTAATATACAATGTAAAGAAAAGATAAATATGAAAAAAATGTTCCTTTTATTATTTTGATGCGTGAGCCCTTATATAGCAGAATTTACATCAAAACTAACTCATGAGGTTACAACTGAATCCCTACAATCATGGTTAGAGATAAGTACAAATAAACTAACTCATGAGGTTACAACTGAATCCCTACAATCATGGTTAGAGATAATTACAAATCAGAGAAAGACTAAGTCAATAACTTAATACCCTTCCGCAAGCTCACGATCGAGTACGAACGAGAAGCTTGGACCGTAAGTTTTGAAACCGTGAGGAGCCAACAGCTTTGGTAAAAATGTCCGCTATCTTGTTCCCGGACAAGGTGATAGTCGATTTTGATGTGCTTGGACCGTTGGTGAAAGACCGGGTTTGCAGTAAGAAAAGTGGCACTGAGATTTGGACCAGTCGGTCCTTGCGCTTCCAAGCAACAAAGTCAGGATTCGGGCTGGTGGTGGTTGATGGATCTGCGGCCAATGAAACAGTCGGCGGAGGAGCACCACCAGCGACAAGAAATCCCTCAAGCTCATAAGCCTCAAGAGCCGAGCGAATAGTGTCGCGCCATAGAGAGTAATTGGAACGATCGAGACGGACTGCTAGCGCCGGGAATTGAAGGTTGGTCGCGGTGCCACTAGAAGCAGTGAACAAGATTTGAGTAGCGGAAGGAGTAACCTGGTTGTTTTCGGAAGACATAGTGTAGGATCGGTTTAGGCTATTCTGATACCATGTAAAGAAATGATAAATATGGGAAAAAGGTTCCTTTTATTATTTTGATGCGCGAGCCTTTATATAGCAGAGTTTACATCAAAACTAACTCATGAGGTTATGTCACGCCCCAGTCCCAAAATACGTAGGACCAGGACACGTAAGCATGCCAGCCGCCTGTATATATGGCAACTCCAATATATGGAAACCATATATACGAGCGTACGCTGTATAATGAACAGTAATTCATAAGTGGTAAAACTAATCACAGGTCACAAGGTAATATCTAAATCTCATCCACAGAAATCACATAAACATATGAATAACCAATAACCATGTAACTAGATCTCAATACAGATATCTAAGAATGACAGTCAGATGGAAACAAATCTACTGCCGAAATAGAATATAAAAAGGAACCAGATACACACCATATAAGAACAACATCTGACAATCACGAGGCTCAAAGAGAAGACCTCCTCGGGATATACGTAACATGCCTGGATCTGCTCTCCTGCGAATGCTCAAGAACATATACACCTGGCAGGGGACCAGGTCCTCAGAGGGACATAGCAAGATACATAAAATAACATGCCATAATATAAATATTGAATAAATAAATGGGGTGTGCTAACCATCTAAGTGAATGCAATTTAAAGAACTTGTAGTACGCATGGGAATGTGTAGGCTTGACATATGCTGACGTAATTCACCAATCGTCATGACCGGCTAGTATATGTGTCATATGCCCCCGGACACACGGGTAGCTCTGCAATCGACCATCTCCGAGGAGCATGGTACGAAGGATAAAAACTCAAGGAGGGGGGTGTCCCATACGCCTACTAGTATCTTTCCCGCCCAATATAGATGTACAAGTCGTGAAAACGACGTGGACACCTCCTACTATGATGCAAGTCTCAATAAAATAAACAACTGAGCTAAATACCGCTACCCGTGTTGCTCACACTGATGGCCAATCGCGCATGAGGCACGCGTCCCTACATGTACTCACTCTGTGACGTGTAATGATACATGTCAAGGCCTGAGAAGTTATATCAATAACTTTACAACTTTAGGCGGGTCTACTAGACACTAGGTCAGACACAAGTCCTAACGTCAACGCCATCGTTGACTGCACCCGAGTTTTCTCGGACGCGCACATTTATATAATATTAAAATAGATAAAGATGTAACTAATAATAACTGAATTTAAACAGTACAACAAGGCAAGGTATACTTGCCTGGCAAGAGCTGCAAAATATAATGTCCAGATGTCAAATGCCAAGAAGTCAGAAACTATGGCCTCGGAAGAAAAGTCTCCGGATGCTGAAATAAACATCACTAACAGTCTCAGAAAATATTAAATAGCTAGAAACGCATGTCCTTAAGTCCAATTTGGACACAGGGGCAAAAATGACAGTTTCCGGTCAAAGTGGGGTCCATATGTGGGCCACTTTGCACCAAAAAACGTGTCAGGGTCAAAGGTCTCCAAATTTGCCAAACTTAGTGTCAACAAGTCAGAAACGATGATATGAACCCAACGGAACTTCCAGAATTGGATTCCGATGAGCCGGTCACAAAATCGCCCGTCAAGTGGAGCCTGTGGGGCCTACGATACGGAATTTTGTCAACGTTCTCAGAATCGAACCAAACTTGGATCACAGGACCAACGTATTGCTACGAGTCCGATGGCATAAGTTTCGTCTCGATCCGACGTGTGTACACAAAGTTGCAGCGTGTTCCAGAACAGACGGATACGGGACGTTGTCGGTGGATACGCGTTGATTCCGGTGTGCACGCACATCCAAATCAACTTCTGCGAAATCTCGTACGTCCGTATCAACGGCGCGCACGTTTCGGTAAAGATCGCGTGCGACCAAGTCATCCCGTTTGGCGGGGCGTACTCAGTTCCGGGGTGAATCGGGTCGTTGTTTTTCCTGTATTTGGATCGCGGGCCGCGATCGCCACAGGACGCGATGCTCCGAGCGGGTTGCACGGGCACCGAGATGGTTACATAGTCAACACGATGCAACTGATGGAATTAAAATCGAAATTACGAGGAGAGAGATATCGTTACCTGAACAGGGCTCCAGAAACTTGCGTTTCTCGTGTCCGACACGTGTCCGACACGTGTCGGGGTGCTGTCCACCCTAGGGCTAGGGTTCTGGCCGGAGCTTGGCGGTGCTGCGGGGGGGGGAGGTCGGCCGGAGGGGCTAGGGCGGCGCCGGCGATGCCGAGGCGGAGGCGGCGGCGCGGGTACGGCATCGAGCGTCCAGCGGGAGGGCGAAGGTCGGCCGAGCTGGGAGAGGAGAGGAGAAGGAGGAAGGAGGGGCGGGGCCTCGGGCTGCGGCGGGGAAGACTCCGGCGGAGGGGGAACTCCGGCGACGGGGTCGGCGGGAGCGGGGTGGAGGCCGGAGGCGGCTCTGGGAGGAGAGAGGGGGAGCCGGGGAGAAGAGGGAAGGAGGAGGAAGAGAGGAGTGGCGGCTGGGAGGGGGTCGGGTCCGCCGCGGAGAGGGAGCTTCGGCGAGGCCGGGCTCGGCGCCGACGGCGAGAGGGGGGGAGGGTCGCTGCGGCCAGGGTCTGGGGGGGTTTGATTTTAGGTTTTATTATTTTATTTTATTTTCTTTTATTTCTTATATAGAAAATTATATTAATTAAAAATGTAAAATATCTATAGATATTTTTAGGATATTTTGGGATATTTTCGGGATATTTTCGGAATTCTTTTCGGGTTGGTCCCGTCTCCAAATGGACGGCGCAGGTTCACCGGCCAGTGAGGGGGTTACACCTCGCACTGAAATTTGCAGGAAAGTCCCTGTAATTTCATAAATTGCGTAAAGTCCTAGTTTTTAGAAAATTGCGCAATTACGAAATTGTCTGGGAAAACACCCGATTCCGAAAAATACTAAAATTCACAGGATTGAAGGGAAAAGCTGTGTGAGGGTCCTGAGGGGGTGGGGGTGAGTCTGGACAGGGACTGGTCCTGGTTTTGGAGTGATACGGACCATCGTATTTAATTAATTAATAAATACTGAGCACGGTGTTCTCTATTTATTTAGAGGCAGGTAGGGTCATAATTTCTCTACGATGTCAATACACTAAATGTAGTATACTCAGTGTAAAAAATTAACGTATTTTTGTTTGGGCAAAACAGGTGTATGTTGGGCCTCAAATCTCTATTGGTACAGAGGTGGGTAAAGAGCAGAAAATTAAATAGGAAATAAATACGGACTTTTGTAACCATATTTGTGCGTCTCAACCGAGGCTCAAAACGGAGTATCTGGGAGTTGCACAAAATACAGGAAAATAGACTAGCATGTCTAGGAGGGGTATGCGAACTTCGTTCGGGGATAACAGTCAAGGTAAAGCTCCAAATAATTTGGTGAGGGACAGGTGCACAAGTCAATAGGATATGTAAGCAAAATAATGTAATAAATTGCAATAAATCCTAAATTGTTAAAATAATCCTAAAAATACTGAAATCTGGTCGAGGGGGTTTACAGGTTACAACTGAATCCCTACAATCATGGTTAGAGATAAGTACAAATAAACTAACTGAGGTTACAACTGAATCCCTACAATCATGGTTAGAGATAATTACAAATCAGAGAAAGACTAAGTCAATAACTTAATATACAAAATCAATTCTTTGTCCCCTCCTTTTCTTTGAGAGATCGAAATTCCAATTTATTTATTTTTTCGATATTTCTAAAGCCTAGGAAATCGAAGAAAACGTTAATTCTTAGGTGGAAAAGTGAATCCTTGAAGTAAGTAGGGAAACCATTTTATCTCTTATTTTTCTTTTATTTCGGGAATTATTATTTTTTACTGCTCATTTTCTTTGGCATCTACAAATAGGAAATTAATGACTTCTTCTTCTTTTTTCCTAAAATTCTGATTTTGCGAACCAAATTTGACCTAAGTTAAGCATTGCTAAGGATACTAAATTGACTCACTTAGAATTCTGATAACAATAAGTATGGCTTCGATATACCATGATACCTTTGAGATAAACACGTGTAACCTTGACCGAAATTATTGACGATTAGTAGCACTCTTCATATTGCATATATGTGTTTTGGACAAATTGTGTTAATTATTCCTATGTTTTATACTTATTACACTAACTACCTCAAATTTGAAACTAATTATACTTATCATCCCTATGTTTTATATTTTCTATAGAAACTTGTAACACTCACTACCCTTATGTTTATTTATTTATTTTAAAGGAGAGGGGTACCCTTTGTAATTAGTTTCAAAATAGAGGTACTCCCTGTAATAGTCCTAAAACATAGAGGGGTTGAGTGTAAATTTTTTTTTTTTTTTTTTATATGCCTTTCTCTCACTCTTGATAGGTTGGAAACAACATGGTTAATTAAATTTTCACTGCTCTTCCACCTGTTGGTTGAAATTAGACCTAGTATCTTGGAAACCATTGTAATGACTTGATATAAAAAGTTCAGAAGAAATGTATTTAGAGAAGTTCACATCTGAGGGGGAAAAAAATAGGAAAAAAAAATTAAATAAGAAAATTTAACTAATAGTAACAGTTGTATTGTAAGAAAAACAGGAGGGATGAGTATGAGCTAGAATTGACAAAGCGCAAAAGGGAGTAAAATATTGTAAGAAAAACTATTTTTCTCAAGAAACAAGAGACCATTTATAGCATGATCACTCTGTACTATTTTTCTAAAAAGTAGGGTTTTAGGAGTCCTATGCCTTAAAGCGTTGTGCACTCCTGTTCCACAAAATATCTTTCATCCAAATTCTATAGATATGTTGCAAATATCAATTTCTTCATCCATTTTCGCTATGCCATTTATAGCATGATCACTCTGTACTAAAATCCTTGAATTATTATCATCATCAATTGGTTCCAGAACAATCTTCACTATACACAGAAACGTAAGCAAACGTGCGCATTCTAACGTACAAAATTAACAATAACACGCTTCAGTTCCCGCGTGCTTGACTGATAATTTGAAAGCGGAGAAAGCACAATCATGAAGCATGTCTATTTAGGGTTAAGGACAGTTGGGGTTCTTAGATACAGGAAGATGTGGCAAAGTGGTGTCCTTAGGTGCACTAAATTTGCCTATGATCAGAAAACAATTTAGTTGCCTTCCCTAGCTTTCTATCATTTTAGATAGCATTAGACTCAGAGGATGGCATCAAGGCAGGTAGGGTCGGGGATCATATCTTCCATTTCCGTCTTCGAGTTTGAATTTTCGTTATCTTTTTCAATCAAGTTCAATTTTTTACCTCCATCCTCGAGGGTAGAGCTAGGAATTTAAATTCTCCCGAGCTAAGTCTATTCCAGTGAACATATCTAGTAAACAAAAAAATTACACCGGACTGCTAATAGATATATATAGAAAAAATACCCATTAAAAAAATTTGTTTATCCCGGACTACAACCTATCCTAGCCCAACTCTATCCTCCGCCAGTGTCCATCCTCATCTCTGTTAAACAATGTATTCCTCGACCCCATCCCGCCCCAGCCTCATTGACACTTTTGGGGCCAAATTTTTTCGTCCCAGTCTCCCGCACTCCAACAAAAAATTTAAGTACTAAATAGAAGTCTACAATAGAAAACAAAAAAGGGAGAATATTAATCCTACAAAAATATATTTCGAATAGAGATTTACAATTTCATACAATAAAAATATATGGATATAAGTAAACGGGAACGAAAATTTACCGGGACGGGGAGTACCATACCCGGTCCCGAATTTAACCGAATTTTTTTTTAACAGTTCTGCTATTTGTCTCCCAAATAATTTGGGTGATACCATCTCTCATTAGGTGGCATCTGACGTAGCAGCTGACATGACAAATTTTAACACAAAAAATTAATCACCAAATTATTTTTAATGTTAATATTAATGTTAATTTTAATATTAATATTAATGTTAATATTATTGTTAAAGTTAAATTTAAAGTTAAAGTTAATGTTAATGTTAATATTAATATTAACGTTAATATTAATGTTGCTTTTAATTTTAATTTTAATTTTAATGTTAATGTTAATGTTAATGTTAAATTTTGTCATGTCAGCAGCCATGTAATATGCAACATAATAGGAGATGGCATCACCCAAATTTTTTGGAAGACAAATAGTATTTATTTTTATTGTAATTCTCATCCCAGCCAGTGGCGTAGCCAAGATTTGAGTACAGCGGGGTCAAAATCAACTAGTAAATTTTTAATCCAAAAAAAAAAATCATAAAAATATCAAGAATTTTTTTGCATAAATAGTTACAAAATTCTATTTTATATACCTAACATTGGCCGTCTATTCTACTTTTTCTATTATAGCTGCTCATTTTGTTTTTGTTCAATTCAAAATACCATTTGCATTTAAGTACGCATTTCTAGTCCAATATAATAAGAATCTTAAACTTTAATGTCATTCCAGTCAGGTCATACAAGACATTTTTAATCAATTTTGACCATTTGATTGAGGAGATTCAGTGTATCTTAAAATCCATACTTGAATCATACAATTTTATTCGTGAACCTTGTCATCCTAAGGTTTTATGATGTCATCCTAAGGTTTTATGATAATAAAATATTGTTTTCTTCCGCATGGGAAAACAAGATTAAAAATATTTCACTTCTAACCACTAATTTACTTTGACTTCATATTTTTCATATTTTCTTAATCGAAAAATGTCATACTAGCTAACAATTTTATTATATCTAAGAGAAAATTAAATCTTGTCATCTAAGAACAAATAAAGAAAATATCAATTAGAGCATGAATCAATTAGTAGATAAGTCATTTAAAAATATTATATAGGACAAAAATTAAATATAAAGGTGTTACATGATTAATGAATGGAGAGAGAGGTGCGGCACGACGGAAGAGATGGAGAGAGAGAGAGAGAGAGAGAGATAGACGCATGGTTGAGAGAGACTCGGAGAGAGGAACCAGACCGTGGCTATATTATAAACCACCCAGCCGCCCGTGGGAAGATTCAAACCGAGGACCTACCCGTGGGTGTCCTTCCGCACTACCACTAGACTATAGTGCCTTATATATATTTGAGTGGGATCATATGATCCCACTTGTCTTACTCTAGCTCCGTCCACGATCCAGTTCCTGTCGAATTCGTCCTTGTCGGAGAAAAAAAACCAAAGTCCGGTCGGATTTGGAAGAAATTACCATCTCTAGGAAACAGAGAAAAGATTTCAAAGGAAGTTGTTTACAGCCACCATGTTAAACCCTTTAGAAGGAAAGTCCATCCTTCTGTCTCTCACCTTCAAAGCTACCCAGAAAAGGCATTCTTCATCTTTATATATATTTTTTCAGTACATTAATATAGCGAAAAGCACATTCGTCGCTCCTTCTGTCTGATAACTTATATAAGCTCCCCCCTCATACTTCCTTCCTTCCCATCCCTCTCTCTGGCCTGAATTCTCGATCGGTACGCGGAGGGATCGAAGAGTTAAAGTTACACTTCACCGAAACGGTTATGGTACCACCAATGTGGCAGTTCCTTACTACCTCAATGGAGAAGCTGAAGGAGAAGGCCATCAAGCTATTTAACATGGTGATCGAGACCGGACGCGATGACCCGAGGCGGATACGCCATTCTCTGAAAGTAGGACTGGCGCTCTCGCTTGTTTCAGTCTTCTACTACGTCAACCCACTCTTCAGTGGCTTCGGAGTGTCCGCGATGTGGGCGGTTCTCACCGTAGTCGTCGTCATGGAATTCACTGTGGGTGAGTGGCTCCCGACACTGTTAACAGTTGAGCTTGAACTGGTCATTGGTGACGGATGACGTCACTTTTGCCCTAAAAGTCATCATCAAGGCTTCACACGCAAATTTAGTACAAACGAGGGTTTGCACTTCCAGGGGAGAGAGAACCCTGCCATATACATACTGAGTAAAACTTTGATACACACGGCTGTATCAAAGTTTTGATACAGTCACGTCTATATGACAAGTGGGCCACACCTCAAGGTGTGTAAAAGTGCGGGTCGGTTCGGAACCCGCCACGCACACGGTCCGGGCAAACCAGGTCCGGGCCGGCCCGGATCCGGTCAACGGACCGGCCTGCTCCGGCCCACTCCCCCCCACCGGTCCGGGCTGGGTCGGAGGATACGACCCGCAAGTCCGGCCCGGCCCGATCAATCCTCCGTTCGGGCCGAGTCAAATTCGGACGGCCCGGTCGGGCCGGCCCGGACCGGTCCGATACGGTTTTTTTTTAATAAAATAGCCAATATCTCCGTTTTAGTGGGAGTTTTTGGTCCATCTTAGGGATATTTTAATCATTTTGCTAAAAATGACCTAAATTTTAACTTGAATTTATTAACATATAACTTATAGCATATAGATTATATATAAAATATATATAAATAAACAAAAAAAAACGGATATTTTATATATACAATATTTTAAATATGATTTGAATATATTTGAATTATAATTTGTTATAAATATATTTTTTAAATTTTGAATATGTGTTTAATTTGATAATATATTGCAATTAATTTAAATTTTGAATATATTTTATGATGGGTTACATGTTCAGGTGGTTTTTAATTTGTTTTCTCAACTACGTAAGCACCCACGACTCATTTTTTAGCCATTTCTAAACCTCATTATATATATATATATATATATATATATATATATATATATATATATATATTAGAAACTATTATTTGGAGAAGTTTATTTTTTATAAAAAAAATAAAAAAATTAGGGAAGATAAAAATCTCATTGTAGATGGCCTAATTAGTTGAGGTGCATTTCAGAATCTAGTCTGGAGATGTATTTAGAAATCCAAATGATGACCATCATTCTAGCGGGATTTATCACTGTCATTTGGATTATGAATGCGTGTTCGATTATGAGATGTTTGCTGAGCTCGACA
Source organism: Iris macrosiphon (assembly GCA_036927795.1). Classification (NCBI taxonomy): domain Eukaryota; kingdom Viridiplantae; phylum Streptophyta; class Magnoliopsida; order Asparagales; family Iridaceae; genus Iris; species Iris macrosiphon. The sequence goes on from JAYESA010000019.1 coordinate 58,203,780, forward strand.
TATTTAATATACATATTTAAAACTCCATGTTGGATTCTGAATACTCATTGCTATATTTTTTCTTTCTCTCAGGTGGAACACTAGCCAAAGGTCTCAACAGAACTTTTGCTACAATGTTAGCAGGATCACTGGGGCTCGGAGCACACTACGTAGCAGTTCTTGCCGGAGGGAGAGGTGAACCGATTCTCCTCGGTATCTTCGTCTTCGTAATAGGTTAGCAGTTGCTCCTACTGATCCATGGCTACATTAATGAATTGGCTTGATATACGTTGTTACTCTCCACAACCTATTGGCCTATGATCAGTCCTAATACATCGATGATGGTGTTTCTGCAGCCGCTGCAGCGACCTTTTCTCGATTCGTGCCAAAGATCAAGGCGAGATACGACTACGGGGTGACGGTGTTCATCCTCACGTTCAGCCTCGTGGCGGTGTCGAGCTATAGGGTCGAGGAGCTGATAAAAATGGCTCAGCAGAGGCTCTGTACAATTGCCCTTGGTGTGGCCACCTGCTTCTTGACCTCCATCTTTCTGTTCCCAGTATGGGCTGGTGAAGACCTCCACAAACTAACTGCTTCCAACTTGGACAAGCTTGCTAGCTTTTTGGAAGGTATATAAATTCTGGGTCATGACTCGTCAGAAATAGTAATTTGTAAGAAAATGGACCACACGACACAATCGCACATGGACACATTTGCCTCCTGCACTAGAATCAACAGTTTCTCCGTACATTTGATATATATGAACTAGTTAGAAGGAAGCTTTAAGGAATCCTAGCTAATTTAACCAAGGCATAAATTTCAAATGAAATCGTAAGGAAGATAGAGCTAACATACAGAAAGTAGGAAGCACGGATGCTACAAAAATTTGGGGTGTATCGTGTCGGACACTTATCTTGCACATCATGCACACTACAAATACAATGGGACACACCAATATATTGCCGTCCATGTCTCCGTGTCCTTACTGCAACGAAGTACAAAAATAAACATTTTTACCACGGAAGAAAAACCAATTGATTTTATGTAAAAGTTATTGTGACGTAAAATTGCAGGACTGGGATCTGAGTACTTTGAAGAGAAGATGGGGAGCGGGAATTTGGAGGGCAGGTCCTTTCTCCAAGTGCACAAGAGTGTTCTCAATTCAAAGGCTACAGAGGAGTCTCTGGTGAGTACAACCAAGATCATTACTGCTACTTTTACTTTAAATAGTATTTCATATATTATCTCAAGATAAAACTTTAATTAGCCTTTAAATAGTAGTTAACTTAAAGCGCGCGCTTATCCTTAATTTCTTTACTCAAAGTAGGAATACTTTATGTACCTACACAAAGGGTAGCAACAAGAAATTAGAGACAAGATCATCTTAATATTGATGTTGTGATCTATGTTTGCTAGTTTTTGTCAGCCAGTGCAACTAAGCAGCAAAAGGCATAATAATCTGGCGTAGATGCTGCAAAGATGAGTAAAATCTGCAACTCTTGTCTCTTCGATCTTGATGCTAGGAAGCATTGTGGACTTTGTAGTGTCGGACACGTATTGGACACAACCCAGTCACTCCAAATACACTAGAATACATGACGAAAGTAGGTCTTGGGCATGTGACACTGTGTCCTTGTATCTTGTGTCCGTGCAACATTTTTTTTTTTTTACTTCGTAGAGAGAACTTGGGAGTTCAGATTTTATCCAGGTATGATTGAGCACCCTTCCATATAAACATACACTCAAAACCTGCAGAAAGGAAGAGAGAATAATGAAAAAGAGATCGACCCAAATAAACGTTGGAAGTGTACGTACATAAAGGCCAAATACCTGGAATCCATAATATAACCAGAGTAGACTTGAGAAGTTATTTCCTCAGAAATAACTAAGAGAAGTCGTCTCAGAAAAAACTTGTGTCTCAATCCATTAGCTTAGCTTCCAAATCTGTCCTAGGAACGAAAATAACTTGCCAGTAACTCTAGACCAATTCACACTCCAATACTAATTTTTAACATGAATGGAAAATTTAACCAGACAAAAGGATTTTAGCAATTCCGAGTTATTTCCTCAGAATGAACGCATATTTCCCCAAAAGTAAAACCATATCTCAGCAACAGCTCATGTAATTTCTGCAGGCAAATTTCGCAAGATGGGAACCTGGTCATGGCAAGTTTCGCTTCCGCCACCCATGGATACAGTACCTAAAGATCGGAGCTCAGATCCGCCGGTGCGCTTACTCTATCGAGGCCCTCACTGTATACATCACGACTCCGGATAAAAATCAGGTACAATATCAGCATTATCCCCCTCTACATACCTGAAACATTGTTGGATTGTATTTCATTTCTGATTGATCCCTCAAAGGAGGTGACAATGGAGCTGATAATTTAGTCCCACATCGAATAGGAGGTGGGATCATGAGATGTACATAGTTGGAACTGGTTAAAGCTTTACATGGAAATTCTTTTTTAAGATATATGGACTCAGTCCAATATCGCACCTCATGGGTCAACTCCGGTTTAGATCACACCACGTTCCCAACAAAACTTCAGCTTGGTAGCGACACTACATAAGCAGTTTATATAGTTTAATTTGCATGCATAGATCATGATAAATTATATGGATTCAAAATTGAAAAAATATATTAATTCGGTAATAACTGAGTCGTTAATTTGCCCCTTTCCTTCTCAGGCATCCTGCAGAGACATAGAATTCCGTCAGAGTATCCGCTCAGCATGTGCAGAGATGAGCAGCGAATCCGCAAAGGCATTGACAGAGCTAGCACTGGCAATTCGAAACATGACGTCACCTACGGCGGCCAGCCACCACGTAGCCAATGCCTTAGTAGCCGCCGGCGAGCTGAAGAGTGCAATGCCGAGAGAGGATGCAGTAGTAGTAGTCCTCCCTAATGTCCTCCTACTGGCCTCTGCCGCCTCTCTCCTCACCCAAGTAGTTACATGCGTTCATCAGATCGAGGCTTCGGTAAACGAGCTCGCACAAGCTGCCTGGTTCAAGAAACTCGAGCCGATCCACAAGGCCACTATCAAACCGGTGGCTGATGGAGAAAGCCCTGCAGCTCATGTTGCAATCGATATGCAATAGTAGTAGCTAGAGCAGTATATAGTACATACAGACTACGGAGAATAATGAAATTGTAGGGTCACAACATGTAATCCTATATATGTGAGCCTGACCATGTAAAGAAGAGAGCACAATGTAGTATGTAACAAGAGGGAAGAGTTACTCATGTAGCTAGTACTGTAACTGACATTCTTTCGTTTAATTGAATTGAAATGAATTGAAGGAACATGTTAAAAGATTTATCCACCCTTTCTTTCTTTCTTTTATATATATATAGAAATTCCAACATGTTTCTTGTCATGGAAGAACTAATTAAGAAGAGTAATACGTTATGTTGCACAGCAGACGGGACAAAATGGTGTATGTAACCATATCGTGTCTGCGACTTTATGCGAGCAAGGTTCAAAACAAATTGTATAATCCGTCCTTCTATCAATCGAGAAAAGAACCAAGCTACCAGTATCTGTCTCCCAATTCGGGACGTTGGCAAAAAAACATAGTACCTATATATATTTGGAAATGTCCATGTCAGTATCTGTACTGTGTCCGTATACGTATATGTATTGTGTCCGTTCTGTATCTGTATTGTATCCATGTTGGTGTCAGCATCCGTGCAACACAGGTAATAAGCAAAATTGTTATCTTTATACGCTATACTTAGGTCAAGCGCAAAGACGATGTGATGCAGGATTTCACCAGCCAGACGGAGAATTAGGATCTGGTCCTGCATAAAATGCACATTTCAGATTCCGGTTGGAGTTGAAGCATAATCAAATATATTCGACTAGAACATAACTTATCGTTAACTTTTGTCATTTTTTTTCTTGCTTTCGTATATATATGTAAGAAATTAACTATGGCAAAAATAATGAATTATTGGTTTCATATATACGACATAACTTTTTAATAAGATAAGGTTGACAAATACTCTCATATAATAATACATCATGCTAGTATAGTCCAATATGGATATCATAAGAGATCATAAGCGCCTAGGCTTATATGAATGAGAATACCGCACAAAATGCACAACGCTTTTAAGAAGAGTTTATGATCCCTTATTCACCTTTCATGTAATTTTAATTCCGACACTTTAGTCAAAAGATAATTAAGTTATATATATATATATATATATATATATATATATATATATATAAAGTCGGCGCGCATCTTTATCACTCTAATTCTTTACTAAACCTATCAAGGAACGTACCGAGCTGGTAGGTGCTCTTTTGTGCTTAAAGATACAAAGTCACCACTGCTTTTTTTGCTGTCGGATAATTTAATTGATACATGGAACCTGATATGTTGATAAGCGGACAGCAATTCCCTATAGCTAAGAAGCTAGGCAATTCACTCAATATCAGTAGTATTCAGTAATTTGGAGAGGGGCAGAAAATCAAAAGAGTGCATGGAATGGTGGAGATTGAGCTGTTCCCCACCAAAACCTGTGCAAGTTGCACTCAAAGAAAGATTTGGACCGCAGAGTACTTAAACGCAATCATGGTTGTATCCCTTTGACTCGGATACTTTGTGTAGTGCACTCTCTCTCATATCACCTTTCAGTTCAACAGTTGTGACTCTCACCATGAACTTTCTAGCTAGGCTAATTCTTGATTTTGTTTAGAGATCTATGAGGAGCTAGAGGTCAGTGGGCATATGCTTCGGATCCCCTAATTATTAAGACTACGTACTTTGGCAGAGCTAATTATGTTCTACCAGCTAAGCTAACAAAAATCATCGAAGCTTACGGGATCATGGAAGCATGAGACTAGAATAGCACGGCACAAGCCGATCATGGCCTACTGATTTTTTTTCATCTCTTCACCAGAAACATTTTGGGAATGGAGTGTGGAACACAGTGGAATACAACAACTTCCGATCCAAAGTACGAAGCAAGATTGAAATAAATCGTAGTATCTTGACACTCACAATTACAAACAATGCAACAATCCACACAAACGCAAACCTTACAATTTTTATGTGGAAATTCAATGCAGAAGAAAATCACGGGATGATCGAAATCCAACCTAAATAAGCTCTAGTACTGGAATAGAAGAATAGGCCACTCATCTCATCTACAAGTTCTCCCACTGACCCGACAAATTGATTGTCACGCCCCGGCCCCGAGGGGCCGCCCGTACAGCCGGACCACCGCCTCGCCCCCGTAGCCGGATTGAGCCGGACGCGAATCACCGCCCCTCGGTGCACCGGACGCGAATCACCGCGCATATCCCGCGGGTGCGAGGAAGGGATGGCCCGTTGGGATTTATCGGGACGTGATGCCGTGCGAGCCTGGGGTTGCGTCCGCACAAGGCCATATCGTTTAAGTTATTTGTTGGCTATCTTCGCATCAATCGAATAAGCAGCGAAAAAGGACAATGTTGCAATGCAATGTATTTAGCCAACTGAGTATTCGGGACAATCGAGGGACTTTGGTTCTCTTATGCAAAGGCATTCGTTCCATACATTATGTCCCCTTATACGATAGCATCTCGGGGCAACAATCGAAACCAGGATTTCCGGGTCTTAGGGACTGTGGCACGCCTATCGCTCCTTCGGACGATCCAGTACCTGCAAGCAAGTAAACTGTTGGTGGGTTAGCACTTTTATAAGTACTGGTGAGATAAAACAACTGAACAGAAACAAGCATTCACTAAAACCAACACTAAGTAATCATGTTGTAAAATATTACATTACTAGTGATCTTTCTAGTTTTACCTATGTTCGTTTCATGCAGTTCTAGCAGAGTCATATTACATTGTTTGGAAACATCTTTGAAAACAGAGTTTCATATGCAATAAGCAAGACAAGCAATCGTTCGTGTTCAGGGTGTGCGCAGCGTGTCTCGTGAGACTCCAGGGTCAAATGCATAGCTAGATACACAATGCACATCTTAGGGGCAGTCCATCTATCCAAGCCAACATAATGACTTAGCTATATGCAAGGCGGTCCCCGAGTATCTCAGGATCGGCAGCTGGTTGTACAGCATACCAATCACTCATTCATCTGATGCTAATGGCAGTTGTGACTCATGGTTGCTTTTTACTATCATGGTAGTAGCCGTGACACATGCAGTTCAGCTCTCCACCAAAAGCCATTGTCCGACCGATGCGAATGCATGGAACACTATCAAATAAACTCTAATATGCAGACGAGACGAACCATCAGAACAGTTATCGTTGTTGTGGGGCAATCCAACTTATCACTTGAACACATTCAGGCACAATATAGTTCTCTCAAAGCATAGACGATAGTGAACATGTTCATGCACTCTTAAACAAGCATTTCAGGATTCTCGTTAAGCAGACATGATCGTTTAAAAGACAAGCTAGGTGAGTTCGTTCATTAACATGCAAGGCAGGTTCTATCATTCCCTTATGAAAATATTGCAAGCAAAAACTCAGGTTATTATTAAGGCGTGCAAGAATCAAAGAACGAAGTTCTGCCCACTCACCTTGATACATAATGCCGACGCAGAGCGGGACATTACATACTTACCAACCAACAAAAGTTTCGTCCTCGAAACTTCAAGGATAAACTTCTCGATATTTCGAGCAGCGATAGTGCCATCCCTCGTCGTACTCAATCGAAACAATCAAGCAATTCAAGTTCAGAAAACATTTGCACTTTGAGAATATCTATGGACTTATTGTATGGAACGCTCTTTTGCAATACCATATCGATAATATCTCAGAGTCATAGCAACAGATATTTGGGCCAAGAGATCGATTCTGCTCTGATACCATTCTGTCATGCCCCGGCCCCAAGGGGCCGCCCGTACAGCCGGACCACCGCCTCGCCCCCGTAGCCGGATTAAACCAGACGCGAATCATCGCGCCTCGGCGCACCGGAAGTGAATCACCGCGCATGTCCCGCGGGTGCGAGGAAGGGATGGCCCGTTGGGATTTATCGGGACGTGATGCCATGCGAGCCTGGGGTTGCGCCCACACAAGGCCATATCGTTTAAGTTATTTGTTGGCTATCATCGCATCGATTGAGTAAGCAGCAGAAAGGGACAATGTTGCAATGCAATGCATTTAGCCAACTGAGTATTCGGGACAATCGAGGGACTTGGGTTCTCTTATGCAAAGGCATTCGTTCCATATATTATGCCCCCTTATACGATAGCATCTCGGGACAACAATCGAAACCAGGATTTTTGGGTCTTAGGGACTGTGGCACGCCTGTCGCTCCCTCGGACGATCCAGTACCTACAAGAAAGTAAACTGTTGGTGGGTCAGCACTTTTATAAATACTGGTAAGATAAAACAACTGAACAGAAATAAGCATTCACTAAAACCAACACTAAGTAATCATGTTGTAAAATATTACATTACTAGTGATCTTTCTAGTTTTACCTATGTTTGTTTCATACAGTTCTAGCAGAGTCATATTACATTGTTTGGAAATATCTTTGGAAACAGAGTTTCATATGCAATAAGCAAGACAAGCAATCATTCGTGTTCAGGGTATGCGCAGCGTATCTCGTGAGACTCCAGGGTCAAATGCATAGCTAGACACACAATGCACATCTTAGGGGCAGTCCATCTATCCAAGCCAACACAATGACTTAGCTATATGCAAGGCGGTCCCCGAGTATCTCAGGATCGGCAGCTGGTTGTACAGCATACCAATGACTCATTCATCTGATGCTAATGGCAGCTGTGACTCATGGTTGCTTTTTACTATCATGGTAGCAGTCGTGTCACATGCAGTTCAGCTCTCCACCAAAATCCATTGTCCGACCGATGGGAATACATGAAACACTATCAAATAAACTCTAGTATGTAGATGAGATGAACCATAAGAACAGTTATCGTTGTTGCGGGGCAATCCGACTTATCACTTGAACACATTCAGGCACAATATGGTTCTCTCGAAGTATAGACAATAGTGAACATGTTCATGCACTCTTAGACAAGCGTTTCAGGATTCTCGTTAAGCAGACATGATCGTTTCAAAGAAAAGCTAGGTGAGTTCGTTCATTAACATGCAAGGCAGGTTCTGTCACGACCCACACCCGAAATACGAGTGCGTGGGTACGTCCAGCCTACGCCGCAGCATCGGCGGTAGAACATTGTCTAGGTCAATACTCTATCTAATCAATCTCACACGAATATCCAACTCCATAAGGAGGCACAGATATCACAATATAATACGGAATACTCAATCACATAAACTCGAGCACGATGAGATATCGAAGAAAATATATAAAATACAAGACAAGTCTAGACAACAATAAATAATCTAACCTGCAATCCATAATATCCAAATCTCTAAGTATGCTGGAATAAGTCCTCTATGTCACAGTCTGGAAAAAATATCCAGTCAGGATTGGAACGAAATACACCTCTAACAGCAGTTCCATGTATATTGACAAAAACTATAATATAGTGTAAAGAAATACAAGACAGATATGAATACTGCCAATAAGAAATACTGGAATAAGAAATACTGGAATAATGAGATACTGGAATAAAGAAATACTGGAACATTTGTCATCATCAATGTACATCTAGCAATGAAATAGAAATACAAGTACACGCAAGAACAATGAGCTGGTATATATGTGGATGCTAGAATCATGACTAGAACATAAGGAATGCCATATCAATATACTAGGGATACATGTCAAGAACATCTAACTAAGTGTGTGAAATATCAGAATATCATATAATCGGCTTGGGATTGATTAGACTCATTACATTTGTTAGCTATCATCCTTGAGGTCAGGCTAACCATCCGGAAAGCTATGATGCGAGTAATAGTCAGGCTAACCACATGTAACAGCTATGAGGCATGTAATGGTAAGGCTGCATCGACATGAGGTGTGGGTGAGCTATGATGCATGTAAAGTTTGTGTATGATCACATAAGCTACTAACATTTCCCCGTTTTTCCCAGCTAGCACGATGGATTCCAATCACGACTCCTCGTGACAGGTCTCGATAATGCCAACTCGTGTAAACAACAGTGTCAGAGTCATGTATGCTATACAATAAGAGTTATAGAGATAATCAACATAATAGAAACTGTCAGAGAATGTACTGGCCTGTGGTCCTACTGTTGGCAATACTAATGTCTGTTTTCGAATCTTGTCTGAAATCCAACAGTCCTAACGACATCATATAATACAATATTGCATCAGACATTACTCTAACACACATTTATAAATACACTGGACTCAGGACTATGTTAGGTATGACACTAGTCAACTAGGGTCAAGTGTGCGTCAAGTTGCACGGACGTCGCATCTGTAATTGCTGTGCAATCAGACAGTCAATGATACGGGTCTTGCCAGTACGTCAGTGTACATATGGCAGTCAACTTATAATTCACATGGTCACAGGTCAATGTAACTACGGGATATCTGTGGTTACACTCGGGTCACTTAGTACATATACACACATACATATTATCAACTAACATATACATTAATATTCATTAATTATAATTATAATAGATATATGTATATATACTTAATAGAGTTTATACTACGTATATATATATATATATATATATATATATATATATATATATATATATATATATATATATATATATATATACTAAACATATACCAAATAAATACATATACTATATATATATATATATATATATATATATATATATATATATATATATATATATATATATATATATACCAACATTAATATTAACATATACTAATACTAATACATTAATTGAATTTATACTATATATATATATATATATATACATATACATACATACATACCAATTATATAATATACATATACTAATAGATATACATACTACATCATGAAGGAGGGGGACAGGTACGAACCTGCGCACAGGCACGACGACGATGGCGATGGTGTTGATGACGACGATGTCGAAGGTGCTGGTGGTGATCTTGTGAAGGTGAAAGCGACGTTGAAGGTGATGATGGTGGTGGTTATGATCTTGGTGAAGATGATGGTAAGGGTGGAGGCGAGGCTGGGATGTCGTTTGGAAGTCGCTGCTCAACGGGGGATGATGGAGATGGTGATGGCTATGGGGTCGTGACAGGAGATGGGAGCGGAGATGGTCGTTCAATGGTGGGGGCGAGAACGGCGGGAAGCTGTGGACGTTGTCGATCGCTCACGGGGCTGAGCTCACGACGTCGCACGACGGGATGATGCAGAGCTGAAGGAGCGTTACTGGACGCGGCTCACCAGTGCTGGAGCACTCCGGTCCGGCGGGGCTCGACAATGCAAGGCCTGCAGAGTTGTCGATGGCGAGGTGGAGTGCAGTCGGGTCGAGTGGACAGTAAGATGGGAAGGAGGAGAAGTCGACGAGGTTCAGGCAGGAACAGCGGGGGATGGCAGGTCAACGAGGTCGGGGAGGAGAAGAACGGCGAGGAGAAGGGAACGGTGGCGGGACTGCGGCCAGGCGGAGGATCTGGTCGACGAGTGCAGTCGGCGGGGTGCAGCGTTCCGGCGGGGTAAAATCGTGTGGAGGCGGGGAAGAGAGCAGTGGGATTCCGGTCGGGGGGATTCTTGATCGAGGCGGCTGGGGGAGACTTCTATTAGGGGATGGTGAACTCCGACGAAGATTGGCGAGACGGCGGGCTCGGGTCTCTGGTCGGCTGGGCTGAAGGGAGGAAGGGGATGGAGATGAAGGAACAGGGAAAAATAGTCGGCTGTAGTATTTGGTTGGAATAGAAAAGAAAAGGAAAAAATAAGGAAAAAGAATATTTATACAAAGGGGGGAGGTGTTTGACCTAAACAAGTTTGACTGGTCAACCCCTCTTGGAATTGGGCCTCTCATGTAGGATTTCAATGGCTAGGATTTGTTTTGATTCAAAATGAATGGCTCGGATTACATCGGTTCAAGGTTTATAGGGCCATGGTCTTAAGGAGCTTGGTATTGAATTACACACTCCTAAAAATCATGGAAAAATATACATGAAGGAGAATTGGGTTTATTCACGTGTCATGTCCAACGGGGTGGACACATTAATGCACTTTTGCATAAAAGTGCCCAACAATTGAAAAATTGCACAAGGTTGGGTTTATAGATTAATTAATTAAAAATAAATGCAATCAGTGTTCTAAAATTAATTAGAAGTACAAGGGTCTGAAATTAAGTGGGACACAAGTATCATAAATGAAGAAGACTCATAATAAAATATTACCCTAATTTGGATTGCACGAAATGGGTCGAGATTGTGTCTCCAATTTCGATTGAAACGCACAACGATACAAAGTTAAATTTTTTTATCGAATTAAATAATAACGTCTGCGACAAAAATTGTGCGGCTAAAATGAAGCACAAGAGAACATAATTATGAGTTACACAAAAGGTCAGAAAAGAAGGCGGACGTGTCTAGGACAAGGTTGTAGAATTTGTTGGAAGGCAAGGGCTAGGGTAGCGCTCCAAATGTCAAAGCAACGGTAAGGCACAACAATTAAATAAAAATCACAATAATTAATTATAATTAAATATTATGCAATTATTTATACATTAATTTATGAAAAGATGAAAATACCCCTAATCTGAAATGTGGGGGTGACAGGTTCTATTATTCTCCTATGAAAATATTGCAAGCAAAAACTCAGGTTATTATTAAGGCGTGCAAGAATCAGAGAACGAAGTTCTGCCCACTCACCTTGATACATAATACCGACGCGGAGCGGGGCATTACATTGATCAACCACAACTTTTCAATAATAGAAATAGATTACAATGGAGAAATACAAGGTTTACCGAAAACGATTCAATGTGAATACTGTTAGAGTTAATCTTGTTGAGGAGGTTGAGGAGGTTGAAGATGTTGTTATTTGGGTTTCAATAAATCCTATTCTTTAGGATTTTTGTTATTTGATCTATGCTTTTGATTTGTTTTGATTTGTTATCACTTAGTTAGAATATGGTTAGAGGGTGCTACTTTTATGCATTCTGTTAGAGTTGTAAATGGCTATTTAAAGGCCAAGTTGAGGTTGAACATAAATACAAATTATTCTGATCAAGAATTAAATACTCCTCTTTTCTTTCATTTGGTATCAGAGCTATGGAAACCAACGACGAGTAAAGCACCACGACGCCGACATCTATGAAGGAGACCTCATTCACCTTCAAGTACCCCATGTTGACATGGACCAACTGCTAGGATTGGGCTCTCTTAATGAGAGTCAACATGCAGGCGCAAGGCTTGTGGGAGGCGATAGAACCCGGAAAAGCCGACTACCGCGACGACAGGATGGCCTTGTCCGTCATACTCCGTGCCGTACTGCCAGATATGCTGCGGACACTGGCAGTAAAAGACACTGCCAAGGAAGCATGGGACGCTGTGAAGATGATGCGGATGGGGGTCGAGCGTGTGCGCGAGGCCAAGGTGCAAAAATTATGTGCCGACTTTAAATCAATAAAGTTCAAGGACGGCGAGTCAGTCGAGGACTTCGCGATGCGGCTCACGGGACTCGTCAGCAACCTACAACTACTCGACGACGAAATGGACGATGAGAAGGTAGTTAAAAAATTCCTTCGAGTCATTCCATCCAAGTACACGCAAGTCGCCATCGCCATTGAGACTTTAATGGATCTCAAGACGCTATCAATTGAAGAGCTTATCGATCGTCTTCTAGCGGTCAAGGAGCGGTACGATCTTGGCAACAACTCCGGTGACACAAGTAGTCACCTTCTCCTCTCCGAAGAGGAGTGGCTCGCTCGCACGAACAGAGGAAGGAAGGCAAGGCCTACTTCGACGGTGGCAAAAGTTGTGGTCACGGGCGCGGCAAGCCAAGAGGTCGTGGCCGCGAAGACACGAACAACGGCAATGGCAACGCGTTCGGTGGCACGCGCGACAAGAAGGGTAAGTGCCACAATTGTGGCATCTACGGCCACTGGGCGAAGGACTGCCGCAAGCCAAAGCGCAATGAGCGCGCCAATCTGACGCAAGTCGACGACGATGAGCCCGCACTGTTGATGGCGCAGGAGTACACGCTCGCCGAGACCATCGTAGACACGACCAACAATATCGTACTCGACGAGGTACACGCTCAGGTGCATCTGGGCCATGAGGACGACCACCACGGTGAAGCATGGTACCTCAATACCGGCGCCAGCAACCACATGATGAGCTGCAAGGAGGTCTTCGCCGATCTGGATACTGGAGTCACGGGCTCCATCATGTTTGGGGACGGATCCGTCATCAACATTCGAGGGTGTGGCACGGTGACGTTTACGTGCCAGAACGGCAAGCACCGCGCCCTCACCTGTAAGCCCCCTGATTTTCAGTAATTTTTAATTTGAATTTTTCATAATTTTTTGGGTTTTTCTGTAATTAAAACCTAGGCTTTTGGTAATTAAATGATTTTTTTTGCTGTTAATTAATATTAAAATATTATGGAAATAATATTTTATGGAGCAAAATGGAAAACCTGACACAGGATAATTTTCTGCGGATTTATTGGACTCCGTAAACCCGTTTAAAGTCCTGAAAACCGATGTAGAACTAAACCGATTTAAACCCGCGCCAACGCCCGACAACCCCATGAGAGCCGAAGCCAAGCCCAAGGGGCGTTGACCCAGCCTAAATCCTAAGTTAAATCCTAGTCCAATTTTTGTATGTATAAATACATAATTTCCTAGTTTTTCTCCACAAACAAAAGAAAAAAAAAATTCTAAAGATCCCAAATCCCTAATCCCCAAATCCCTAATCCCTAAACCTAACCCTAACCCTAAGCCGCCACCCTCTCCCTGACCCCTCCGGCGAGTCTCCGGCGCTGCCCTAGCCCAGCCGCGTCCACTCTGGCGCACCGCTCGACAACCACCTGGCTCCCCCATCTCTCCGCCGACTCTGCAACAATCTCCTCCCCCTGTTCATCCCGCTGCCGGAACCCCAGACGCGCCCTCGACCGTCCAGCCGCTGTCCCCAACTCGACTCCGCCGCTACGACCTCCACTTCCCTCTACCTCGTGCCGCCTGGACAACCCCACGACCTCCGACGATTCCCTCCCCGCTCACAGCCGACCTGAACCCTAGACGAACGTCTTCCCCTGTCGATTCCCCGTGACTCGCCCGACTGCTTCGGCCGACTCCGACGGAGCTGCTCTTCCCGCCTGCTACCAGCGCTGCACCCGAGCACCCCGCGTCTCCTCCCTGCCGCAGATCTGGCGAGCCCCTCCGGCCAGAGCCGACCCCGAGCCGAGCGCAGCCAGCTTCGCCGCCAACCTCCGCTCGAGCCACCCCCTCCGGCAAGCCCTACCCTAGTCTGGACTCGCAGCTGACACGGACACGGCAGCCCTTAATCGGACACAAACAGAAACCCTAGTCTGGACACAGAGACCCGGATACGTCCAGGACACGAAGGAGACCCTCGGACACAGGAAATCATCGTTCATGGAGCCCTGTTCAGGTAACGTTTTCTCTCACCTCGTGATTCCATTTTTGATTCCGTCAGTTGTGTCACGTAGACTGTATGACCCTCTCGGTGCCAGTACAACCTGTTCGGTGCATCGCGTCCTGTGGTGATCGCAAACTGCGATCCAAAAACAGGAAAAATAATGCCCTATTTCACCCTGGAACTGAGTGTGCCCCGCCAAACGGGACGACTTGATCGCACGCGATCTTCACTGAAATGTGCGCGGCGTTGATACGGACGTATAGGATTTTGCAAAAGTTAATTTGGATGTGCGTGCACACCGAAATCAACACGTATCCGCGGACACCGCCCCGTATCCGTCTATTCTGGAACACGTCGTAACTTTGTGTACACACGTTGGATCGAGAAAAAACTTACGCCATCGGACTCGTAGCAATACGCTGGTCCTGTGACCCAAGTTTGGTTCGATTCTGAGAATGTTGACAAAATCGCGTATCGTGGGCCCCATAGGCTCCACTTGACGGGCGATTTTGTGATCGGCTCATCGGAATCCAATTCTGGAAGTTCCGTTGGGTTCGTATCATCGTTCCTGACTTGTTGACACTAAGTTTGGCAAAATTAGAGACCTTTGACCCTGACACGCTTTTCGGTAAGAAGCGGCCCACATGTGGACCCCGCTTTGACCCTGAAATGTCATTTCTGTCCCTGTGTCCAAATTGGACCTAAGGACAGGCATTTCTAGCTATTTGATATTTTCTGAATCTAATGGTGATGTTTATTTCAGCAACCGAAGTAGTACCTGCAGATCACCCTGAGGCCAAAGCTACAGTTGGAGCCAGAACCCCAGGCAAGTGTACCTTGCCAAACCCTGCAGCTTTGCTACTTATCTCCTTGACTTAGTTATACATCAGTGGGCAAGTTTACCTTGCCAACTTTACATTCTTGTTGCATATTTCCTTGCTTTATTTATATTGCTGTGCATGCTTGACCTAGGACCGTGTGACTTACTTAGCGTCCGATTATTAGTCGGGTGCCAACACCGTACGCGATGTTGTGTATATCATCTAGATATGGATATTCGTGACCCCTTGCTTTCTCGTACTTGTCATATCAAGTACACTATAATCCAGGACACGTGACACTATTCATGGACAGGATCTTTCTGAGATATTCATGGTGATTCTGTATAGGATACAGACTTTATGGCATAGGCATTATATTCCTAGATACTCTATGACTTGCTGCATTAGATATGATTGTGCGTGACATGGACATGGTGCATCGTGGACATGAGATGTGTGATTACATTGGGTGGGGAGAGACACACAGGCTACAGGCTGATTATATATAAATCCCCTATTATTGTGAGGCACAAGACTCTGAAGCCCGAGCTTGGCCCATTACCGATTATTACCGCTACCGGCTCCCCGACACCGAGCTTGTAGTGGCTCAGCCTGAGTACTCGTGATACTCTCACTTGCATTTTCACATAGATGGTTACATACTTACCTTATTTATTTCATTATCTGTTGTACTGCATTTATTTTGGCATGAGCTTTCTTGTACCTTGCTATGTCCCCTGAGGACCTGAATCCGGATTATGTCCCCAGGATTAGCAGAGGAGATCCACCCAGAGTTATACAGTACAGGAGCAGATACAGGAGCTGTACAGACACCTGAGGACAAGATCGTACCAGAGGACTTCTCCTGAGTATTGGCTTTATATACTCATTTATTTCTATTTCTAGTTACTTTATTTCCAGTCTATTGAACCATTGTATCAGATATTTATCGGGTTGTTCCCCGAAGCACTCTGTTGAGATTGGTTGATGATTTACATTCCTTATATTCTGTGGATCATATTTTATATATTGTGTGGATGAGATTAGTTGTGCCATGATTGTCGTAGACTTTGTTTTACAGCTTAAGTATGCCCTGATGGATCCATTAAATTGGGTTTGTCCATCGGTACGTACTGCTAGCCATTGCCACGTATCTGGTCCCTCGATATTTTGGGACTGGGGCATGACATGGTTTTTGTGGTGGCCCATGCAGGTCTACGACTAAACTGTTCGGTTTCAACTTGGGGACTGAGCAAGCCTGCAATAAGAATATGATAAGTTTAAGGATCTCATCCACTTGCTTGAATCGTTCTTGACATCTATATCGGATTTGAATTAAATTCTTGACTTGCATCCTAACTTGATTCCTGTACGCCTCTTATAGTTTATTTTGATGCAGAGCAATGGATTTACAAGCACGCGACGAGACTCATCCAGAAATACCACAAGGTGCCGTGATAACCAATGGAGATGAAGTGACACCAGTTGGTGAAGGTCCATCATCACAGCAAGCAAGTCAGCATGCCTCAAGAATCCAGGAAGATGACGTTCCACCATCGACGCAGTTGGCTCCACCGACGCCTACCCTTCCACAAAGGCAGGCTATGGACGAACAACAAATATTTTGAATGTTCTACGCGATGATGCAAGCCCACCAGAAGGTTCAGGAAGAAGCTCAGCAGATCCAAGCAGAGAAGTTCATCGATAGATTCAGCTCAGAGTTACGGAAGTTAATCAGCCCCGCTGCAACTACCTTAGACGAGGACGTTCTTACTATAGCACAGGCCATGGAGTGCAACACAAGGATAGAGTCCAGCCAGAAACAGCCGTATACATCAGCACCAGACCAAGCACAACAGGAAAGAGCTGCAAAGTGACCACAGATAAATCCACCACCGAGAGCAGCATCCAGAGTCTCATTCCTTCCAACTTGTTACTATTGTAGCAAGGTAGGCCATATTGAGAAGGAGTGCAGACGCAAGTTAGGATTATGCTTGATTTACGGAACCAATCAACACTTAGCTAAGGACTGTTCTCAACATCGAGAGAAAGCATTGATGATTCAACAACCAGCTACATCAGCACCAGTCGGAGCACCACAGGAAGAAATTGCAAGAAAGTCTCACATGCAACAGCCACCAGAAGTACCTCTTCATGAAATACCTGTATGTCCATATTGTCGCAGGCGAGGCCATATAGAGAACGAGTGCAGACGCAAAAGGAAATTATGCTTAGCTAACGGATCTAGTCAGCATTTAATAAAGGAATGCCCCGAGCGTCGAGAAAGAGCACCAATGGATAACCGACAAGCGTTACCAGCACCAAGGCTAGCCTTTCCAGCATTTAAAGCACCGCAAACGAGAGTTGAAGGAGTCAGACCATCAGCCCCAGGAGGGAATCAGCCGAGGCCACCCTTGGAACCACAAGCAACACTCTTCCCACAGGCTCAACAGCAGCAGAGGAATCAACTGCAAGAACGTGAACAAGCTCCATCGATGACTTTGGAAGACGCGCAGACCCATGGAGTAGCGAATGCTCGTAATTTTTCGTAGTTATCTGTTATAGATTTATTTTATCTCGTGCCTATTGGTTCGTGACCTCAGCCTTAACCTATGAAATTTTGAACTTGCTTATAATTGATAACTGTAGAGATCGTAGAGTCTTTTGTTATTGTGCTTATTTTGTGTTATTTTGTGAACTTGAATTAAGTTATACCTCATTTCATCATCCTCTAGCGTACTTATATTATTGTACTACCTTGACTTATGCTGTTATTCTATGGCCTAGTTTTGCAAGCTTATTCTTTATCGAGCTTGTTCATGACATATGTATTAGTGGACATGTACACTAATACAATTGTCTATTCAGAATCAATGTATGACGGTCTGATCAACCTTAGTGCATTTGGTTCGCTCTTCGTACGACTACTTCACGTGGATTAAGATATATAGTTGACTAGTATACTTGCCCTCTAGAGATGTCTGAGCATATCGTACCAGTTACATAACTGTACTAATACGAGCATCCGAACAAGGTATTACCATAATAGGATTTCAATCCATAATTATTTTGACAAATCCCATTTGAATTCGTTAAACGTCTTGATCCTGATACTTCTATTCTATTACCGTACCCTTGAACTCTTTATTATTAATCTTCGTCTTCCCTTATTTCGGAAAGACGAAACTGCGTGCTTGGTATAAGTTGGATATATAGACAGTACTAGATATACCCCACAGGCCGGTCGCATTGTTGATGACCCTTTTATATATGATTAAGGGCATATCATAGGTGATATGTTTGGTGTTAAAGACTTGAAGATTCAATAACATGATTAAATAAGTTGGGGCATAGCTTTAGTAGATGTATAGTCTTAGATGATAGATGGGTAAATTCTAAGTTGGGTAGAGACCGCAATGTTCACTTGAGAGGAATCCTTTAGACTATAATCAAGTGAGATTGGATAGAGAGAACCCTACCATATTTTAATTTTGAGGACAAAATTTTTATAAGTTGGGTAGATTGTAAGCCCCCAGATTTTCAGTAATTTTTAATTTGGATTTTTCATAATTTTATGGGTTTTTCTGTAATTAAAACCTAGGCTTTTGGTAATTAAATGATTTTTTTATTTGCTGTTAATTAATATTAAAATATTATGGAAATAATATTTTATGGAGCAAAATGGAAAACCTGACACAGGATAATTTTCTGCAGATTTATTGGACTCCGGAAACCCATTTAAAGCCCTGAAAACCGATGTAGAACTAAACCGATTTAAACCCGCGCCAACGCCCGACATCCCCATGAGAGCCAAAGCCAAGCCCAAGGAGCGTTGACCCAGCCTAAATCCTAAGTCAAACCCTAGTTCAATTTCTGTATGTATAAATACATAATTTCCTAGTTTTTCTCCACAAACAAAAAGAAAAAGAAAATTTCTAAAGATCCCAAATCCCTAATCCCCAAATCCCAAATCCCTAAACCTAACCCTAACCCTAAGCCGCCACCCTCTCCCTAACCCCTCCGACGAGTCTCCGGCGCCGCCCCTAGCCCAGCCGCATCCACTCCGGCGCACCGCTCGACAACCACCCGGCTCCCCCATCTCTCCGCCGACTCTGCAACAATCTTCTCCCCCTGTTCATCCCGCTGCCAGAACCCCAGACGCGCCCTCGACCGTCCAGTCGCCGTCCCCAACTCGACTTCGCCGCCACGACCTCCACTTCCCTCCACCTCGTGCCGCCCAGACAACCCCACGACCTCCGACGATTCCCTCCCCGCTCACAGCCGACCTGAACCCTAGACGAACGTCTTCCCCCGTCGATTCCCCGTGACTCGCCCGACTGCTTCGGCCGACTCCGGCGGAGCTGCTCTTCCCGCCTGCTGCCAGCGCTGCACCCGAGCACCCCGCGTCTCCTCCCCACCGCAGATCCGGCGAGCCCCTCCGGCCAGAGCCGACCCCGAGCCGAGCGCCGCCCGCTTCGCCGCCAGCCTCCGCTCGAGCCACCCCCTCCGGCAAGCCCTACCCTAGTCTGGACTCGCAGCTGACACGGACACGGCAGCCCTGGATCGGACACAAATAGAAACCCTAGTCTGGACACAGAGACCCGGACACGTCCAGGACACGAAGGAGACCCTCGGACACAGGAAACCATCGTTCACGGAGCCCTGTTCAGGTTACGTTTCCTCTCACCTCGTGATTCCATTTTTGATTCCGTCAGTTTCGTCGCGTAGACTGTATGACCCTCTCTGTGTCCGTGCAACCCGCTCGGTGCATCGCGTCCTGTGGTGATCGCAAACCACGATCCAAAAACAGAAAAAATAACGCCATATTTCACCCTGGAACTAAGTGCGCCCCGCCAAACGGGATGACTTGGTCGCACGCGGTCTTCACCAAAACGTGCGCGGCATTGATACGGACGTGTGAGATTTCGCAGAAGTTGATTTGGATGTGCGTGCACACCGGAATCAACACGTATCCGCGGACACCGTCCCGTATCCGCCTATTCTGGAATACGTTGTAACTTTGTGTACACATGTCGGATCGAGACAAAACTTAGGCCATCGGACTCATAGCAATACGCTGGTCCTGTGACCCAAGTTTGGTTCGATTCTGAGAACGTTGACAAAATCGCGTATCGTGGGCCCCATAGGCTCCACTTGACGGGCGATTTTGTGATCAGCTCATCGGAATCCAATTCTGGAAGTTCCGTTGGGTTCGTATCATCGTTCCTGACTTGTTGACACTAAGTTTGGCAAAATTGGAGACCTTTGACCCTGACACGCTTTTTGGTACGAAGCGGCCCACATGTGGACCCCGCTTTGACCCGGAAATATCAGTTCTGCCCCTGTGTCCAAATTGGACCTAAGGACAGGCATTTCTAGCTATTTGATATTTTTTGAATCTAATGGTGATGTTTATTTCAGCAACCGGAGTAGTACCTGCAGATCATCCTGAGGCCAGAGCTACAGTTGGAGCCAGAACCCCAGGCAAGTGTACCTTGCCAAACCCTGCAGCTTTGCTACTTATCTCCTTGACTTAGTTATACATCAGTGGGCAAGTTTACCTTGCCAACTTTACATTCTTGTTGCATATTTCTTTGCTTTATTTATATTGCTGTGCATGCTTGACCTAGGACCGTGTGACTTACTTAGCGTCCGATTATTAGTCGGGTGCCAACACCGTACGCGATATTGTGTATATCATCTAGATATGGATATTCGTGACCCCTTGCTTTCTCGTACTTGTCATATCAAGTATACTATAACCCAGGACACGTGATACTATTCATAGACAGGATCTTTTTGAGATATTCATGGTGATTCTGTATAGGATACAGACTTTATGGCATAGGCATTATATTCCTAAATACTCTATGACTTGCTGCATTAGATATGATTGTGCGTGACATGGACATGGTGCATCGTGGACATGAGATGTGTGATTACATTGGGTGGGGAGAGACACACAGGCTACAGGCTGATTATATATAAATCCCCTATTATTGTGAGGCACAAGACTCTGAAGCCCGAGCTTGGCCCATTACCGATTATTACCGCTACCGGCTCCCCGACACCGAGCTTGTAGTGGCTCAGCCTGAGTACTCGTGATGCTCTCACTTGCATTTTCACATAGATGGTTACATACTTACCTTATTTATTTCATTATCTGTTGCACTGCATTTATTTTGGCATGAGCTTTCTTGTACCTTGCTATGTCCCCTGAGGACCTGGATCCGGATTATGTCCCCAGGATTAGCAGAGGAGATCCACCCAGAGTTATACAGTACAGGAGCAGATACAGGAGCTGTACAGACACCTGAGGACGAGATCGTACCATAGGACTTCTCCTGAGTATTGGCTTTATATACTCATTTATTTCTATTTTCAGTTACTTTATTTCCAGTCTATTGAACCATTGTATCATATATTTATCGGGTTGTTCCCCAAAGCACTCTGTTGAGATTGGTTGATGATTTACATTCCTTATATTCTGTGGATCATATTTTATATATTGTGTGGATGAGATTAGTTGTGCCATGATTGTCGTATACTTTGTTTTACAGCTTAAGTATGCACTGATGGATCCATTAAATTGGGTTTGTCCATCGGTGCGTACTGCTGGACATTGCCACGTATCTGGTCCCTCGGTATTTTGGGACTGGGGCGTGACATCACCGGCGTCTACTTCATCCCGAAACTACGAAGCAATATCATTAGCCTTAGGCAGCTTGATGTGAACGGCTGCCAAGTCTTGATCGAAGGCAGCGTGCTCTCAATTCGAGATCATCAGCAATGCCTCCTCGTCAAGGTAAAACATGCCCAAAATTGACTGTACATTCTATCTCTTGATATTGTACAACCAGTGTGTTTAGCAGCACGACTCAATGACGATGTATGGCGGTGGCATGCACGGTTCGGCCACCTCAACTTCGAAGCACTCAGGAAGTTAGCTCGCCGCAACATGGTGCACGGGCTACCACAGATCGAACACGTCAATCAAATCTATGATAGTTGCCTTGCCAAAAAGCAGCATCGTACGCCATTTTCGCAGAAGACCAAGTACCGTGCTGACAACCTGCTAGATCTCGTTCACGGTGATATCTGTCGGCCGATCACACCGGTGACACCCGGTGGTAAGCGCTACTTCTTGCTCCTCGTCGACGATTTCAGCCGCTACATGTGGTTGACGCTACTGGGTTCGAAGGATGAAGCGCCGACATCCATCAAACACTTTCAAGCCCACGTCGAGGTAGAGACAGGGCGTAAACTGCCATGCTCCGTACTGATCGTGGGGGTGAGTTCACATCTGTTGCATTTGGCGAGTATTGCGCAGGCCTCGACATCAAATGATAACTCAAAATGCCGTACTCACCACAGCAGAACGGCGTCGTCAAGTGCTGGAACCAAACGGTCATTTCGATGGCGTACAGCCTTCTGAAGGCAAAGGATATGCCCGGGAAGTTCTGGGGTGAGGCAGTCACGACGGCTGTCTACACCCTTAATCACTCGCCGACACGGAGCGTCGACGGCAAGACATCGTACAAGACATGGCACGGACATAAGCCAAGCGTTCACTTCCTCTGCACCTTCGGCTGTATCGCACACGTCAAGATAGTCAAGCCAAACTTATAGAAGCTAGAAGATCGTAGCAAGCAGATGGTCTTCATCGGCTACGAGCCCGGCACCAAGGCGTACCAGGTATACGATCCCGCCGGTAAGCGCGTGCACGTCATACGCGACATTGTCTTCGACAAGGAAGCCAAGTGGGACTGGGGCGTACAAGGCAACGTAGGTGAGACATTTACTGTTGAGTATACTATGATCCCCATACTACATGTTGAACATGCAGGCACGCCGGTGAACGGGGGTGGTTATCCATCAACACCAGTGGCACCCAATCCAGGGCCATTGATGTCGGCATCTGGGGCAGAAACATCTGACTCGGTGGTACAATATGGAGTAGAATTTGTCTCGCCACCCACCAACGCCTCGGCCATGCTCGATGCCGATGACGACGGGCCATGCAAGTACAGGACCTTGGCGAGCTTGCTTGACACGACCATCGTCCGCGAGCTCGATGTCGACAAGCTGCTCCTCATGGTTGACGAAGAACCTACCACTTTCTTTCAAGCTAAGAAACACCGATGTTGGCGCCAAGCGATGCTCGAGGAGATGAGCTCCATTGAGGAGAACCGTACATGGCACCTCGTAGACCTCCCACCCAGAGTGGACTTTAAGAAAAGGCAAGAAGTGGACTTCAAAAAAGTATTCGCGTCGGTTCGATCGATTTAAGGTGGGTCTACAAGCTCAAGAAGGACAAGCACGTCGTCGTCCTCAAGAACAAGGCGCGGCTCGTGGCAAAAGTCTATGTGCAAAGGCAAGGAGTGGACTTCGAGAAAGTATTCACGTCGGTTGCTCGCCTCGAGTTCGTCCGTTTGTTGATCACACTCGCCGCACATGAGGGCTGGTTGTTGCACCACATGGACGTGAAGACAACATTCCTCAACGGTGACCTTAAGGAGGAGGTGTACGTCATCCAGCCTCCCGACTTTTTTATCGAAGGACAAGAGCACAAAGTGCTAAAACTTGACAAGGCACTGTACGGGCTGCGGCAAGCACCGAGGGCTTGGAAAACCAAGCTTGATAGTTGCCTACTGTCACTTGGTTTCCACCAGAGTGCACAGGAGCACGTTGTGTATACACGCGGCAAAGGTCCAGCTCGCCTACTTGTGGGTGTGTACGTCGACGATCTCATCATTACC
Source organism: Iris macrosiphon (assembly GCA_036927795.1). Taxonomy (NCBI): domain Eukaryota; kingdom Viridiplantae; phylum Streptophyta; class Magnoliopsida; order Asparagales; family Iridaceae; genus Iris; species Iris macrosiphon. Next base: position 58,227,790 of record JAYESA010000019.1, read on the forward strand.
GGGATGGACCCATAAGAGATTGTCAAGTTCAAGGAGGAGATGAAGGCCTTGTTCAAAATGAGCGACTTGGGATTGCCCACCTTCTACCTTGGCATCAAGGTGCAGCAGTCCAATGGCTTCATCATCCTCAGTCAGGAGGCATATGCGCTCAAAATCTTGGAGAAGAGTGGCATGGTGGATTACAAACCGTGCCACATCCCCATGGAACCGAGGTTCAAGCTAAGCAAGGTGAGCTCAGCCCCTCCGACTGACGCCACATCCTACAGGAGCATCGTCGGGAGCCTCCGGTACTTGGTGCACACGCACCCAGATATCTCATACGCGGTGGGCTACGTAAGTCGGTTAATGGAGAATTCGACCACCAAACACCTTGTTGTCGTCAAGCGCATCCTTCGCTACGTCGCCGACATATGTCACTTTGGTTGTCGCTACGCAAAGAAGGTGGAGGAACCACGGCTGATCGGCTACAGCGACAGTGACATGGCTGGTGACATCGACACTCGCAAGAGCACCACTGGCTTGTTATTCTTTCTCGGTCGTAGTCTCATTAGCTAGCAATCTCAGAAGCAGAAGGTCGTGGCACTGTCATCCTGCGAGGCCGAGTACATTGATACGACAACGACGGCATGCCAAGGCATTTGGCTTGCAAAATTCCTTGGTGACTTAAAGAATAAGGAGGCCGGCAGCGTCATGCTCAAGGTAGACAACAAGTCCACCATCTCCCTCAGTAAGAATCCCGTCTTCCATGACCGAAGTAAACATATTGATATAAGGTATCATTTCATTCGGGAGTGTGTCGAGAGAGGGAAGGTTGAGGTCAAGTACATCAACACTGAAGAGCAGCTCGCAGACGTTCTTACTAAGGCGTTCGGATGAGTCAAGTTCATTGAGATGAGACAAGCTCGACGTCATAAAGGTGAATCTCATGCAACAGGCTTAGGGGGTGATTTGTTAGAGTTAATCATGTTGAGGAGGTTGAAGAGGTTGTTATTTGGGTCTCAATAAATCCTAGTCTTTAGAATTTTTGTTATTTGATCTATGCTTTTGATTTATTTTGATTTGTTATCACTTAGTTAGAATATGGTTAGAGGTGCTACTTTTATGCATTCTGTTAGAGTTATAAATAGCTATTTAAAGGCCAAGTTGAGGTTGAACATAAACACAAATTATTCTGATCGAGAATCAAGTACTCCTCTTTTCTTTCAAATACTTATCGAACGATCTCCTTCGAATCAACTACAAAAATGCTCCCAATCTCTTTCTCCTTCTCCTTGGAAGTTGCAGAACTACCTTGTGTAATTCACACCATCGTATTGTGTTGTTCTCTCAAATAAGGTCAGGAAATAAACATATAACCCTCTTCCAATATTTGAGACGATCCAGACTGTCAAATCTGATCAAAACTGATCCCAAACCCCAGCTTTTCCTTAGCCCATAATGGACCGACATATTATCGTATACACGTTGTACGCTGCTCCAAATCCGCCTTGCCCTAGGAAAACTTCAGACCAGCAAAATTTGCACACCCAATATATTGGTGTTGATGTATCAACTGCAGTTCATATGTTTCTAATACTCCATTGAGCCTCACTTATCGCCTTCGACTCTCTGATCAGCTTCTTCGACTCATAAACAATGCTCGTTGCGCCCCTAAGTATTCTCAACATAGGAACAGAAGCCAAACCAAAAAATCTCTAGACATGCTCGCCATTTTGGTGCCTTCCGAAAAAATCAAAAATTTCCTTTAACAATCTCCATGATCATATTTGTTCCATTATCGTCTTGATAGACCTTATCAAGCTCAACAACCTTGGATTCTAGTATGATTCAAATAGCTGAGTTTGGATCTAAGCCCTGAGTTGTAAGCCTATATATAAGTATGAGATAAGAGAGTTGTAAGTCCCTTGGGTTGAATTGAGGGTTATATATATATATATATATATATATATATATATATATATATATATATATATAGATAGAGAGAGAGAGAGAGAGAGAGAGAGAGAGAGAGAGAGAAAAAGAGAATCATATGCATCTCAAGTAGTTGAGGTAGGAGGCATCCTCTCTAGAGATTGTGGGTTTTAACCAGAGGGGAAGCAATTTAATTCTTCTTGGAATAAAATTGGTGTTGTATTGCAAGCCAGTGTGTGGGCATGGAGTAGCCAACGGTGGAGCAGGATTGAGGTGTGCCAACGAGCCAAGGAGCATGCCTTTGGGCTAGGAGCGGACCTTCTGGCTTGGAGCAAACCTTCAGTCTGAAAGCAGGCTTATGCACCGAATTTGGGCCTTTGGGCCAGGTTGTAGTGTATAGGTTGAATTTGGGACTTCGAGTCGGGTTGTAAGCCTACGAGTTGAGTTTGGACTTACAGACCGAGATGTAAGCCTATGGGCGTGAAATAAGAGAGATGTAGCCTTCCGAGTTAAGTTGGGGGCCATTAGGTGTAATATCCTACTTCGTGCAATATATTAGACTGGATTATTGGCTCGAAGGGGTTGGTTAAACTTGGATTCACTCAAAGGAATCATATAAAGATCTTGGTGTTCGAGATGGAAAGTTATTCTTCATGTTGGGTGATTTTAATCATTCTCTCATGTAGGGAGAAATCATGACACACTTATATTTTATGAAGCCTAACAATTAATACAAGGACACATATGACATATTTATACATTTGAATTCATAACATTGTTACAGGGAAGGATGGTAAGTCTTGGGTAAGATTTATTATGTCCATGATACATTTATGTTCATATATATTTTTGTTTATGAAAATTGTTTTCAATGTAACTGTACGCTTTATAATTCTACTCATGAAATATTATTGATCCTGAGGCAAGATTAGAAAGACCCCATTAATAATTTTATCCACTCTTACATGATTACTGTGTTGGTTTATTTGAGTTGGTTAGAAGTCACTCAAAAGTGCATTCAATATACTGAACCCCCTCCCCCTCCCAACTCTCTAGGTGTGGAGGTTGCTTGGATATGCTAAGGCATGGAAGCTCGAATTGTCAACTTAAAGATTTTCAGCCAAAGTTGATTTATTTTGTATGTAAAGGACATAATAAATGAACATCGTTATTTGTATACTTTCTTGAGTTGTAAGTCTTGTAATATGTTTCAATGTATTAAGAGTGAGTGCTTGTATTCGAGTTATTCTTTTAGCCTCGGGCCATTATATTTTTGTCAATATTATTAATATAGGAAATTATTTTTGTATACCTTGTGTCTATTCAACTTTTTAGCTTATTTTCGTTGCAATGACTTTATTTTTTGAGATATTTTATCGACCATGATTGATCTTGACTTGTACAAGTATAATTTAGACTTGTACAGGATCACGTCAAGTAATGACTTTCGGTACATACCTTAGTTATGGACTCTATAGTTTATCACAACTATGCTTACTAGCGTGACGAAGATTCTGGGTAACATAATTTCGGATAGACGTATATGATTATCAGATTGTATCTTAAATTGGTTCTTAATATATCATCTCTATCATTCCACTCTTGTTATCATTGAATTATGTCCATCACCTCTGCTAGCCTAGGATAGATATCTTAAGTACCTCTAGTTTAGTTCCTTATAGAGCTTCACCTTCATTAGTTTCAGAGATTCCATGGATAGTGCAGTAGCTTGGTAAATTGCAATCAGATTGTGTTAAGTTTGAGTATCAGTATTTATTGTTAGAGGTATAACTTGTGAGTCTGTGAGTGGTTCCTGGTCAGGTATATGAGCATTAGGTATCAGTATATAATCTTGTAACCACTCATTATGTGTATCATGTAATAATAGTTCTATGGTAGGTGTCAGAGTATAGTTAGTATTGGTACCAATGGTAGAAATAAGAGAGTTAGGAGGGAGAGTAGGGTATCAGTTCGTGATTCTAGGTGTGTGTATCTATGTCATTGTCACGCCCCAGTCCCAAAATACGTAGGACTAGGAAAACATGAGCATGCCAGCCGTATGTATATGGCAACTCCAATATATGAAAACCATAACACATACGTACGTTGTATTATGAATAATAATTCATAAGTGGTATATAATGTCACAAGTAACATGCAATACTAATCTCATCCAAAAAACCAAATATGAAAATAAATTACCAAATATGATAATGAACCAAGTATAAAATAGTCGAGAAGACCAATGGTTGGGTGAAGACAAATCCACTACCAAACTAGGATATGAAAAAAATATAATAAGTACATCATCTAATGATCAGAGAAGCTCAAAGGGAAGACCTCCTCGAAAGAGAATGGAGTAGCAAGTTCTGATCCGTGCTCCTTCAAATAGTCATGATCGTCTATACCTGAAAAGGGACCAGGTCCTCAGTGGAACGTAACAAAATACATATAAACATGTCAAAAGTACAGTAAATAAACATGCAAGAGAGACAAGAAAATAACAATAAGTAACGGTAAAACTATGACAATATGACGTCTAAGGGGGTGGCATGCCATGAGAACAACGATATCAATCGTGGCTATAGGTAAATCGGGTAATAGGAACCGCAGTCCGGTAAGGCACTAATAGTCATATCACTGGTCTCTATCGCAGTCCGATGAGGCACTAACGACCGAGGGGTCAAGTGAACAAATATCTATATCGTAGTCCGATAAGGCGCTAACGAGTCAAAATTTGATCACAATAGCCAACGCCTAATAACAGTATACTCGTCTAGGAAACTAAGGAATCAAGTCAAATCGGTCAAGACAAGGTTATAGACTAATGGCAAGTCAAGTTTAATACAGAACCATAAGATTATGTCAAGTCGTACGCACAGGGTTGAACATATATCAAATATGTGACAAGAATGTAGAGACGAACAACATATATGGAAGACAAATAATATACGTGCACGTAAAATAAGAAAATAAGACTAGAGCAGCATGTGATAATTCAAATATGACAAAGAGCATCAAGAAACTATATACGACAATAAAATAATAACTAAAAAGGAAATTATATAAAATATTGTATAAAAGTTGGCAAGGAATAGTTCCTGCTCGGAAAAAGGATGAAGTCGCAACTCAAGACGTCGTCTGATCTATCTGTGACATAAATTAAACAAGTTAGATCTATAAAAGTGGTTGGATAGGTTTTCGAGTCTAATCTATTTAAATTATGAATAAAGTGACCTAAAATACTATTTTAATTTAATTATATTCTAATTTTAAGGCTAATTATAGATTTTGGTTTAAAAAAAATCAATTTTACGAATTAGGGATCTATGGCACGCAAATCGAGACATTCTGTAGACCAAAAAGTCAACCAACACAAAACCAAGATTTTTGTGTAAAATTTTGTACATTTTAGTGCTATATAATTTTGGAATCAATATTTTTACAAAATCTTGAACCGGTAAAGAATTGTCGTCCATATGGCGCACAGATGACAGTTTTCGATAATTTTTTAGTTACATCTAGGTTGCACGAATTTTCTAGAATAGTAAACTAAAATATTTAATTTTGATAAAAATATATGTTATATTTCATCATGTCATATTTCTGAAACTTCAAACGGATCATGATTCCGAGTTCGGGATCTCCCAAAATCTCAAAAATACCGAAACATGTCATATTTTGGACAACTAGCACTCAGATTCAAAATTACTTTAAAATAAATTTGATATTCAGAAACTATACCTCGATATGGTTCCAATGAAAAAAACAAGGACGCGTTTGGAGTCCGGAGCTAGGAGTTATGGCCTTACGAAGTTGGGAGAAACCCTAGATGAAACCTCCTCAAAGTCTCTCTATCTCCTCTAATTTCGGCAGAAATAATGAAATCCTACATATACACACATATATATAGGTAGTAGTTGAAGGTTGGGCCTAGGTGGGTAGGTTAGAGCTGACTGTGTATGCTGACTGGATATTTAAATAGGTTTAAATATACAAAAATTTATTTATTAATTAGTTTTGACCTAATTAACTCCAAATAAATGTGTAAAAATATCTAAAAATTCTAGAATAATTCTAGAAAATGTAAAATATTATTATAGACCCTAAAATAAATACTTGGATCTATTTTATGCTCCTAGGCTTCTACATTAAATTCCAAAAGTCCTAGAAAATTAGTTATTAGCATATTTTAAAACCAAATAAATCTAAATAAATTACAGAAAATATATTTAAGTATTTTTATGCTAAAATAAATATTTGGTAAAAAAATATGCAAGTATGATCTAACAATAAATCATGAAAGTCCTAAAAAAAATTATATTTTTTAGGTTTTATTTACCCAAACATTCTAGAAAAATCCAAAAAATTCTAAAGTAGCCTAAAAATAATTCTAAATAATTATTTATATAGATAATTAAATCAAAGAAGTTATTTTGTAATTAACCAATAAAATAGCCAAAAGAAATCTAATAATTTAATAAAAATACTAAAACTAAAAATTAAAAATTATAGAGTTTACAGTCATCATGCGTATTTTAGGTGTATAAAGATTCATATAGTTTAGGGATCCATATATCAAAGGGGTAACATGAATTTGTGTCGAATATCAATGTAGTTATGATATTCTATTATGTTTGGTACTTGATCGTGTTATGAGGAGGATAATGTGTATTCATGAGATGTACTAGTGAGTGTGTCATACTAGAGTGGTAGCCATAAGTGTGTAGGTGAGTGTGCTAGTATTAGAGTTGTGTTGTGCTAAGCAATAAGACTTGTGTTATAAGTTAAGTATTGTACATTAGTGTGGGTAGATATGTGTGCACAGATATGTGTCTAGTGAGGGTATATCACCTAGTACTTGAGGGTGTTGATGTGTTAGTGAGTGATATATGGAGAAAGAAAGTAGAGTGTCTAGAATTGTATGCACAAGCGCACAGTGAGTGATGTGTGAGTGAGTGCATGAGTGGTGAAGTGAAGTACAAGTGTGAGTATTTCATGAGTATCATGAAAAGGGGTCTGGGTATTAGAAATACTAATGCCATGGGTTAAGTAGTGTCAAGATTGGTCACGGAAGATATGTTCTGGTGTACCAATAATTAGTGAATCAATTGGTAGTTTCAAGTATAGTAGGTGTGGGAAGAGATATATATCAGTAGGGTATAGAATCATGTGTTTGCTTGTGAGTGTGTAAGTAAGACATGTATATCATAGAAGTGAATAACTAGTGCGTTGGATGCATGGGTGTTAGTGAGTGTAATGAGGTAATTAGTGAGTAAGCTAGTGTCAAGAGTGAAAGTGGTAGTGTGTGTGTGTGTGTGTGTGTGTGTGTGTGTGTGTGTGTGTGTGTGTGTTGATGAGCACTATTGTGAGTGTTAAGTATAGTTATGAAGTTAGTGTCTGTGCACCAAAGTGCCTAGGGAGTACAAGTATTCAGGGTATATCAAGATTAGGATGAGTAACATGTGATATGTGTAGTGTGTCAGTCTAGTATCAGTGAGTATTATTGTGTTTGATAGCATCAGTTAGGTGTAACATTGTAATACGGGTGTAGGGTATATAAGGAAGTATCATGGGAAGGAGGAGTACAGGTGTTCCAGACAATAAGAAAAGTTGGGTAACCTGTGTGGGAGTAGGTTTCAGTGGGTATAGGTATATTTGTAAGTGTATTGGGAGTAGTTATATATCAGTAAACTGTATGATGGATAAAATTGTACAGTGTGATATAGTAGTGTTAAGTGTGTTAGTGCCTTAGTGGATAAGAAGTATTTATATGTTTATATTGGTACCATGATACAGGTGAGTATCTTGGAGTTATTATTACGTGTTAGAGTATAGGTTGTATCCAGGTACCAAGACAAGAGGGTATTTTGTGTCTAGAGATAGGGTATCTCAAATACCGTGGATATTTATAATACTTATGTCCTAGTGGCTAGTGTAGTAGATAGAAATAAAATATTGAGTACCTTGGAATGAGGGTATGACAGGAGTATCATCTGTATGAGTTAGTGTCTTGTGGAGATAGAGTCAAAAAGATGGATAAGTACCTACGAATAGTATCCTAGAGTGATAAGGGGTATAAATAAGATACATTATGTGTGGTATTTGAATTTTATGAGTATATGATTAGTGACAGTGCCAATATAGTATTCATGTCAAGTGCCATAGGATATTAGAGTAGAAAATACATAGATATCTATTGACAGAGGTATATAAATGACTATATGAGGGATAAGTTAAGGTGGGATAATTACTCATATACAATTGCAGTTTTAGGTGTCCAATTAGATATTATGCATATATGTGTGTCATATGAGTATGTACAAGCATATCCTAGGTGTCTAGTGTGTGTATTAGGGTTGTGTGTCATAGGTATGTGAGGATACCAATTATATAATGTTCATTGGATTAAGTGTTAAATTAGGTATCATCATACATAGGCATGAATAGGGATATCCAAGTGAGTATCAAGTAATAGATAAGTATCCTAGTATCAAGTGAGATTGTGTTGTGTTAGGGTATTTAAATGAGACTAGAATAAGATAAGGATAAGATATTAATGTATTCAGGTGAAGTTAAGGTAACAAGGTATTAGAGTTGAAGTTAAGATACTAGTCTTAGGGTATTATGATACCAATAGTTATATATAAGATATTATTATAGAATAGTGCAAAGATATATAATGGGATAGACTAGATAACTATCTATGCAATATCAATAGCTAATTCTCACATATCTATGAGGTCCCTCTGTACTTCTTGTTCCTTTCTCCTAGAACCTAAGATAGGGATGGTTATAGACTTTTTGTTCATATCCAGAGAGGGGTATAGAAAACTCTTTTAAACTATCATAGTTGGCCTAGAATCCTCTAGAAGACCATTGGTAGAGACTCTAAGTCATGACTCCATAAGAAATTTTCTATCTTGAATTTTATATATATATATATATATATATATATATATATATATATATATATATATATATATATATATATATATATATATATATATATATATATATATATACCTTTCTTTTTTATATTTTCTTCCAAAGATAAAAAGAATTTTTATTGAAGTTTTCAATAGTATAGGTTGTCATTTCTTGCAAGACCAATCAATCTTTCTGGTCTAGTTAATCCTTAAATTTTGAGGACAAATTTTTTCTAGGGGGGATAGGATTGTAACCGCTACTTTTTACCTTAGGGATATTTTGGTAATTTAGCATGTTGCTAATATTATTATATTTTATTAGTGGTTAGTCTAGAATTTATTAGTGTTGCCAAGAATTAATTAGTGTTAGTATTAGTACTAGCTAATTAGAATTAATTAAGTTACTTATCATGGATAGAATATTCTTTTTTAGTTAGATTAGATTTCTTCCATAACTAATTAGAGTCATTTCCCTCTTAAATTTGAATTTAAATTAATGAGTTAGTGAGTGGAGTGGCATATTTAGTAATTATACTAACATCCAAGGCCAATGACTAGGCCGACCTTGTCATGAAGGATTTGAATTCAATTTTTTCTCCAAAATACCTACTTTTTCTCCAATACACTTCACATATAAGTTATTTTATCAAAAACAATTCATTCTTCTTCCATTGGAGAGCAAGGAGCTTGGTGCACTTGAAAAAGATTGAAGAAGAGTCCAAGCATTGGGGATCATGTCTGATTCGACTTTCTCGTGTCCAAATTCAGAGTTTTTCAAAGGAGCTACACAAACACTAGATAAATCTCTTATTTTTATCAATTTTATGGTTAGGAATACCCCTTGGACCTATAGGAACCTTCTCATAGTTAGAATTGACTCTCCAATGATATATCTAGGTGTTAGAAACCTTTAATTTAGTAGATCTAAGCTTTTGTCATGTGAAATAATAATTTGTTGGCTCAATTTAGAGAAAATTCAGAATTATGTCCACCAAGGATTTAATTTGTGACCTCATTGGGATTATTTGTGTCCATTTAGTTGTATGTTGTTGTCCTTGTGTCCATAATTGGATACGTAGAAACTGTATCATGATACGCCATGATACGGATAGGAGAAATTGGTAATTTTAGTGTTCTTGTATCATTTTTGTGTCCAATCTCTATTTTGTTTCTAAATTACTTAATCTAACTATTTTCTAACTATATTTTATAGATTAATTGTGTTCCATATAATCTTGGTATCAATTTTATAGAGATTTTGGTATTGATGTTTTGTATTATGGAGTAATTGGTATTTTTGGAGTTATTGTATCAATTTCTATCTAATTGTATTAGAATAACTTCTTCTATTCATATTCATAATATATTTGATTATTGGTGTACTCTTGGTGCATATTATTATAGTTTGGAGGGGTGTATCATATGTATTGGTGTGTATCATAGAGTGTTGCACACCAAGTGTTTGATGTGTGTGTATGTGTGTGTGTGTGTGTGTGTGTGTGTGTGTGTGTGTTGGTGGAGTATGTTAGTGTTGGTGCTGCATGAGAGATTGTGGTGTGGGTTGAGAATGAGTGCGGGAGAGTTAGTTCAGTCCCTGCAGCATACATAGTCCTAAGTGTATTCAGTGCTATAAAGGCTCGAGTTGTAGTTGTTCACGACTGTAAGGTATGTTGCAAGTGGCAGCATGTTGCTGCTGAAAATGTGAACATAACAGCTGTGAGACTCGTCTCACTATTGCGTATTTTTATGTTCATATCTTGTATATGTGTGATATTGCTGTATATTGCTTTTCATATATTTTTTTGAATTTCTCTAGCTGCTCTCATTTAATTTCTAGATTTGTTTATAGTGTTAACCACCCTTGATTTATAACCATTTATTTCTCTTGCTTCCCCATTCTTTCAGTTTTCCCTCTTTTTATTTTTTTCTCCTTTTCTCTCCCCTCCTCCCTAGCCGAGAGCAGCCCAGGACCGGTCCCCCTCTCATTTCCCTTGGTAGTTGTGGTAGTCGTTAGTGGTGGTTTTAGGCAAGTACATGTTGCCAATGATGGAGAACTTGCACTTTTATATTATTGTAGATTTTTTGCATTTTTGTCTATATTGTGCTCTATGAACTCCTAGGCATTTTTACTTTTTGGTATTTTTGGTTTTGATGACTTGGTTGGACTAGATCTACATTTTTAGTTTAATGTGTTCTTGATATTTTCATGGTTTTGATCTCTTAAAACTTTTTTTCCAAACTAGTAGTTCTACGTGAGAGAGCATCTGATTTCAAGTGGTTTAGAACATTACTTCTCTGGATTTGAGCTGGAAATGATAATTTCAGGAAGAATCACATTTTCAGGACTTTGAGTTTTTTCCATGACTGAAACTTGTTGTTCTTGGACGAAGGAGCTCCATGAGGCCTGCTTTACATGCGGTCTAGACTCCTTGCTCTAAAACTCAGCATGCAGCCATATTGTTGGATGCATGACTGAGTCTGTACATGTGACCATTGACCAAATGCATGAAACTTGAACGAAAGAAATTTATTTAAGTTCCTGATTCCATGCAGCCCCGAGGGGCATGCAGCCAAAATTGTTTATGCGACCAAAATTGTCTATGCGGCCCGAGATATGTATTCATCTTTTCCAATGTATGACTCGGTACCGCCTTGGCACGATTTCTCCTGAATTTTTCTTTACATCTCTGACACGCTTTAATGGCTAGTCACATCCGTCACTTCTCTGATACGCTTTATTAGCCAGTCACATCAGTCACTGCTCTGACACGCTTTATTGACTAGTCACTTCAGTCACTTTCTGGCCTTGTATTTATTTTCTGTCAATCAACCCTTGTCCCGGGAGTGGAACTTGCGATGACCCATGCGACCAATTTGATACATGCGGCCAGCTTATCTTCTGTACTTCTAGCACTTATAGTAGCAATATTTTCTTTTGTTATATGTTCTCTTATGGATTATTTACTCCTTTTGCTTGGCCCAATTAGTTAAATTCACATTATGCATGTTATTTCTAAATTGCTTATAACCTGGATGCTACACCTGCCAGAACATGGAATACCCGGAACATGGAATGTAATGGCACTGTTAAACTGAGAACTCCCGGCACTTGACTTGTACTGAATGAACTTGATCCCTGACGCCAGATACCTAACATGTACTGATAAACCGAATAGTGGCTCGGCGTAGCTCACTCCTGACATGCTAGAATCTCCAGAACTAAAATGCTTGTACTGATAAGATAAATTTCTGTGGTTGATTGCTTGTCCTTGTCCTGATTGTACTTGTCACGCTATTGTCCAGTCTTGCATCATGTCTAAGAAAGATTCTCGAGCACCACAGTCAGGAATCCTTGATAACTTGCCTAAGTTAATAACAAGAATAATTATCTAGAAATATCTAGAAAGATTTTTTGGCTACATGCAATCTCGGTATCCCAGCGACACCTGATGGATTTGGAGCTCTCCGTCGAGAGGGGCACACTTTCAGCACACCATCGAGTGTTACAATTTACCATAAAATACTTTATACTTAACTAATCTATGCTATGTACTCTTACGTCTGGATAACTCGGATAGTCTGCAGGGCATGTGGCTGTATAAAATCTCATCTGCATTTGTTAGTAACAGGATTGTGATAACCATAGTTAGTCAATGGTAGTAAGCCGTAGAACATGTTTGGCTGTGATTGCATATTTTTTAGTCTTGTCTTGTCTTGTCTTGCCTTGTCTTGGATCACCTAGCTACTAACCCTGAACTGTACCCGTTACTGATTCCTTAAATTGCTTAACTGCTTATTTACATATTTCTCTTATTTATATTTCCTTATGTTATTGAATGTTTGCATGCTGGTTTTAGTTCTTAAGTTGGCTCCCTTATGGTACTTTGCTGTTTTGGGGTCTGTCCCCACTGGTTTTGTATGGCCAAATTTTGGAGCAATCGCAGAATCTTTCGTACATCCCGTCTCCAGATGGTGAACACGAGGAACACCCGAGGACTTGAGTGGGTTTCTTCTTCATCACCCTCCTAATCTTGTACTTATACTTTTGGGGCGTTTAGCCACTGAGCACATATTTAGCTCGTATTTGATACTTGACATTCTAGCATGTGGGCCTACATATAAAGCAAATTCTTGACTATAGTTAGAGCTGATCATGTAATATTGTACTCTGTTATTTCTTTATTTTGGTAACTAGCTTCATGATCATTTATATATGTATAGTTTGAGATGCCTTACTATTATATATTTGGTGATTATACTTTTTGTAACTTGTTGCTTGCTTGAGATTAAGATAACTAGGACTCTTGACCCAGGAATGCCCGTTGGATTGTAGAGTAAACCCTCATATGTCTAGACAGCCGTGACCGTATCTCGGAGTATAGAGTACTCTGGTGTACGTAGCTGGCTTTCTCTGCCCCCGCTCTCCAGTATTCTGGTTCTGGGGTATGACACGTTTTAAGTGGTGGCCAATACAAGTCTAAAAATTCAGAAGTGTGGGGGGTTATCATTGTTTAGATGTCTCAATAATGCTACTTCGTGATCTCCTCCAGCATCGAATTTGTATTTCAGAAATCTTGATTCAATATCTACTTTGATCCTTGATGTATCTTGTCCTTCCGATTTGATCCTAGTATTCTCTATCTTTCAGGGATATTGTTCCTGGTCCTTCCGATCAGCCAGCTAGAGTTTTGCGGGTAGCAGGGCAATCACCGGCCGGTCAGCATCTCTTTGTGGCTCAGTCGTAACATTCTGAAGTAGAGTCCATGATAGCTCAAGATGTGGAACAGCGGGCCCAGCCAAAACCACTAGTTGTACCCACAGTGGCTGTTCTGCCAGTACCCACTAATGTTGAAAGTGATACACAGGCCCTAATGGGGATCATCAGGTAGTTATTAGCATCTCAAGAGTGACGGGGTGACGCTCTCACCCAGTGAATACACGAGGTCTTAGAGAGAGGAAGACATCATGCCCCCAACTCAGCAAGCAACTTCAAGTGCCTCCAACCTTCGTATTTTTATGGTACTGAAGATGATGTCGCATCAGATACTAGAGGAAGTCAGAGTGCCTGACGAAGAGCAAGTATCAGTAGTTCAACTGCAGTTGCTAGACTTAGCTCGAGAGTAGTGGGCAGCATAGATGATTTCTCTGACAGTACCCGTCCCTTAGGCCATCTTTAGCGAGAGGTTCCAGACGAGGTACTTTGATGCGGTATCGTGTTATGACCTTCAACAAAGGTTTAACAATTTGAAGCAGATGGACAGGACTGTCGACAACTATGCGACAGAGTTTTGCAGACTAAGTCTGTTTGCTCCCACCTTGGTGGCGACCGAATTGGATAAAGCTAGGAGGTTCTAGCAGGGACTTAACCTGGAGATCATATTGAAAGTAGAATAGCATGAGTTTCAGACTTTCGATGTCGTATTACGAGTAGCAATGAGGCATAAGTATACCTCCAAAAGAATCCTGGATAGAACTGGAGGAAGAAAGAGAACCCATACCTCAGAAGGGTCTTACTCCCAGTCTTCAGCACCATCCCCGGCAGTTAGGGCCTTAACCATTGGATCTCCGAGAAGGCTAGCATCAACAGCCTCGGTCCAGCAAACAACACCAACCCGACCCCAACAGCAGAGGATATCTTCTTCAACAGGATATTCTTATTGTAGGAAACATGGGTACGTATTTTCTGAGTGTTGCAGAGCACAAGGATTGTGTTTAGCCTATGGAGCTCTAGGACACAGAGTGGGATCTTGCCTACATAGAGCTAGTTCATCATCGTCTTCCCTGGCAGGGCAATAGTATAGGGCTCAAATGCTGTCTCAGCAGAACCAGGGTCAGAGGCCTTTGCCGACACAATCTCAAGTATACCAGCAACAAAGGCCACAGCAGTATGCACAGGCCCAAGCTCAAGCACAGGCTAGACAAGGAGATTCGCAACAGAGAGGACCAGCACCAAGAGGACGAGGTCAGGCAATGGCACTCTCTATGGAAAAGCGATTAGCTTCAGGTGAAGTAGTAGCAGATACCATTCTCGTCAACTCTCATTCAACTTCAGTATTATTTAATTCTGGTGCATCACATTCTTTTATGTCTGTATGATTTGCGATACGAGTTGGTTTAGAACCCGAATCCTTATCAGTAAGACTCAATATACTTATGAAGGACAGTGTATGGCAACTCTAGAGGGGGTGAATAGAGTGCAGCAGAATAATCTACCCAATTAAAAATTAAGTAGAATGAAGGCAGCTACTAACTAACAGTGTATATGTAAGACAGTAATAAAATAAGAGCAAGAGTAAGAGAGAGCAAACGCAAACACCGTAATATATATTGGTTTCCCTTTGAAAGGACTACTCCAGTCCCGAGACTCTTGCTCGATGTTTTATCCACTATAATCACCAACAGTGAATCACAAGCTTTGATCTGAAGGCTTGCCGACTTCTTACAACCACAAGATTTGATCCGAAGTCTCACAACTTCACACACCACGAGTTTTGATCCGAAGGCTCACAACTTTACACAGAACAGGGGCTTGATGAACCAAGATCTTTATAACTCTGTAGACTTCTAGACCGAGATCATACTTGGCACTAGAAGGCTGGGATTTGATCTTAGAGATAAGAAAGTTTAGGCTCTAAGGGTTTAATCATTATATGATAGAAAGATTGAGAATGGTTAAGTGAGTAAGAATGTGAAAATCCAACTCTATTTATAGGTTATTACCAAACCGATTTTAGCCAGAATTTGGTAGGAAATATTTAAATTTTTGAATGTTGGAGGCCAATAAATTAGGAGCTAATTAAATTGGTTGATTTCATACCAAAAGGGTAACCGAGTTTGGTACAAATTCGGGGCAAATTCGATCCGAGTTTGGTTTACATATTTTAGGTAGATCCAAGTTTGTATGTGGTCTAGTTTGGTAGATAGGTTCAAGATAGATATATTTGGCCTGATTTCTGGGTGGATGGGTTTTAGGATATTTGAGTGGACTGAGTTGCTTTCTAGTTGCCAGTGGGACTCAACTTACATAAGTTCTAGACTTAAATAAAATATAAGATTACATATAAAAAACTAAGAGCACTGATGATGCCAAACTTCTGAAACATCTGCTGACTTGAAGACATTTTTTTCCTTGACAACAATTGTCCAAAGATAACCAGATCTGGAAATATGAATACCTTTCAGGGGCTTCACCCCGGAACCGCCATGAGGGACGCTGCCCCCTCGACCCCCGTCTACTGACCGAATAGTGGAACCCCCAGATGCGAGGCTCCAGATAAGTCGTAGGCGGTTGGACAAAATCTTCTGGTATAATGCCTTCTTTGGTTCATCGTCATATAGCATATGTCCATTGCTTATCTTGCTTATTGCTTTCTGCAAGTACATGTTAGACAAACAAGGAAATATACAGAAGCAAATATTATATATCTGGTCATTGCTGAGATTAAGTAGAAGATACTATAGTGATTGATCAATTACCATAATTCTAAACTCAATCGATTAGCCATATTCAAAAACTCAACATAAAAATTGTGCCAACAATCTTCCCCTTTTTTATAATGGCAAATCAGTTAAGTTTATGATATATATAATCGATGCATATATCAAATAATAAGCACAAATCACTATACATATACTCCTTAAACATATACTTACATACTCAAACTTACTTCTCCCCCCCCATTGAAATGATCAAAAAGAAGCTCTCTGTAATAGAAGATATCGATTCAAATCTTTACCGAAGCTTCTACATGTGTATAAGCTCCCCCGTAGTACGACGTTGGCGAATATGCACATATTTGGCATATTTCTGCTCATTTGTCAAAATATATTATTTACGGCTCTCCCGTAAATGAAGTGTATATCATGAAGACAAGGTGAGTAGTATAAAGCATAAAATATGATCATGTGGTAAAGAGTAAGTATCTAGACTATCAACATAAAAAATTATGTAGAATAATGATATATATACCATAACAATGTCTTGAATAGTTACCTTGCATATCATGAAGGTATCTAGACACAGACATATTCAATTCATTACTATAAAATACTGGGTAACAATAATATAAGAGAAGCATAAATGAATATGCACATTTAGTCATATGCAAGAGATAATTAAACAACTTCTCTCTAATATCATTGTAACTAGTCAAAGTCTATACTCAAATTAAAACTAAGTGGCATAGTTTTGAAATAATTAAAAAAACCCAGTAGTGCTTACTAAAAGTCATAGAGTTATAGTCTATACTAAAAGTTGTCAACTTTAAGTCAAAATTAGTACTTAGATTCACTGTTGTATTATGAAAACAATTAAAAATAGACCTTGACAAATCATTATTCAATAAAGTGTTGATCATCTTGGGTTAGCTGTAGGGGCCGTATCCCAGCTAGCGGTGGTCCGAAGACACTTAAGTCCCGTGTTGCTTAGGCTATTTATACCTTTTTGACAGAAGGGTCTTTTTGGCTTATAACCAAAAATAATCTTAACTTTAAAGAACTTAGATTTAATAGGTATATATGCTAATTATAATATTATACAACATTAAAATCTAGAATCCTAATTATTGACGAATAAAGTTTACTAAAAGATATAAAGCATGCATAAACAATTGTGTCATATTAATAGAAAGTAAATAACTATATACTGTGAACTAATCACTGAGGCTAATCAACTAGTCATGCTGAATAAAAATAATTACAAAAAAATTAACTAAGCATGCTAGTATCACATCTCTCATTAATTTAAATAAATACCAACTAAAAGATATTAATACGAGATATGCTAGATTCTTTAATTATAGCAATTTAAGAAAAATTAATTAGCACGTTACCAAAGTGGCTCAAGTGGCCATACTTATGTTGGTGCAATTGTTTGGTAGATGACCTTTGTAGCTTTGCAATCACCAACATTCTCCTCGGTGCTATATCTTGACATAAAGTGTTTCACCTACATCATTAGGCAGAGACTTTGGTATCCAAGATTTGGATCCATATTTGTTAGCTTTGGGAACCCACTTATACATATTCATATCAACTATTTTTTAGCCTTACACTGATGTGTAATGTGTCCTTTTAAACAATAATAATGATATGTAGCACATGCATTTGTGTTAGGTATATAAGGATGAGTATGTGAAGTGGTGTGACGTGTCTTGCATGAATATTTATAATAAAATACATGATTATGTGAAGTATGTTGTGTTCTACATGCATGATAGTGTGAAGCATTTGGTTTGATTGCTGGTGTCTTGTTGTGAGTGATCTTTTGTTTAGCCATGTGTCTCGTATTAGACTCAGTAGTAGGTTGTACGACCTGCTTTTCCAATCTAATCTCTAACTTTTTAGAGTTGGTATATAAATCATCATATTTAGCAATAAGAGCATCAATTCTAAGTGATGAATTGGAGTACTTCTCCTTCTCCTGTTTTAAGTTCTTCTTAAGTTTAGCATTTTCTTGATTACTTTCATTAAAGCAGTCAAGTGCTTCTTGTGAGCTAAGCTTAAGTTTGGAGATATAAACAGAATCATCATAAGAGAAATAGTTTCTAGCTTCATTTAGTAGACAAGTAAGCTTTCCATTCTCAAGATGATAAGATTTAATATATTTTCTGGCTTGCTTATACTTATCTATAAGCTTCTTGTGATCTTCAAATAAATTATTGAAAGCATCAGATAATTTATTATAAGAAACCTTTTCAAATAAAGGATTATCTTTTACCTCGTTAGTTAATACCGTTAAGCATACTTTTGCAGCATGTCGAGGACTTTCTTCTTCCGAATCGCTAGCTTCACTTTCACACCAGATACTTGTATTTGTATATTTGCGAGACGAAGATTTTCCTTTGTTTGATCATTCATATCGATTCTCCTTTTTTGCTTTGGAGCAATCTTTCATCATGTGGCCTGGCCTTATGCAGTTGTAGCATATTGTCTCTTCTTCAAGACCTTTCTTCTTTTGGTTTTATTTCACAAACTTCAAGAATTATTTGACGAAGTTCTTAGAAATTTGGGCCAGATCCTCATCATCTAAATCATTGTCGGTTTCTTCATCTTCAGAAGCAACGTCGGAGGATCTTTTATGATGCGTCTTGAGTGCGATGGCGTTCTCTTTGGTAGTTGACTCTTCTTCGAGGTCGTTGAGGTCCAGCTCATGTGTCATCAGCTTCCTCATGAGTATTTCTAGCGTCATTATAGTAAGATCGTTTCCTTTAACGATCAATGTTGCTTTTGGGTTCCAGTTCTTCGAAAGCCCTCTAAGCACCTTGATCTTTTCATGGTTGTTGTACTCCTTGCCGAGAGAGGATAGAGGATTAATGATGTCAAGAAATCTTGTGAACATTTGAGTGATGGTCTCATTTAACTTCATCTTGAATGCCTCATATTCTTGTATCAGTTTGCTTATCTTAGACTCCTTTACTTGAATAGTTCCTTCATGAGTCACCTCGAGAAATTTTTAGATCTCATGCTAAGTGGTACATGTAGATACTCAGTTGAACTATGTACTGTCTAAGGCATAAAATAAAGCATTAACAGCTCTGGCATCAAGACTGGATTATTTCTTTTCTATATCAGTATGCTTATCTTTAGGCTTATCTATGACATTACCATATACAATAATCTTAGCAGGCTTTTTGTAGCCATCCTCAACTATTGACCAAAGTTTAAAGTCTAGTGATCTAAGATAGAAATCCATACGTATTTTCCAGCAAATATAGTTGGTTCCATCAAATAGAGGTGGCATATTTGTGAACTGGCCTTCACCATTGTTGGTGTGGATAGATCTAACGGTTACCATAAGTCTCTTAGGATGTTAAGCCTATATCAAGAAAACTAGCTATGATACCAATTGAATGAGCAATTGGGATCAAAAACTAATTAAGAGAGAACCTGCTCTGATACCAATTGTAGGATAAATTGGTATGAGCAATAGTTCCTATATAAAGAGCACCTGCTCTGATACCAATTGAAGGACCGTGTATGGCAACTCTAGAGGAGGGTGAATAGAGTACAGTAGAATAATTTACCCAATTAAAAATTAAGCAGAGTGAAGGCAGCTACTAACTAACAGTGTATATGCAAGACAGTAATAAAATAAGAGTAGGAATAAGAGAGAGCAAACGGAAATACCGCGATATATACTGGTTTTCCTTTGAGAGGACTAGTCCAGTCCCGAGACTCTTGCTCAGACTTTTATCCACGATAATCACCAATAGTGAATCACAAGCTTTAATCTGAAGGTTTACCGATTTCTTACAACCACGAGATTTGATCCGAAGTCTCGCAACTTCATACACCATGAGTTTTGATCTGAAGGCTCAAAACTTCACATAGAACAGGAGCTTAATGAACCAAGCTCTTTACAGCTATATAGACTTCTAGACCAAGACTGCACTTAGCACTAAAAGGCTGGGAGTTGATCTTGGAGATAAGAAAGTTTAGGCTCTGAAGGTTTAATCACTATATGATAGAAAGATTGAGAATGGTTGAGTGAGTAAGAATATGAAAATTTAACTCTATTTATAGGTTATTACCAAATCAAGTTCAGCCAGAATTCGATAGGAAATATTTGAATTTTAGAACATTGGAGGCCAAGAAATCAGGAGCTAATTAAACTGGTTGATTTCATACCAAAAGGGTAACCGAGTTCGGTACGAATTCGGGGCAAATTCGGTCTGAGTTCGGTTTACCTATTTTAGGTAGATCCAAGTTTGTATGTGGACTAGTTTGGTAGATAGGTTCAAGATATATTTGGCCTAATTTCTGGGTGGATGGATTTTAGGCTATTTGAGTGGACTGAGTTATTTTCTATTTGCCAGTGCGACTAAATTTACATAAGTCCTAGACTCAAATAAAATATAAGATTACATATAAAAAAAAATAAGAGCACTGATGATGCCAAACTTCTGAAACATCTGCTGACTTGAGGACATTTTTTTTCTTGACGGCAGTTGTCCAAAGATAACCAGATCTAGGAATCTGAATACCTTTCAGGGGCGAACCTAACCCCCACGAGGGATGCTGCCCCCTCGACACCCGTCCGCTGACCGGGCAACGAAACCCCCGGGTGCGAGGCTCCATATACGTCGTAGGCGGTTGGACAAAATCTTCTGGTATAACGTCTTCTTTGGCTCATTATCATATAGCATATATCCATTGCTTATCTTGCTTATTGCTTTCTGCAAGTACATATTAGACGAACAAAGAAATATATAGAAGCAAATATTATATATCTGGACAATGCTGAGATTAAGTAGAAGATACTATAGTAATTAATCGATTACCATAATGTTAAACTTAATCGATTAGCCATATTAGAAAAATCAACATAAATATTATGCAAACAACTTATTGGTAATGGTATTGTGGCAATCGATAGCGTTTATGCATCGTGTCGAGTCATAGTATACGGGCAAAAATTTCTTGCCAGATTAATAGAATTTCTATGGGAGATTATGACATCGTCTTAGGCATGGATTGGTTAAGTGCTCGATATGCGATGATAGATTGCCATGCTGGCAAGGTTTTCTTTCATATTATCTGAGAAGAAGTATGCTCATTTCTAGAGGCAAGGCAGAGTCTTCACCAACAACCTTGAAAATGGCAGTAGCGAAAGAAGTACGATTCTCCAGAGTTGTTGATAAATTCTCGAATATATTTCCAGAATAACTTACAAGCATGCCACCAGAAAGAGAAATTAAGTTTATCATCGATCTACTTCCCGGAACAGTCCCAGTATTAGAGAGAGTCTACAGGATGGGGCCTTCAGAGTTAGAAGTCTTGTACCAAATGATTGAAGAATTGAGAACCAAGGGATTCATTCATGCTAGTGGGTCACCTTTGGGAGCTCCGATGCTACTTATGAAGAAGACGATTATGTGTTGATTATCGTACCTATAATGCGGTAACCATCAAGAATAAGTATCCATTACCTCGGATAGATGACTTGTTCGACTAGCTTAGTGGAGCGACCGTGTTTCAAAGATTGATTTACGGTCTGGATATCATCAGATCAGAGTCAGAGAGCAAGATATACCCAAGACGGCGTTCAGGTCAAGACATGACATTGGGAGTTTCTAGTGATGCCCTTTGGAGCAACTAATGCGCCAGTAGTATTTATGGATCTTATGAATCATATTTGTATGCCTTACCTGGACAAGTTCGTGATAGTGTTTATTGACGATATCTTGGTGTATAGTCGGAATGAAGCAGAGCACGACCAGCATCTCTGAACAGTTCTTCAAATTCTCAGAGTGCACAAATTATATGCAAAATTCAGCAAATATGAGTTCTGGCTTGATCGTATTTTCTACTTAGGTCACATCATTGCCAGAGGTGGAGTGGAGGTAGATCCCAAGAAGATAGAAGCCGTTGAGATGTGGCCAGTACCAGAAAAGTTACAGAAGTTTACAGTTTCTTGGGATTAGTAGGATATTACCGACGATTTGTGGCAGACTTTGCTAGAATTTCTGTACCCTTGATGCAGCTAACACGGAAGGATGTGCAATTTGACTGGACAGATGAATGTCAGACCTTTTTCGAGAAGCTTAAGCATAAATTGATCATAATACCTATTTTGAGCTTTCGGACGGGACAAATGGATTCACAGTTTATTGTGATGCGTCCGACAAGGGACTAGGGTGCGTTATAATGCAGTATGATAAGGTTATAGCTTATGAGTCCCGACAGCTTTGGGATCATTAAAGAAATTATTCGACGTACGACTTGGAGTTAAAGGCAGTTGTCTTCACACTCAAACTTTGGAGACATTACTTATATGGAGATCGAGTAGGGATTTATACCGATCACATGAGTTTGAAGTATGTCTTTACCCAGAAGGATCTCAACATGAGGCAAAGAAGATGGCTGGAGTTGATGACAAACTATGATCTTGACCTTCAGTATCATCCTGGGAAGGCCAATATGGTAGCGGATGCCTTTAGCCGGAGAGCATAAGCTTATTTTCTCATAGTGTAGTGAGAGATTTTAGAAGATCTTCAAGAGATGGGCGTAGAAGTAGTAATGCCTGGCGATGCAGCATTGATGGCAGGTCTACAAGTTTAGTCCACTATAGTGGAAAGAATCAAGGTAGCACAGTCAACAGATGCCAAGCTTCAGGACTCAGAACAGAGTGTGAGACAGGGCATAGATACGAACTTAGCATTTCCAGTGACAGAACTCTTCGTTTTGGGGATCGTCTTTATGTGCCTAACGGAGACCTTCATCGTGAGATAATATCGGAGGCCCATAGTTTACAATATTTAGTGCATCCCAGAGGAACCAAGATATATAGAGATATTCGTCAGCATTTCTACTGGAATAGAATGAAGCGCGAGATAGATCGGCTTGTTTCTCGATATTTGGTATGCCAACAAGTTAAAGCTGAGCATCAGAGACCAGCAGGACTTCTTCAACCTATACCAATTTCGGAATGGAAGTGGGAACATATTACCATGGATTTTCTGACAGGTCTACCTAGGTCCCCA
This sequence comes from Iris macrosiphon, assembly GCA_036927795.1. Taxonomy (NCBI): domain Eukaryota; kingdom Viridiplantae; phylum Streptophyta; class Magnoliopsida; order Asparagales; family Iridaceae; genus Iris; species Iris macrosiphon. Next base: position 58,251,113 of record JAYESA010000019.1, read on the forward strand.
GCTAGTAGGGATATTATTTGGGTAATAGTGGACCGACTCATGAAAGTTGCACACTTTCTTTCTTTCAGGGTTAGCCAGTCCACAGAATAGTTAGTCGAGATGTACATGAGACAGATTATTAGACTACATGGAGTGCCAGTCAGCATAGTCTCGAATAGAGATTCAAGATTTACTTCTCACTTTTCATAGAGTCTTCAAAAGATCCTAGGCACCCTCCTGAAGTTCAGTATGACTTATCACCCCCAGACAGGTGGTCAGTCGAAGTGAACCATCCAGACTCTAGAAGATATGTTTTTTTCATGTACCTTTGACTTTGGTAGTTCATGGGAGGATTACTTACATCTGGTAGAGTTCTCCTACAATAATAGTTTCCAGGCCAGTATCCAGATAGCACCCTTCGAGGCACTGTATGAAAGAAAGTGCAGATCCCCTATAGCTTGGGATGATATGGGCGAAAGGCAATTGCTTGGTCCCAAAATGATAGCCCAAACTGTTGAACTAGTCAATAAAGTCTGGAAGCATCTTCAAGTAGCACAAGATCGCCAGCGTCATTGGGCCAATTCACATCTATGGCCTCTGGAGTTTTCTGTCGGCAACCATGTATTTTTTCAAATTTTGCCTACCCGCGGAGTCATCAGATTTGGTGTACGGGGAAATCTTAGTCCACGGTATATAGGTCCGTTCGATATTCTTGAGCGAGTAGGAGATTTTTCCTATCGTCTTGCTCTTCTACCGTCACTTCATGAGATATATAATATTTTTCATGTATCCCAGCTATGACGGTATATACCGGATGCAAGCCACGTCCTAAATCATTCAAAATTGGTTGTTGGTACTGACCTTTCGTATAAGGAGAGGCATGTATCCATTTTGAACTGGAGAGAGAAAATTCTCAAGAACCAGACCATTCGTTTAGTCCGACTTGCTTGGGGATATCACTCACCGGGCGAGTCAACTTGGGAGCGCGAGGATGATATCCGAGCTTGATACCCGTATCTGTTTGACTCGTGAGCTATACTTTTTCATAAATATCGTACCCTAATCTTGTCTTGTGCATGCTTGCCTTATTCTAGATAGCCCATAGCTTGTGATTAGCTTCCGTACTATGATGCTTATTTTATTGCCTGATTCCTGTAGTCTTCTTGCTAGATCCTGTGCCATATTGAAATTCCGAGGACAAAAATTTTCTAAGGAGGTGAGAGTTGTGAGACTCATCTCACTATTGCATATTTTTTATGTTAATATCTTGCATATGTGTGTTATTACTGTATATTACTTCCCGTATATTTTCTGGATTTCTCTAGCTGCTCTTATGTAATTTCTGGATTTATGCATAAAGTTAATCACCCTTGATTTATAACCCCTCTCTTTCTTTCTCTTTCCTATTCTTTCACTTTTCCCTCTTTTCATTTTCTTCTCCTTTCCTCTCCCCTCCTCCCTAGCCGAGAGCAGCTATGGACTGGTCTCCCTCCCCTTTCCCTTGGTAGTAGTGGTAGTAGTTAGTGGTGATTTTAGGCAAGTACATCTTGCCAACGATGGAGAACTTTCAATTTTATATTATTGTGGATTTCTTGTATTTTTGTCTATATTGTTCTCTATGAACTCCTATGCATTTTTACTTCTTGGTATTTTCGATTTTGATGGCTTGGTTGGACTAGATTTACATTTTTAGTTTAATATATTCTTGACATTTTTATAGTTTTGATCTCTTAAAACTTGTTATTTTTCCAAACTAGTTGTTCTATGTGAGAGAGCATCTAATTTCAAGTGGTTTAGAACTTTACTTCTCTGGATTTGAGCTGAAAATAAGGATTTTCAGGAGAATCATATTTTCAGGACTTTGAGTTTTTTTTCCATGACTGAAACTTGCTATTCTGGGATGAAGGAGCTCCATGCAGCCTGTTTTGCATGCGGTCTGAACTCCTCGCTCAAAAACTCAACATGCGGCCATCTTTTTGGATGCATCACTGAGTCTGCACATGCACCCCTTGACCAAATGTATAAAATTTGAACGAAAGAAAATTTCTCTAAGTTCCGAATTCCAAGCGGCCCAGAGGAGCATGTGGCCCAGAGAAGCATGCGGGCAAAATTGTTCTTGCAGCCAAAATTGTCCATGCGGCCCGAGCTATGTATTCCTCTTTTCCAATGCATGACTCAGCACCGCCTTAGCACAATTTTTTCTGAATTTGTCTTCACTTCTCTGACACGCTTTATTGGTCATCATATCGGTCACTTCCCTTACACGCTTTTTTGGCCAGTCACATCGGTCACTGCTCTGACATGCTTTATTGGCTAGTCACTTCAGTCACTTTTTGGCCTTGTATTTATTTTTTGTCACTCAACCCTTGTCCCGAGAAGTAGAACTTGCGATGACTCATGTGGCCAATTTGATGTATGCAGCTAGCTTATCTCCAGCACTTCTAGTACTTATAGTAGCAATATTTTCTTTTGTTATATGTTCGCTAATGGATTATTTACTCCTTGTGCTTGGTCAAATTAGTTAAATTTATATGATGTATGTTATTTCTAAATTGCTTATAACCTGGATGCTAAACCTACCAAAACATGGAATACCTGAAACATGGAATGTAATAGCACTGTTAAACTGAGAACTCCCGGCACCTGACTTATACTGAATGAACTTGATCCCTGACGCCAGGTATCTAACATGTACAAAAAAATTGGATAGTGGCTCAGCGTAGCTCACTCCTGACATGCTATAATCTCCAGAACTGAAATGCTTGTACTGATAAGATAAATTTTTATGGTTGATTGCTTGTCCTTATCCTGATTGTACTTGTCAAGCTATTGTCCAATCTTGCATCATATCTAAGGCAGATTCCTGAGCACCACGGTCAGGAATCCTTGATAACTTGCCTAATTTAATAACTAGAATAATTATCTAAAAGCATCTAGAGATATTTCGTCGCTACATGCAATCCCAGTATCCCAGTAACACCTGATGGATTTGGAGCTCTCCGTCGAGAGGGGAACACTTCCAACACACCGTCGAGTGTTACAATTTACCAGAAAATACTTTATACTTAACTAATCTATGCTTTGTACTCTTACGTCTGGATAATCCGGATAGTCTGCAGGGCATGTGGCTGTATAGAATCTCAACTGTATTTATTAGTAACCAGGATTGTGATAACTATAGTTAGTTAATGGTAGTAAGTCGTAGGTCATATTTTGCCATGATTGCATATTTTCTAGTCTTGTCTTATCTTGGATCACCCAGCTACTAACCCTGAACTGTACCCGTTACTGATTCCTCAAACTGCTTAACTGCTTATTTACATATTGCTCTTATTTATATTTCCTTATGCTATTGAATGTTTGCATACTGGTTTTAGTTCTTAAGTTGGCTCCCTTGTGGTACTTTATTATTTTGGGGTCTGATTCTACTGTTTTTGTATGGCCAAATTTTGGAGCAACACCGCAGGATCTCCCGTACATCCCGCCTCCAGATGGTGAACACGAGGAACACCCGAGGACTTGAGTGGGTTTCTTCTTCATCACCCACCTGATCTTGTACTTATACTTATGGGGCATTTAGCCACCGAGTACGTGTTTAGCTCGTGTTTGATACTTGACATTCTAGCCTGCGGGCTTACATATAAAGCATATTCTAGACTATAACTAGAGTTGATCATGTAATATTGTACTTTGCTAGTTCTTCATTTTGGTAACTAGCTTCATGATCATCTATGTATGTATAGTTTTGGACGCTTACTATTATATATTTGGTGATTATACTTCTTGTAACTTGTTTCTTACTTGAGATTGAGACAACTAGGACTCTTGACCCAGGAATGCCCGTTGGATTATAGTGTAATCCCTCATATGTCTAGACAGTCGTGACTGTATCTCAGGGTATAGAGTACTCTGGTGTACGTAGCTGGCTTTATCCGCCCCCGCTCTCCAGTATTCTGGCTCTGGGACATGACAATAGCAGTAACTACTTTATAGCTTACTACAAGCAGGCAACAACAAGTATAAGGAGTTTTGTGCATCCGTAATAGCAGTGATACAAGCCTGAGAGAAGGCATATCTATGCAGTCGAGAGGGGAAGTTAGCCTGGTTTGTAGTGTCCAGGTAGGGTGCACTGCACTGAACCTGAGTTTAGGACACTGTGCAGTGTCAACTGTAAAGTAGTGCTTGCACAGCATATCTAGTTGTACAGAAAATTGTAGGGTTAGTTGGGCATGTGGGGAGTCTTGTTCCCTGCAATTGGGTAGGTGCAGGTAATTATAAGTGCAATATTTGCTAGGTATATGAGGGCGCAATGAGGGTTTATGGTTAAGTGAGGTAGTGAGACTTGGTGCAAGTGTGCTAGGTGGGTACATGTGAGTGATGAGTTAGAGAGTGTAGTGTAGTGTGGGTATTATCATGCCCTAATCTCCCGCAAGCTCGATAGTCCCCGCTGAACGTGAATTACCACGTTTACAGCTCTCCCGCAGGACCATCGTTCTCATCGGGACGTGATGCCGTACGAGCCTGGAGTTGCGCTCGTACAAGGCGATGTTGTCAAACACCAAATGTTATCATTGAAACAACCAAGTTGCAGCGGAAGTCAAGTATTGTGTACCAAGCACACAATCAGAGTAATACGCAGCGAAGCTCACGATAGGGTCAAATGAAATGCCTCATCGAAGACAAGGCCACGAAGGCGATGCCACGAAGGTGATGAAATACTCTTGCTCTTTTTTCTAGCCCACAAAGGTACTTACAGTTCATACATCATGCCTCGTATATCCAAGCAGCGCCACTACGCCTGCGTACCTGAAATATTGCCCACAAACGTGGGTCAGTACACAACCGTACTGGTGAGCGGGGTAACCCACTCGCCTAAGCCGACACTAAGTAAAATAGTGAATGCAAACAGTTATATGGTGATCTTTCTAGTTGAATCCTAGATTCATTTCATGGCATATGGATGACATGTTAAGGAAAGCTGTAAAGCAATTTAAGCATGCAAGCACTCAACTCAAACCAAACGACAAGCAAATATATAAGCAACTCGAGGGAAACTAGCATGCAAACCGTCCTGCTCAAGTCCAAGCAACACGATAACATGTCGAACCATCAACCAAGCCTCAATATCCATCCTCAACCAATATTTATAATCCAATCTCAAAGTGCACACTCTTGCCGAGGCAAGGTGGCCGCGCCTACACGAAAGCCAAACCAACAAAAGAAAATCAAGCCAACACTATACTATATGAAGTCACTGGCCAAGCCATAAAGGACTTTGATCGGACTGATCAAATACGGTTCTTTTCGAAACAGCGCTAAGTAGCTAACCCACCTGGATCGATTCCAACCGCTGGCACCATGCCCAAGACGCGTTACTCAATTGTCTCCTCCATGGCCGAACGGTCCCGGTGCCCCGGAGCCTTCCCGTTCGAGGAGACCAAACCCTGTGCAATACAGGTTGTCCGTGACATGCAGACACCAAGTAGGTATGACGAGAGGATCGAACATTCTCGCCCCACCAAGCGATCCTAGACTCGTTCCATGAATTATCCAACCAAAATATCCATAACCATTCTTCCAACATATAGCCCAAGGCACCATTCATAAGTTATTCCCATAGGCACAATGCCTCTTCTCAATACAGTATTTCCAATGGTGCAACACCCATGCTCAAAGAAAACCCATGGCGCAATGCCGTATCAGTGGCACAATGCCCAATTCGTGGCACGATGCCCCATCAAGCGGCACAACACCCTCGCCGATACAGTTGTTCGGTTTCGAACCACAACTGCTAGCTTTTCAAGACAAAGCGACCAAGTGATACTCGTACACGGATGCACGCTCGCTCGCCCGAATCCTAATGTTTCCAATGCCTCACTAAATTATTCCAACTGTCCAAGCATAATCCAAATCAACCAACCAACTGCCTCAAATAGTGTATCATCCAACTCTAGCTCCAACTATCCAATGCACAAACCAAATCAAGCCACAATCCTACCAAGCCAATGGCGTACACTCTATGAACGCCTCAGTGTAGTGATTCCCAATATTTCAGTCCAAGTGTTCAAGCCTTTTACGTGTTTTCCATATTATTAGGCATGAAGGAGTAGAGGAGAAGAGAAAGAGCCCACTCATAATGTTGATCCCGTTAAGCATCATGTCCTGCCGATACAGCCAATCCCTTGAACCCGTGGTCCGATGCAAGCGCGATATACTCAACTGGTATGACCGTGCGAGCAGGCCGTGCTCTCTAAATCATCCGACCGATCGGACTAAGGAAGATGGCAATATCATTCCAATCCAGCTATCCAATACTGTTCTGAACGAACACGTATTTTCTATCGAACTCCGCTAGCCATCTGCACATGAAACCAACTTAATCGATACTTCTTCCTAAAATCCAACAAATCAAAAGCAACCAGCTTTTGTTTCATTCAATACGACTCAGCGTAATGCACTGTGCGGTTGCGGGCGTTACATAATATACCACTTAGAATCAGGTTCGTCCACGAACCGTGCTGGTACTCATTCCTATCACATGCCACTATCCAATTCCATGGATCTGCTCTATGCGACTCACATTATCCTGACTCAGACTCAGCATCTCGCTCTGCTGAATGCTCGTACAAATTCCATGAATTCCCACATCCTCCTTGCAGCTCAATACGAATTCTTCGTATCGCTTAGTTTTGGATCGTACACATATTTAAGGCGTCCCAAAAATACATGCATTTCAGCCGAGCTTTGCGATAGCGAATTTGGACAAGTTACAAGGGTATCTTTATGTTCGAGGCATCTATTTCTTTACTCCCAATTGAACCAATCCTGATTTCTATTCCAATACGTTCGCTTGAGCACCATTCACAAATATGATAATTTTCTACCGACTCAATCAGTTCGTGTTCCAACTCAATCCATCCAACTATTTCTGAATCTGCACTAGCAACATCTCCAAATATATTCATGCACCAAACGATTATCACAACTGATACTACCCAAGCTATGCGACTTACCCAAATATCAACTTTGCTCTCATCAGCTCAGTCCAACACCTCTTCCTCAATCTCAATATCTTACAGGGTGAACATCTATATTGAGGTTCGTGTGATCCACGAAGATCTCGTCGCCATGCCAAAGGGATAGTGTCGCCACGATTTTAACATGGACACACTCGCCACAATTCCTAGGTTGCACATGGAATAGTTCTTCGCGCTGCTTCCACTGCCTCGAAGCATAGAATATCACCTTCGCCTTTCGAATGAGCACGCTTCCCAGACTAAGTTCCGATGCATCTTGTAAATCAGAGGCACATCTATCCCTTCCAGTATTCGCAAAGATTTGATTTGAACGAGCCGCCACAGTCGTCCATTCATATAAATGCTATTCCCTTCCAGAGCACGATGAGTCAGAGGCGATGCCATCTACAAAAATCTGTGACTCTGAATCTCATCAGTTGACTTAGGCTACTTCCACCATCGCTCCGATCTTTCGGCTGCTTCTTCAGCTGAAGGCTATCCCAAGGATCTCTCAAATCCAACTCTCAGTCAATAAGCCAAATCTCCAACACACTACTCACATCTTTCCTCGACGCATTCCCAAATGCGCCACCTCAAGGGTCATTCTATGGGTCTACCATATTCATATCCGATACAGCGGGCAAGTCGCTAGGGTCAGCTTTCCCAAAGCTACACTCGATAATTGTAATCATCACGATGGACAATTACTATGAACCATGCTATATCTCATCTGCAAATCTGAATCAAAATCCAACCATTTCATCTGGGCGAACTTCCGAATCCGAGAACTCATGCACTACCTCTGCTGATCTGACAACTAATGCTGCTTAACCACCTAGAGTCTTGCTATCTATCCAAGCCACAATTCGAGAACTGTGCTCGTTTGAAACTGTCTTCCATCAATCCGCCGTTATGCCCTAAATCTATCAAATTTTTTGAACTGCCATGTTCGTCTTCTCGCACTACCACTGCAATAATTTCCGAAACTCAAGACTTGCTCCAATTCTTATCCCTTTGCCGCATTCTACAATGCACGTCCAACTTGCTCAAACCGCATAGTGATTTGCTCCGACGTTGCTCCCACGTTTAGCTATCTTCAAAAGTCTGTCCGCCATAAATTATTGCCTTTAGTTGTTGCCTCAATCCGTTCACGTCTTCCGGATAATACGTCCATGCTTGTTGCACCATCTTGCCCAAAATTATTTTCGCTAAACCAGAGTCAACTTCACGAGCAACAATATCCAAAATCTTCAAGTTTGTGTGAATCCATCGCATTGTTCCTCCAAGCCAAGTTCGTGTTTCATTGCTCAACCAACAGCTCAAATGTGTTGCCCAAAATTATAGTCCGTGCTCACTATCCTTCAATTTACCAATCGCTTGCTCCATTATCATTCTTTCTAACTCAGTCGATGTGCACCAGCCAATTTGTATTCTCGTTTCACGAGTCCGTTCAGGCAATTTCCATTGATGTCCAACTTAAGTATTCCAATGTCTTGCTCAATATGTGGGATCCCATATACCACTCTGAATCAAGTCGCTACTCGCATTACGATTTTCTTGCACTGGATCCAAGATCCGTCCGAACCATCCAAAATGTGTGATCATGCCTTTCCCAACTCAAGTCTGACACAAAACTCAGACAATGCCTTAATTATCCAACTGTTTCCTTCGTCTGATACTTTCTCAACACGAGCAATCGTGCAATGATTGTCTTCCAAATAGTCCAACCCAATACCAAGTGGTTCTACACATTTGCTATACGAGCAACTCGTTCAAACTTATTCTGATAATCCCAAGCCAAACTCAAACCTGCTCAACTGATGCGCCACAGCCAAAATTTTAACTTCTATCCAACACATTCGCTAGACGAGCAACTCGTGCAAGGATTCATTCTCATCGAATGCTTCTACTCACAACATGCCGCATAACCAAATCTCATATGCCAACCAACTGATCCATTGAGGCAATCAGAAACTCCCAGAATGACAAGCCAAGCCAACCTAACAAAAGGTCTCAACTTGTTGCACAAATACAACTACGCCACCCAACTTGCTGTACGAATGCAACAACGCCTAACGAGGCTAAGCGATCTAACGAAAACCAACCAAAGCAACACAACCAAGAACAACATGCAACCACAACCAGCAATATATAGACTTATTGCATGAAACATCTAATGTGGCAGCGAGTAGAGTCAAGAGCTAGACGACACACGGAAGCTATTTAGAGTTTGTGATGAAGCGAAGGACCAAGTCCGAAGAAATGAACCAGGCGCTCTGATACCAATTTGTCATGTCCCAATCTTCCGCAAGCTCGATAGTCCCTGCTGAACGTGAATCACCACGTTTACAGCTCTCCCGCAGGACCATCGTTCTCATCGGGACGTGATGCCGTACGAGCCTAGAGTTGCGCTCGTACAAGGCGATGTTGTCAAACACCAAATGTTATCATTGAAACAACCAAGTTGCAGCGGAAGTCAAGTATTGTGTACCAAGCACACAATCAGAGTAATACGTAGCGAAGCTCACGATAGGGTCAAATAAAATGCCTCATCGAAGACAAGGCCACGAATGCGATGCCACGAAGGCGATGAAATACTCTTGCTCTTTTCTCTAGCCCACAAAGGTACTTACAGTTCATACATCATGTCTCGTATATCCAAGCAGCGCCACTACGCCTGCGTACCTGAAATATTGCCCACAAACGTGGGTCAGTACACAACCGTACTGGTGAGCGGGGTAACCCACTCGCCTAAGCCGACACTAAGTAAAATAGTGAATGCAAACAGTTATATGGTGATCTTTCTAGTTGAATCCTAGATTCATTTCATGGCATATGGATGACATGTTAAGGAAAGCTGTAAAGCAGTTTAAGCATGCAAGCACTCAACTCAAACCAAACGACAAGCAAATATATAAGCAACTCGAGGGAAACTAGCATGCAAATCGTCCTGCTCAAGTCTAAGCAACACGATAACATGTCGAACCATCAACCAAGTCTCAATATCCATCCTCAACCAATATTTACAATCCAATCTCAAAGTGCACACTCTTGCCGAGGCAAGATGGCCGCGCCTACACGAAAGCCAAACCAACAAAAGAAAAGCAAGCCAACACTATACTATATAAAGTCACTGGCCAAGCCATAAAGGACTTTGATCGGACTGATCAAATACGGTTCTTCTCAAAACAGCGCTAAGTAGCTAACCCACCTGGATCGATTCCAACCACTGGCACCACGCCCAAGACGCGTTACCCAATTATCTCCTCCATGGCCGAACGGTCCCGGTGCCCCGGAGCCTTCCCGTTCGAGGAGACCAAACCCTGTGCAATACAGGTTATCCGTGACATGCAGACACCAAGTAGGTATGACGAGAGGATCGAACATTCTCGCCCCACCAAGCGATCCTAGACTCGTTCCATGAATTATCCAACCAAAACATCCATAACCATTCTTCCAACATATAGCCCAAGGCACCATTCACAAGTTATTCCCATAGGCACAATGCCTCTTCTCAACACAGTATTTCCAATGGGCAACACCCATGCTCAAAGCAAACCCATGGCACAATGCCGTATCAGTGGCACAATGCCCAATTCGTGGCACGATGCCCCATCAAGCGGCACAACACCCTCGCCGATGCAGTTGTTCGGTTTCGAACCACAACTGCTAGCTTTTCAAGACAAAGCGACCAAGTGATACTCGTACACGGATGTACGCTCGCTCGCCCGAATCCTAATATTTCTAATGCCTCACTAAATCATTCCAACTGTCCAAGCATAATCCAAATCAACCAACCAACTGCCTCAAATAGTGTATCATCCAACTCTAGCTCCAACTATCCAACGCACAAACCAAATCAAACCACAATCCTACCAAGCCAATGGCGTACACTCTATGCACGCCTCAGTGTAGTGATTTTTAATGTTTCAGTCCAAGTGTTCAAGCCTTTTACGTGTTTTCCATATTATTAGGCATGAAGGAGTAGAGGAGAAGGAAAAGAGCCCACTCATAATGTTGATCCCGTTAAGCATCCTGTCCTGCCGATATGGCCAGTCCCTTGAACCCGTGGTCCGATGCAAGCGCGATCTACTAAACAGGTATGACCGTGCGAGCAGGCCGTGCTCTCTAAATCATCCGACCGATCGGACTAAGAAAGATGGCAATATCATTCCAATCCAGCTATACAATACTGTTCTGAACGAACACGTATTTTCTATCGAACTCTGCTAGCCATCTGCACATGAAACCAACTCAATCGATACTTCTTCCCAAAATCCAATAAATCAAAAGTAACCAGCTTTTGTTTCATTCAATCCGACTCAGCGTAACGCACTGTGCGATTGCGGGCGTTACAGGTATTATGCTAGTGAGGTATGTGGCATCAGTGGGTACTATGTGTGTCTAAGTATCTGATACTAGAGTGTATCAATTGGGGTTTTTATGATAGGTGTGGAGATGAGCAAGGGTAGTGAGTCATGGGTGATAGTGCTAGTATTAGAGTCTAGTTTAGGGTATTGGTGATACCTTGGTACCATGATAATATACCAAGGTATTGATATTAGGAATGGATATTTGATCAAGATATTAGGTTTGAGTTCAAGGTAAATTAGGATATTATGCAAGGTTTTGAGCTAAACTAAGGTAATGGGTTATGTGTTAGAATATCTTAAGTTAGTAGTATCTATGAGTCTATATGGTATATTATGATATTATTATATCTATAACTAGCTAGTATAACTTAGAAATTTAGTATTAGCTAGATATTGACCTAAAAACGTAGAATAACTTGATATTACCTAGTATTGCTAGTATAGCTATATAGGCCAACCAAGTAGATAAGTGAGAACCCAAATTAGGTAATTGACATAGTTTAAACCAAATAACCTAGTTTTGACCTAAAATTCTAATTTTAAGCTAGTTAAGCTTATTTATGATTCTAAAACACCTATTGTCACGACCCGCACCCAGATGATCGGGTACGAGTACGTGGGTAAATCCAGCCTACGTTGCAGTATCGGCGGTAGAATATTGTCTTGGTCAATAATACTATATATCCATCTTACACAACAATATATAATATGTCAATGATAACCTCTACTCCATAAGGAAGACAAGATGATAATATAAAGTCAATATCTATACTCAAATCATAAAAATATATATGAGAATAAATGTCGCGATATGATAAAACAAGAAGTCACAAGTCACAACTGGATAGTCCTAACATCAACATCAATCTAAACAAGTCTAAGAGTAATAATAATACATCACAATAGTCTAATATGTTGAAAATAAATTCAGTACTATAATATTGAGTAAAGGTAACTAGGATAACTAATGATACCAGCTAGGCCTCCTGGTAATCACTCATGCACTAAAGAGTCCAAATCTGCAGCTACTACCTCCTACGGTCCGTAATAAGTCGAACACAAATCCTCGCAATACTCTAAAAATATATCCAGTCAGGGTAGAGCGAGTACAACCTAATAGCAGTTCTAAGTTAATTGATAATGGATATAAACAGAAATAGAGAATGTAATACAAGATAAGAAAGCAATGAATAGATATCATAGTATAATAGAAAAGAGACAGATAATCTAGAGCAATATGGTATAAACTGATCACAATAAAATGAAATATAGAGAAAAACTGCAACTATACTAAATATTTTAAAATACTAGTTAGATATGCGATCGGCTTGGGTTAAACATTGCCTACTTAAAAATGATAAACATTGTCTACCTTAAACGTTGATTAGATAAACATTGTCTACCTTAAACGTTGATTGGATAAACATTGTCTACCTTAAACATTAAATATTGTCTAGGATTTTGATCACATATCTAGCTAGCACTTTCCCACCCCGACTGGTATAATGGATCCAACCATGATACGTTACAATATAATATACTCAAAAAATTATCTAATGTTAAATATTAGCTAATAACCATACGAAAATAAGAGAAACAATGTAAACATGTAATAATATCTCATGACTGAAGATCTATATGTGTACTAGTCCGTGTACCATCGTGTCAGAAATCAAGTAAAATATTTCTAAATACTTGTATTATAGTAATTATTAAATAATAAAAACTATTAGAGAATGTACTTGCCTGTGTTCTAGAGCAATGAATGTCAAGTAGTGTCCGTATCGGTGCCTCAAAGACCTAAATATAAAATATTAAGTTAAAATAGTATTTTGGAATCATAAACATGATATACTATCTTGAAACTAGGTCTCTAAGTCAACACTAGGTCTAAATAAGTCAAACTAGGTCAAACTAAGTTAAACTAGGTCAAATTTGGTCAAACTAGGTCAAATCTAGGTAAATACAGTCAAACTAGGTTATTTCCTAGTTTCTAGGTTGATTTTATCTATTTACAAGGTTTATAAAGCTATACTAGGTCTTAAAAAGTCACTATTTAGTTTTTTAGGTGCTAACTAGGTCAAACTAGTCAATAGTAGTTGATTAATACTAGGCTAATACTAGGTTTCTAGGCTATACTAATAAGTTTCTAGCATATATTATCCTAATATATACTTTTACCTATAATTTCTAGCAATGCCTTGGCCTATAGCTATTTACCCTACACTGTATCACGGTATCTTAACTCGTATTACACATTTACCTAATACCTTAGCTCGTATCTCAAATACCTTAACTATTAGTCAATACCTTGCTAATACTAGGTTTTAAAATTATACTAGTTAGATATGATATAATAATATCATATATATACTATATAGATATATTAATATATACAATAACTTAGTCTAATACTTAATACCTAGCCAATACCTTAGTATTACCTCATTACCTAAGTATTATCTCATTACCTTAACCAATACCTTAACATACTACCATTTATCCTAGTTTCTAGACTAATACCTTAGCTAATACCATTACCTTGACCAATATCCAATATCTTAACCCATACCTTGGTACCTAACCCATTATCCAAGCTAGACACTACCCTTACCATGGTATCTTAATTCAATACATAATATCATAACCTTACCTTAGTATCATAGTATTACCTCATACTATTTCTAATATTTTGGTATCTTGGTATTCTAAATACCTTGATACATCCTAGGATATCACACTTTAATTTACTCCAGACATATCTCACTTGCTTGTACATGGTACATTGGTACCACATTAAGTATCATATGATAACAACCCCCAAGCTAGACCATAACCTATACTTACCTTAAATCCAAGATACTCACCCTACTTTTGGCACTTGACATCTTGATATTAATCCATTACCTAGTTCTAATATCTAATATCTTAGTATCTTGACCAATATCTTATCCTCCTAGATACTTACCCAACTAACTCTAATACTAATACTTGATACCAAATAGGATAACTTAGTCAAGCCCCCAATACTCAATTACCCTCACTCACGATACTTGAATGTCATGATACCAATATCCTCATGGTACCCAAGTATCACATTAGTATATTGCTCCAAACTCTAATACCTTGACACATACCTTAACTATACTTGGCTCACTTGATAACCACTTGTATCAACACTAGTACACACACTAACTAACACCTATTACCTAACACTTATATATATATATATATATATATATATATATATATATATATATATATATATATATATATATATATATATACTTGACAACCTATGATACCTGCACGCACTTGATATCCATACTACCTAAGCTCATAGGAAACACAAAATGCCTATGTAGTATAGTCAGTTCTCTACTTATAACCAATACTGCACCTAATAGACATATTCAATAAATTTTAGGGTTAAAGTGTGTCGTAGCTCTTCGTATCAGCTTTTTGAAACTTCAAACAGATTGCATTTTCGTGTCCGAAAGCTCCCAAAATTATAAAAACACCAAAATGTGTTCGTCTTTCGGACACTTGGCAGTCAAATAGTTTTACAGAAAGTTTCAGAACGAATTTGGCCTATTAATTTATATATTTGAAAATCTAACTTTGATACGGTTCTTTTAAAAATAAGAGATTAATCGGAGTCCTGAGTTAGAAGTTAAGGCATTTCTAAGTTGCTATGATTAATGCTATGACGAATTTGGGCTATTTTAGACAAAAGAACACATGTATACACCCAATTTACCAAATCTACCTATTTGTATCATGGTGTATCATGATATGGACTTTACGTATCTATTTTGGATACAATAACACCTTCACACCATCAAATAAATATCAATAGTCCTCATTAGGATACAATACACACACTCAATGGACACAATTCAGGGTTTTTTTAAATTTAGCTCCAAAATCATGATACCAACTTAAATCTACCAAATTGAGGTCTCCTAGTGCATAGATCTACTATTGAAAAGTTAAATCTAACCATGAAAAGGTTCCTACATGACCAAAGGATGTTCCTAACCATGAATTTGATTAAATTGAGAGAATTATTTAGTATTTTGGTAGCCTCTTTGGAGAATTTTGAATTTGGACATAGAAAAGATAAGTCAGACACAATCTTCTAGCAAGATCATCTTCTATGGATCTTCTTGTTCTCTCCAATGTTTTAGGCCTTCATGATGGTAAGAATGAGTGGAATTGGAAGTGGATTGAGTGAAATTGGTAAAAAAATTAGGTTTGCTTGGAAAGGAAGAAGCTTTGAAAAAATGAGGCTAATGAGTGAAATAAAATGAATGGATGAGCCCTAAATTAAACTAATTCCTTATAGTAAGATTTGGTCATGCCAAAATATCAAGTTTGTCCCTCTTCATTTTTTATGAATGGAATCTAATTAACTAAAGAAAAGAATCTCTACAACTAAGAGTAATATTCTCTTCATGACAACTAAATTTAATTAATTCTAATTACTAAAGTCATGACTAACAATAATTAGCACTAACTAACATTTGCAAATTCTAATTTGGCTAGCCACTAACTAACACTAATATAATTTTTGGCAATCACTAATATAAAATAATATATAAAAAATTTAACAACATACAAAATTATCAAAATATTTCTATGGTGGAGAGTGGTAGTTACACATATTTGACATAAAAATTTATATATAGGTCTTCGAGGCTCTGATACGAGTATTGTTTGATATTTTATCTCAGGACCACATGCGAGTACATTCTCTGATAGTTTTCTTTACTTGATGATTACTATGATACATATTTTAGTGTGTTGTACATGATTCCTGACACGATGGTACACGGATTGGTATATCATGGATCCCCGTCATGAGATATTGCTTTCATGTTATTCATGTACATGTTATCCATGTACAAGTTATTCTTATGTAACGTGTCATGGTTTGGATCCATTGTACTAGTCGGGGTAGAAAAATGTTAGTTAGATGTGTGATCATACCCTTCCATGTGCAAGTAAATCATTTGAGTATTAATCATACACCTTATGTATGATTAACCAGGCCATAAATTCCTGTACAAGTTCCTAAACCGATCACATATCGAAGCTAGTATTTCAAGCACTTAGTTAGTATAGTTATTTCATGTCCAGTTCATATTCATGATTTATGTCATATTTCTCCTGCTTTACTTACCTTTATTATTATTGTGCCATATTCATGCTCTTACTTTTTTTATCATGTATTATATTACTATATTGTTTTATAGTTTTTATTATTTTATTGGAACTGATATTGGAGTTGTGCTCGTTCTATCCTAACTGGATAATATTTTTAGGCATTGTTGTGCTCCAGGTTCTTGATTTCAGAGTGATGTTATGATCGAGACTACATTTTTACTATGGACCTAGTGGTGACATCTGGTGAGATTTAGACTATAATCATTTATCTCAGTGCCATGTCTTAGTTTTATTTTATTTTAGATTATTGTTGGATTATCTTCCTTATTCATTCTTTCTTAGAATATTGTAATTGAATACATGATAGAACTAGTGTATTAGTATGATTCACATTGAGGAGTAGATAGTGCTCTACTACCGATTCTACGATGTAGGCTGGACGTACCATGTACTCGTGTCCCGATCATCCGGGTGCGGGTCATGACAGATGGCTATGTTTAGAAATCAGTGTGATTGTATATTGAATTATAGCTTTAGTTGATTAGATTGAGTTTTAAGTTGAGTACAAGAAAATTATGGTGAATTAAAATTTTATTGGTTAAGGATATAGGAATATTATTTCTAGATGATCTAATATTGTCGAAACTGATTCGATCTTGAGTGTGGAATAAGTTAATCTTATATCTAGTTTGGTAAATAACATTGGTTGAATCATATTAGAGTTTAGCGAATGGGTATTTTCCTAATTTTTTATATCATTTATGTAATTAAGGTGTATCGTAGATCGACAGACGTTGACTGGTGAATATTGTGGCTGGATGAATGATGATTGTATAGCATGGTGAACCGTTAAATTTTATTGTCTTGATAGATTCTAGATTTATAGACTATAGATGGATTGAATGTTGGTATTGAAGTTCCCTATGACTTGGTTAGCTAACTCTGAGGATGCATGAATAGATATTAGTTGAACTCAGCTTAGAGAATATTAGAATTCCTTGTAATTGATCATTGATTCAGGGTGACAAGGTTGATGGATTATGAGACTTTTTTATTTGATCTATGATTTGGCTGAAATAGATTTATAAGATTAAAATAATTGGTGATGGCAAAAATTGTCTTGGCATGTTGATTGATTTTAAGTTTATCTTGACTATGCTAGTAAATTAGATGGATAGAATTGAGTACAAGTTAGATTAGAGTTGAGGTACTTACAACTTATTATTGGTGCTTAAGATTATGACTTATCATTGGTGATAGAAATTTTATCACTTAAAATTGGGATTAATATTATTTATCGATTAGGATGTAAGTCGATGATGATTGTTTGGTGGATATTGACTCTGGATAAGGGTTTTGCTAGATATACTTTGACCCTTAGGTTGATGATTATGATTATGTTAGCTGATTGTTCTGAGTTGGTTCCTTAGCAGTTTTGAGTTATAAGTGTTAGTTTTATTTTTGGTAGAGTCCCTTAGATTGTCAGATAAGTTTTGACCTTAGGACATGGGATTGATGCAATGATTTATATTTATTCGATGGAAATGGGTGATCTTGATATTTCAGTGTAGCTGATAAGTTAGCTAGCCCTAGTGGTTAGACATATATTCTAATGTTGAGCATTGGGATTGATAGGATGACCTTAAGAAGAGTTGCTTAGGTAGATTATAGTAAGAATAAAAGTGAGATTGTAGCTATTAGAAGATAAAACTAGAAGATGTTTTGGTTCTTAAAAATTTGATTGGTTGTTGTGATTGGAAGAACAAGATTGTATTTGAATTTTGTGGTTTGATTTAATATCATTGGATTATCTTGGTGGATTACACTCATGTGAGGTGTTGGATTATTTTTAATTTGTTGCAAATGAGCTAGGAATTGAGATTGACCTTCGAAATTAATTAAAGATAACTTTGTGTTTGAATAAAAATTTTGAAAATTGATTTTTTGTTGGTTGGATTATGATATTGTTGGAACTAACTTTAAGTGTAGAAGATTCTTTAGAATTTGAAGCGAGACTGAATTAGATGATGTTTGTAATGCCCCACTACGTACGGTATATTATGATATGCGTGCGACATGAGCAGATGATTCCAATCCCCTATCTAATCCACATAACGATGAGAAATCATAATTGTGCTTTATCCCAAGTTATCATCCCCTGGGTGACAAGCATATTCCTATTATAAGTGGATTGTCCATATTCACACCAATTAAAAAATGTGAGCCCGATCGTTATAGTTGTTAGAAACTGAAAGGAACCGAAGACCAAATGGTTGTTGCCGAACCAAACCATGCCAACAATGTCAAGCTTCTCTCAGGTAGAAAGAACTATAGTCGTCCAAGGTGTGCCATCCTATTTCCAGAAGGTCTTGACCTCGATCAGCATTAGAGGGCTCGTCCAAAGGCGAAGCCAATATAGAAAGATTATATTCGAACACCCCTTTTGCACATCCCAAGCAGGTTGAGAGTTAAGTTAAATCTTCAGCCAAACTCACTACACAACCTCGACTAAAGACTTGATGACTTTTGTGATATATATGTCGAGCCCCAAGTCCAAGCATGTTAAACTTATATACGGGTATGGAACCGACCTCTGCCTAAACCTGAATATTCTCTAATATGTTTGTTAGGCATAATCTTATTTAGAGAACGATAAAAAGATTTACGAGAGATTTTACATCTATCTCACTAACTCTTTAAATCTTAACTTGGTAAGCAAGAAAGAAATCCAGGATTATCCATTGAGGGCAAAATATAGTCCTCTCTACATCTTCATAAGGTATGTATTTTCAACCTAAAACTCTGTCTATTTTTTTTCGTTCTCAGCATATCTTGAGTGTTGGAGCGGCACCGAGGATTACCTCGCTCCACTCATGTGTGTTCGTTTACTGAGGTATTGAAGAAGTAACCTAAAGAAGAAGAAATTCATCGATCTAGTCCACTAATTAGCCTAAGGCTAATGAAGTTGGAAAAATATCATCACCACTTGTAAATTTAGCATTCTAGCATCGTTAGCGGTATTTTAATTTTTTTTTTTTTTTATATTTGCTATCTATCATACTCTATGTTTAATATTTTATATTAATAAATGTTGGTTATAATCTCCTGGGATCCATCTTTATATATAGAAAAAGTGTATATGTGTGTGGGTGTGGCTGTGTGTGTGTATATAAATAAATATATATATATATATATATATATATATATATATATATATATATATATATATATATATATATATATATATATATTCAAATTAGCCCAAGGCTAATGAAGTTGGAAAAATATCATCACACTTGTAAATTTAGCATTGTAGCATCGTTAGTGATGTTTTAAAAAAAAATTATATTTGTTATATATCATACTCGATGTTTAATATTTTATATTAATGAATGTTGGTTATAATACCCCAGGATCCATCTTTATATATAGAAAAAGTATATATATAGTGGAGGATAAAAGACTTACATTTCATACTAACTCAGACCAAAAGTAGATGATATTATTCACCGTCGGGGGTGATTACTGTCACGCCCCGATCCCGCAAGAGGTCGTTCATCCTCACTTAGGGCCTTGCAGAACCAACCGTCCTCGCTTGGGCGTGACATCGTGCAACCCTAAGTTGCGCTTGCACAAGGCCAGAGCTTGAACAAGGACAAAATAAGCTATTTAGAGTAAGAAGCAGCGGCACAACATTGCAAAAATATAAAGAACACAATGGCATAAGAAAATAAGCTCTTTATTGATATCCAAGAAGTGTTACAAGTGGCGCTTGGCCAAGATTACAAAATTATAAAGCTCTCTCTCTCTATTATAATGACATCACTCCATACACTATGTCCCTTAATACAAAATATCTCAAAATAACTTGATACAACTCAAGGCATCGAATCCAGATTTCTGGCTCCTGAGGATAAGGATATGCTATCGCTTCTTCAGACGAATCCAGTACTTGCGAACAAGACTGGTGGGGGGTCAACACTTTGAGAAAAGTACTGGTGAGTATAAAATCCACGAACAGAAGCAACACTCTCTAAAACTAACACTAAGTAATCATGTTAGAAAATATTACATTACTAGTGATCCTGCTACTTTTACCTAAGTTTATTTCATGCAGTACGGGATCAAGTCATTCTTTTTGAAAACATCTTTAAAATCAGAGTTCGTGTTCAATTCATTTAAGCATGCAATTAGGATTGCTCTATCGAGATATGCGCAGCATGTATTGTGAGCCTTATTCATTAATCACAAGGCAATATCAGTATTCATTTATTCAATTCTATCTATGAGCAAGATACTGCTCACCATTAATTGGAAGTCTAAAAGAACTTGCTTTAACAATAAACTAAAGAAAGTACAAAGAGGTCCTAGACAGACAATCTAATTACAATTTTTTTGATTCTGGAGCGTGACGATGGAGATCGAGTGCTGCAGTGACGATTTTACTTCGTTGACGGTCCAATTCGGGAGTGAGGAAGCTCTTTTCTGTTCTTTCTCCTGTGCTTTTTTCTCTCCTCCTCTTTGGGGTATGCTATCATTTCTATTTATAGTCGTCAGGCTGACGGATTATAGATGCTGCATATGCCTTTATTTGGTGGCTGCATGGGAACTCCTTCAATAGAATGCGGTTATAACTAGGCCGCATACTATGGGAGCGCTTCCATGTAACCTTGGTTGGGATATACGGTTGATACAATATCAGTGAAGGGGGTGTAGTCATTATTGACCTGTTATGTGCGCGACCTGGTCAGCTAGACACGCGGTATGTACTAATTGTATGAAGATCTCTTCGGTTGTAACAAAAAAGATCTTGCAAGTTTGAAGGCCACATAACTTCTTGGCCGCATAGTCGTCATGGTCGCATAGTCGTCATGGCCGTATATGTGTTCTCTTTTGGTCTTTGTCGAATGGAAATTTTGGTTGCATGGTGCTGTGGCCGCATACGATCTCTGGTCTAGCTTTGGTCGAATGGACACTGTGACCGCATGTTGACGAGGCCGGACGGGGCCGTAGCCGTATATAATGACTAGGCCGCATAAGGCCGAAGCCGTATATGATGAGTAGGCCGCATAAGGACGAAGTCGCATAGGGTAGGACACGTGGCATGGCGTGTCTGTCAAGGCCATTAATGCGTAGTGTGACATATTATCTTTTTGTATGTCACCACTTCACGAGTCTCGAGGCGCTCAGAACTTTATGTTAGGCATCGGAGGTTGTGTCGTAGGATTTTTATGCAGACTCTTACTTTGAGACTGTCCAGGCCGCATGAAGGCTATTATGCGACTTTTATCTGGCCGTATAGATAATGCTCTTATGCAGCTCCAAGGAGCATGAGCTCTATGCGGCCTGCAGAATTTTTATGCTTCTACAAGACCCCCTTCAAAGTTTCCAAAATGACAATTTTGGAATACTTTGAATAAGAAGCATGGTCGAGCACTTTTGGCCGCATAGAGGTGACATGCCGCATAGTATCGTTACCGCATGGAGGGCTCTGACAAGCTATCGGTTCATTTAAGTGAGAAGATTTGACCATATCTCCTCGGGATTCAGGGCCTATGTGTGTTTGGCTTGAACACAAATCTCACATTTGTGTTTGTCATCTATTGGAGTCTTGGGAATAAGATCTAAGGTCATCATTCTTTTAATAGAACCTAGGTTCACATGACCTAGTCTGCCATGCCAAACATTTGAAGATTCTATATTAGAGACAATGAGAGAACAATCAGACATTTTATTCATTGTACTTAAAATGAAAAGACCGTCTTTTACAAAGGCTTTTCCTATAAAAGAGTCATGCTTAGAAAAAAACTACTTTATTAGCCTCCATTATAATTTTGTATCCTGAGGCTACAAGAAGGGATCCACTAACTAGGTTTCTTCTGACAGACGGCACATGAAGAACATCATGAAGAGTTGAGATTTTTTCTGATGTCATCTTCAGGTTAACTTTCCCTCTTCCAATAATTTGTGCCGTTGAGCCATCTCCTAGGGTCATACCTCCTCCACTTGATTCCTGATAGTTTGAAAAACAGGAGCGATCAAACAAAACGTGAACATTAGCTCCAGAATCCAACCACCAATCATCAGAATGGTAAGAGAGGTTAATAAGGGGTTGAAAGCTTACAGACCTGAAGGAACTCGAAGAACCTTTGTGAAGCATGTTCGCTTCTGGTCTAACTGAGCCCTTTCCTTTGTAGGAGGTCTGGACAGCTTCCTTCTTCCTATGGTAGCAGTTGATGGCCATATGGTTTGTTTTACCACACACAAAACAAAATCTCTTTTGATCCTGAGTCTGACTGAAGTTTCTAGGTTTTTGGTTTTGGTGATGATGGTTTTGGTGGTTAGGCTGAAAGGTTTTCTTCTTCTTGAAGAAATTCTTTTTGGGTTTATAAGGAAAATTAGACTTGGGTTTTCCTTGGCCTTCTACAAGGTTTACCTTAGCTTTAGATTCAGTCTTAGGCTTAGACCTCAATCTAATTTGTTCTTCGGTTCTAATTTTCTTTAGGACTTGATTGTAGGTAAGATCTCCTAGTGTATGGATGAGATCCTTAGCCATATCAGACCTAGAGGGAGGTAGCTTGTCTATTAGGCATGCTATTTTATGTTCATTGGAAAAAGATGTTGTCACGACCCGCACCCGGAAATTCGGGCACGAGTGCGTGGGTACGTCCAGCCTACGCCGCAGTGTCGGCGGTAGTGCGCTGTCTAGGTCTTACTCACAAGTAATTTTAAATCTATCTCATCCACAATAAATAGACAAGGAAAATAACAGGAAATAGGAATGCTAACTTTTATAAAACAAATTGTGACAACAGATCCATAGTTAATACAAAGCCAGAAGATGAATCGGGGACAAACCCGAGTATATGCTGAAAGGAAATAAATAAGTAGCTACTGCTAACTAATCCACAGAAGTAGCCTCCTGGGTGGGAACTGGCTCCTCATATGGGTCACCTGCTAACTCATAGTGGCCATAATAGGTGGGGGCATAGTTCTCATCATCGCCTAAATCAACAGATCCAGTCAGGAAAGGAGCAAAGTACACAATGCACAACAAGATTAAACTAAATATTTATGACAATTAGATTGAGAATATGTATAAAAGAAACAATAGTATCTCAGAGTTAATGCTATAAACAGGAATATGAGAAAACAGGGATAAATAAGACAGGAAATGAAACTACAACAGTCAGCAAGAACTATAACAAGACCAGAAGCTATCTGTGTGAACTTGTGTTTATTTTAGAATACATAGTTGGCATGTAGGGGTTTATAAGGCTAATCCGGCCGTCATAGACGGTTATTAAACATGAATAATTAAGATCCGGCTGAGGGTACAGTCGCGCACCAACAGCTAATAAACATGATAGGGGGAAAGGTAAACTACATGCCTTCTAGTATTCTCCCACCCGACATGAAAAGTAAGACATGAAATACAGTATCCAAGACATGAAATCTAGTATTCTAACACTACGTGTAATCATCAAGGGTACTAGTAGAGCAGAAAATTAACTATCACAATATAAAGATTAAACTTGAAGTGCAGGTACTTGCCTGTTGTTTGGATCCAATTATAGTTGTGAGTCTCGGGGAAATTTTCAGAGATGACTCCGGATGCTGAAATAAATATTACCATCATGCTCAGAAGATATCAAATAGCTAGAAATGTCTGTCCTTGGGTCCAATTTGGAGACAAGGGCAAAAACGGCAGTTTCGGGTCAAAACGGGGTCCGCCGTGGGCCCGCTTTGCACCGAAAAATGTATTTGGGTCAACGGTCTCCAAATTCACCAAATTTAGTGTCAACAGGTCAGGAACGCTGAAACGAACCCAACGGAACTTCCAGAATTGGATTCCGATGAGCCGATCACAAAATCGCCCGTCGAGCGGGGCTTGTGGGGCCCACGACATGCGATTTTGTCAACGTTCTCAGAATCGAACCAAACTTGACCCACAGGACCAGCGTATCGCTACGAGTCCGATGGCATAAGTTTCGTCTCGATCCGACGAGTGTACAAGAAGTTAGGGCAAATTACAGAAAAGTCGGATACCGGACGATGTCCGCGGATACGCGTTGATTCCGGTGTGCACGCACACCCGAATCAGCTTCCGTGAATTCTCACACGTCCGTATCCACGGTGCGCACGTATCTGTGAAGACCGCACGCTACCAAGTTGTCCCGTTTGGCGGGGCGTACTCAGTTCCGGGGTGAAACAGGGTCTGGTTTTTTCTGTTTTTGGATCGCGGTGTGCGATCACTACAGGACGCGATGTCCCGAGCGGTTTGTCCGGGCACCGAGAGGGTCATACAGGCTTCACAACGCAATTTACGGAATTGAAAACGGAGCTACGAGCAAGAAGATACACGCACCTGAACAGGACCCAAAAACCGGGATCGAATCGTGTCCGACACGACACAGGACACTGTGTCCTGTGTCCCGTGTCCGACACAGAGAAGAATTAGGGCTAGGGTTAGGGTTTTGGACGGCGGAGCTCCGGCGGCTAGGCCTCGCCGGAGCTGAGGCGGAGGGAGGCCGGGGCTTCGTCGGGCGGCTCGCGGAGGCGGTCGGCTACTCGGCTGCGGCTGCTGGAGCGGCGGGGACGGCCGGAGGAGTGGCTGCGGGGAGGAAGGAAGGAGGCTGGGGCTGCGGGGACCGCTGGGACGGCGGAGGCGGGCTGCCGGCGTCGGGCGGAGCGGAGGCGGCGTGTGTCGAGGTGAGGCGGAGGAGAGGTGGCTGGAGGCGGTGGAGATCGACGGGGTAGGGCTTTAAAAAGGGTAGGGAGGAGGTCGGGGAGGCCGGGCAAGGCGGCTAGGGCCGCGGGATCGGGCGCAGCGGGCGGAGGCGTTGGCTGCGTGGCGCGGCGGCCGTGGGCGGCGGCGCCGGACGCGGGGGGGAGACGACCGGGTCTGAGGGTTGGGTTCGGGTGCGGGTCAGGTTCGGGTGGACCCGACCCGACCCGTTAGGGTTAATGGGCCGGAGGGGACTGGGCTGTGGGCCGGGCTGGGGGAAATGGGCCGGCTTTGTTATAATAATAATAATAATAATAATAATAATAATAATAATAATAGTAATAATAATAATAATAATAATAATAATAATAATAATAATAAATGAATTAATTAATTAATAATTAGTTTAAATAGTTTTTAGGCATTTAAAAATATGTCTGAGGTCCAATAAATTCCAGAAAAATTACCCTAAGTCCAGTTTTTCATTTTACAGCCAAAAATATTATTTTCATAATATTTTAATATTATTTATTAACAATAAAAAATCATTTAATATTTAAAAACTCTGATTTTAATTACAGAAAATTCTCAAAAAATTCCAGAAAATTACGAAAATCCCAATTTAAAAATTCTTGTAAAATCTGGGGGGTTTACAATCTACCCAACTTATAAAAATTTCGTCCTCAAAATTTAAAATTAAGCCATAATCTGTTAATCCTTCATGTACATAGGGCAAGTCGATCGCCATCTCTTTGCGAAAATTAAAAGCCTAATCATGTCCACTGCAATCACTTCATGATTAAGATGACTACTTATTCCAATCAAAATTTTAACCTATGGTTATTACTTCTTACTTCCTCAAATTTCCCACAGGCAGATTTTAGATTAAGTCCATATAGCATTTTCAAGATTTGCACATGACTTTGCCTCTAATTATCATAAATTCCTCTAGAAGTGATTCGAGTCCAACAGTATTCCTATTCACAATTGTATGCTACAACTCTTTAAATTCTATTCACATCCTCAATGTTCTAACTAGGTAGTCCAACCCTCAAATTTTTAAAAATTGAAAAAATAATTTAAATGTAGTCCACCGATGTTCAAGTCTGAAATTCTATAATTCTACCCTCTAAATTCAAATTGATGATTTTACTTGCATTATCATGTACCTAAGATACAACTATTGGGTCCTCGATATCAATTCATTAATCATCTTAGTCACTCCTTTAAATTTTCAAAATTAGAATGGCTTGCTTCTTCCAATCTAACCTTACTCGGTCACAATCCAAAAGACATTCCTCTCGAGTTGACAAATGCATTGCTACCCAACTTAGAGTTTACCCATTCATCACAAAAGACTATATACCTTAAGAAAATATTCCTTAATATGTTTACCTATGTCATTCAATCCTCGAACTTCAACGCCGATCATATCACATATGATATGTCCTCAATTACGAAAGTTTAATCCTCAAGTATGTGATCGGCCTATGTGGCATATCTAGTACTATCTATGTACCAACTTATACCAAGCACGAGATTTTGTCTTTCTGAAATAGGGGAGACGAAGACCAATAATGCGGAGTTCAAGGGTGGGGTGATATAATAGAAATATCGGGGTCAAGGCATTTTTAAAGAATTCAGGTGGAAATTGTCGAGCGATTGTGGATTGAATCCTACCTTGGTAATTCCTATTCACATGCTCGTATTAATACAGTCATATAACCTGATATGATATGTTCAGAAATGTCTAGGGCAAGTATATTAGTCAACTATATATCTCAATCCACGTAAGGTAGTGCGAAAGGCGAATCAAAATGCACTAAGGCTGATCAGACCGTAATACACTGATTCTGAATAGACAATTGTATTAGTGTGTCGACCCACTAATACATATGTCATGAACAAGCTCGATAAAGGATAAGCTTGCAAAAGTAGGCTATAAAATAGCAGCATAAGTCAAGTACAGCAAAATTAAGTGCGCTAGATGATGATGAAAGGAGGTACAAATTATTGAAGTTCACAAAATAACCTACAATAAGCACAATAACAAAAGATTCTACAAGCTCTACAGTTATTAAATATAAAAGCATACCAGGTTATTAGCAAGTTTCAAAATTACTAGGTTGGGGCTGAGGTCACGAACCAATAGGCACAAGCTAAACAATACTAGAAACGACAGCAGAAAATCACTTACGCGAATTAGTTACTCTAAGAGTCTGCACGTTCTCCACGGTCATCGCGTAAGCTTGTCCGTGTTCTTGAGGTGGTGCCCTCCGCTGCGCTGCTGGGGTCTGGCCTGAACTGGAACTTTTGTGCAGTTGAGCGTCTTTGAGCAGCAGGACAGTCCTTCATTTGATGTGCTGCTGATCCACAATATAGACAGGCACCTAGCCTCTTTCTACAATCCTGCCAAATGTGACCTTGTTTTCGACAATAGCCACAAGTGGGAGCTTGTTGGTTCTGTCCTTGAGTTGGATTCATCTGTGGTCGCTTTGCAACTTTTTCCTGTTGTGCTTGGTCTAGTGCTGACGCATACGGCCGCTTCCGGCTGGACTCGATCCTTGTGGTGCAATCCATAGGTCGCGCTGCAGTAAGAACGTTCTCATCGAAGGTAATTGCATTTGAACTGCTTAGCTTCCGTGACTCCGAGCTAATTCTGTCGATGAAGTTCTCCGCCTGGTTTTGCTGAGTTTCTTGTTGAACCTTCTGATAGGCTTGCATCATTATGTAGAACATGCAGAACATCTGTTGTTCGTCCATAGGCGGTCTCGATGGAAAGGAAGGCATCGGTGGAATAGGCTGCGTCGAGGGTGGAACGCCATCTTGAGGGATTATTGAGGCAGGCTGACTTGCTTGACTGCCTTGTGATGATTGGCCTTCACCGACTAGTATCACATCGTTTTCTTGGATAACCACAACGGTTTGTGGTATTTCTGCATGAGCCTCGTTGCTGGCTTGTGGGTCCATTTCCCTGTATCCAAAATAACCAATAAGAGGCACACAGGAATCAAGGCAAGATGCAAGTTTATATTAGTTCGAATACGATACAGATATCAAAAACGATTCAAGCAGGTGGATGAGATCCTATAAACTTATCCTAGCTTTATTGCAGGCATGTTCGGTCCCTGAGTTGAAACCGAACAATTTAGTCGTTGACCTGCATGGGCCACCACAAAAACGTGTCACGACCCGCACCCGAAAATTCGGGCACGAGTGCGTGGGTACGTCCAGCCTACGCCGCAGTGTCGACGGTAGTGCGCTGTCTAGGTCTTACTCACAAGTAATTTTAAATCTATCTCATCCACAATAAATAGACAAGGAAAATAACAGGAAATAGGAATGCTAACTTTTATAAAACAAATTGTGACAACAGATCCATAGTTAATACAAAGCCAGAAGATGAATCGGGGACAAACCCGAGTATATGCTGAAAGGAAATAAATAAGTAGCTACTGCTAACTAATCCACAGAAGTAGCCTCCTGGGTGGGAACTGGCTCCTCATATGGGTCACCTGCTAACTCATAGTGGCCATAATAGGTGGGGGCATAGTTCTCATCATCGCCTAAATCAACAGATCCAGTCAGGAAAGGAGCAAAGTACACAATGCACAACAAGATTAAACTAAATATTTATGACAATTAGATTGAGAATATGTATAAAAGAAACAACAGTATCTCAGAGTTAATGCTATAAACAGGAATATGAGAAAACAGGGATAAATAAGACAGGAAATGAAACTACAACAGTCAGCAAGAACTATAACAAGACCAGAAGCTATCTGTGTGAACTTGTGTTTATTTTAGAATACATAGTTGGCATGTAGGGGTTTATAAGGCTAATCCGGCCGTCATAGACGGCTATTAAACATGAATAATCGAGATCCGGCTGAGGGTACAGTCGCGCACCAACAGCTATTAAACATGATAGGGGGAAAGGTAAACTACATGCCTTCTAGTATTCTCCCACCCGACATGAAAAGCAAGACATGAAATACAGTATCCAAGACATAAAATCCAGTATTCTAACACTACGTGTAATCATCAAGGGTACTAGTAGAGCAGAAAATTAACTATCACAATATAAAAATTAAACTTGAAGTGCAGGTACTTGCCTGTTGTTTGGATCCAATTATAGTTGTGAGTCTCGGGGAAATTTTCAGAGATGACTCCGGATGCTGAAATAAATATTACCATTATGCTCAGAAGATATCAAATAGCTAGAAACGCCTGTCCTTGGGTCCAATTTGGAGACAAGGGCAAAAACGACAGTTTCGGGTCAAAACGGGATCCGCCGTGGGCCCGCTTTGCACCGAAAAATGTGTCCGGGTCAACGATCTCCAAATTCACCAAACTTAGTGTCAACAGGTCAGGAACGCTGAAACGAACCCAACGGAACTTCCAGAATTGGATTCCGATGAGCCGGTCACAAAATCGCCAGTCGAGCGGGGCCTGTGGGGCCCACGACATGCAATTTTGTCAACGTTCTCAGAATCGAACCAAACTTGACCCACAGGACCAGCGTATCGCTACGAGTCCGATGGCACAAGTTTCGTCTCGATCCGACGAGTGTACAAGAAGTTAGGGCGAATTACAGAAAAGTCAGATACGGGGCGATGTTCGTGGATACGCGTTGATTCCGGTGTGCACGCACACCCGAATCAGCTTTCATGAATTCTCACACGTCCGTATCGACAGTGCGCACGTATCTGTGAAGACCGCACGCGACCAAGTCGTCCCGTTTGGCGGGGCGTACTCAGTTCCGGGGTGAAACAGGGTCTGGTTTTTCCTGTTTTTGGATCGCGGTGTGCGATCACTACAGGACGCGATGCCCCGAGCGGTTTATCCGGGAACCGAGAGGGTCATACAGGCTTCGCAACGCAATTTACGGAATTGAAAACGGAGCTACGAGCAAGAAGATACACGCACCTGAACAGGACCCGAAAACCGGGGTCGAATCGTGTCCGACACGACACAGGACACTGTGTCCTGTGTCCCGTGTCCGACACAGAGAAGAATTAGGGCTAGGGTTAGGGTTTTGGACGGCGGAGCTCCGGCGGCTAGGCCTCGCCGGAGCTGAGGCGGAGGGAGGCCGGGGCTTCGCCGGGCGGCTCGCGGAGGCGGTCGGCTACTCGGCTGCGGCTGCTGGAGCGGCGGGGACGGCCGGAGGAGTGGCTGCGGGGAGGGAGGAAGGAGGCTGGGGCTGCGGGGACCGCTGGGACGGCGGAGGCGGGCTGCCGGCGTCGGGCGGAGCGGAGGCGGCGCGTGTCGAGGTGAGGCGGAGGAGAGGTGGCTGGAGGCGGTGGAGATCGACG
This sequence comes from Iris macrosiphon, assembly GCA_036927795.1. NCBI lineage: Eukaryota > Viridiplantae > Streptophyta > Magnoliopsida > Asparagales > Iridaceae > Iris > Iris macrosiphon. The sequence goes on from JAYESA010000019.1 coordinate 58,281,693, forward strand.
GGGGAGGGCTTTAAAAAGGGTAGGGAGGAGGTCGGGGAGGCCGGGCAAGGCGGCTAGGGCCGCGGGATCGGGCGCAGCTGGCGGAGGCGTTGGCCGCGTGGCGCGGCGGCCGCGGGCGGCGGCGCCGGACGCGGGGGGGAGACGACCGGGTCTGGGGGTTGGGTTCGGGTGCGGGTCGGGTTCGGGTGGACCCGACCCGACCCGTTAGGGTTAATGGGCCGGAGGGGACTGGGCCGTGGGCCGGGCTGGGGGAAATGGGCCGGCTTTGTTATAATAATAATAATAATAATAGTAATAATAATAATAATAATAATAATAATAAATTAATTAATTAATTAATAATTAGTTTAAATAGTTTTTAGGCATTTAAAAATATGTCTGAGGTCCAATAAATTCCAGAAAAATTATCCTAAGTCCAGTTTTTCATTTTACACCCAAAAATATTATTTTCATAATATTTTAATATTATTTATTAACAATAAAAAATTATTTAATATTTAAAAACCCTGATTTTAATTACAGAAAATTCCCAGAAAATTTCAGAAAATTGCGAAAATCCCAATTTAAAAATTCTTGCAAAATCTGGGGGTTTACAGATGTCCCTTTGGCTTGAATATGTCTAAGGTATTCTTGGAATTCATGGAGCTGGTCATTCATTGGTTTGTTATCTACCATAAAATATCTATTAAAGGTTGAAGAATTAAACCTTTCTATTCCGGCATCATCACAGTCGTATTCATCTTCCAAGGCTTTCCAGAGTTCTTTAGCGCTTTTGTATTCAAAAAATATATCATACAAGGATTCAGATAATGCGCTTAGAATTCTATGAAAGCAGTGGAAGTCTATCTCTTTTGGGATTTTTGGTTTCGATGAGGTGGACACTCCTATGTCAGACTCAGTTTCATCAGAATTATTTGTGATGGGTGTGGACCCATCAATGGCAGAAATAAGTCCTAAGGTCGTGAGCCAAAATTTCATTTGGCTCTGCCATCTCTTGAAGTATGAGCCATCAAACTTAGCAGGTTTTGCAGTAGAGGATTCCTCCTTACCAGTCATGATTGCAGTCTGAAAAATATAAATTTATTTAATAACAATGTCTAAGATAATAGTTTATGTGGTCTTTGCTAAACAATCTTAAAATCTTTAGTTTTTCAAGTGTTGATCAACTCAGGTTAGCTGTAGGGGCCGGTTCCCAGCTAGGGCGGTCCGAAGACTCTTAAGTACCGTGTCGCTTAGGGCTATTTACACCCGGTTGACAGAAGGACCCTTTCGGCTTGTGCCCGAGTTTGTCTCTACTTTAAAACTTTAGATTTGAAGATTTTATTTGCAATTTCTTTTTTACTAAACTATTTTCTTTTGGTCCTAGATTGCTTTCAAAAATACTAAGTGATTAAAATAAATCAAATTGTATGTTACAATTGAAAGAAATTTTGTGATAAAAATTGCAATTGACAAATAGATAGAAATTTTGTGATCAAAATTGCAATTGACAAATAGACAAAATTTTGTGATCAAAATTGCAATTGCAATTGACAAATTGACAAACTATTTTCCTTTTACTGTAACTATCAATTTTTTTAGAATAAAACAATTATAACAAATAGTGAGAAGTAAATTGTATGTTACAGTAACTATTAGTTAGAAGTAACAGTAACTATGAAGGGAATAAATCAACTTGTATATTTTGCTATGAAAGAATAAATCAACTATTAGCTAGAAGTAACAGTAACTATTGGTTAGAAATTTCAAAAATACTAAGTATTGTTGATTATATTCGATTCTTTAGAATATTTTGCTATCAACTTGTATATTTTGCTATTAAAGTATAGTAACTATTTCTTACACAGTAACTATTAAAGCACAGTAACTATTTCTTACACAGTAACTATTACAGTAACTATTTTATTTTCTTCTCTAGAATAAATCAACAGTAAGTATTTATCAATAACTATTTAAATTGTAACAAATAATAAACTCTTAGATTGTTAGAAATATTTGTTGTTTTCTTTATATACAAAAATAAAATTAAACAGATGTTACCAGCCTCTGGGGAAGTCGTGCACGAAGCACTGCCCTAAGAGTTTATTCGGGATCTGTGTGCAGACGTTCTCGAAGCTCCTAGTGGTAAAACCCCCGCACTACCGGTATCTCGTTGCCGCACACGACTTGGAGAGAACGACCAGGACTTAGCTCTGCCCAGAGCTTGTAGATGAAGACGAAGAACAGAGTACAAATCAGTTGGCACAGAAATTTTTAGAGAGAAAAAGTTGTAATCTTTTACAAAGAAGACAGACACATATATAATACTGTTGTGTAACGGTCTGAATTAATTTCCGATTAATTCAGCCGTTACACAGGAGAATTAAAAGAATGAACCTGGACACTGAAAAATATAACGGTTCAAAACGATTGTAACGTTCAAAAAAATAAATGAAAGAATGAAGAGGAGCAAAAAGAATTTTAGGGTCTCAGCCCGAAGAGAAAATCGAATCGGCATTCGGCGCCCGCAGATGCGTCCCCGTCCCCATCCCCATCCCCGCACCCGCGAACCGAGCCGGGCCGGGCGGCGGCGGCGCGCGCGTGTGGCCCAAGGGGTTCCCCACACAACAACTTAATAGAGCAAAGAAGAGAAACTAATATATGTACACAAAAGAGCTTTGGCCCATCCGATGTGGGACTAAGAAAGGAAGAGGAAGTTGAGCTTTTGCAAGCAAAACCAACAGTAGCGCCTCTCTCAACATGAAGGGTTCGCCTCTATGTTGCACAAACAGATAGCACACAACACAGTAATGAGACATCATATATCCAGTAGTACATCTCTCAACAGAGAAGGGTTCTCCTCTATGTTGCACAAACAAATAGAACACAACACAGTAAGGACGGTCACAATAACACATATATTTTGATGTCTTAGTGTATTTTAGAATATTCATGGTGTGTTTGATATGTTTCGACATGACATTGTCCAGATTTTTGGAATATCCGCGCTTCCTAATTTCTTCTATTCATAGTGATCTTGCAAGGACATTGCCTCCTTGCCTTGAGGGACTTTACGATGTAAAAACACACTGAATAGAACTGAGGTATGTAATGTACACAAAAGTACACGCAAAAAACAGCCACTTTCTGAAGAGCATGAGCATTTCCTCTAATGATCCTAGTATATTTCATCAAAGTTATCAACCGAGAAATCTCCGAGATAAGCCAGACTGCCAACTGATTGCAGACACAATGCTATCAAGGCAGTCGTGAATGCCTAATTGAAGCTTCCCTACAATCTGATTCTATCAGCTTATACAATTAATTAGTTAGGGATGTCACCTCGCATAACTGTGTCATGATATCGTGATGCCGCAAAATTTCCAATCCAGTCTGCCAGCAGGTTCCCTTCTCAAAATACATGCGAGGCACGTCATTGCCAGTCCCTTGATCATAGTATATTTCCTTACAGGAAAGATGAAAACGTTCACCAAAAGAAACAGACGGAAGCCCAGATATCAGGGAAACATTACAAAGATGCATTCTGTGAACAACCATTTCAAAGGGGAAAAAAAATTTGAAGTCATCGTTCACATGTTTGAGACAAAGTAACAACCATTTCAAAACTGAAGAATTAATTTACAGAATTATTCTGCTATATATATCATATCAACCCTTAAGGAACCTTTCACTTCAATAGGCTACATTGGATCAGGTTACATTCTTACAATCTGAATTAAAAATATAGCAACTGGTGGTGACTGGTGCTTCATTTTGGTCGAATCCATAAAATGGTGACGTCTAAGATCCTCGTTGTATCCAAAAGCTGAGTGTGACAAAAAGCTTCAGACAAGGACATACCTTAGCGAGAAGTTAGCTCCAGAGCCCAGCTTCCATAAAGGCACCACAACAGGACTGGGCAATGTTTTCCTTAACCAACTGACCAGATAGGGGTGTTGAGCACAGGAATTCAGAGCTACAAATGAAGATGTAGTTTGTATCCCTTATACACAATGCAATACCTTCAAATAATTGACTTGGTGGAAGTCGGCCGTCCCACATTGCTTTGAGGTAGGTGCTTAGTTGAAGATATTACATGGTAAGGTTGGCATGAAGAAAGACCACTGGCTATGCTGGCACATCAGCTGCTATTCAGAACAGCAGGGGTGACATTGGATGGATGAATTGCGGCATGTGTGGTTCATGTACAAGGTTCACAACAAAGTCAGTTGGGGTTTGTGAGTACATAATTTCCTCACCATCCATATATAGGATTTTGCACTTGTGGTGGCAAGAGATGCAAATCTTGAGAATGTTGCTTATCATAGTCCCGCGTGCCCGGTATTGCTCCAGTAGACAGCCGGAGGATTTCATTTCCCGTGAGACAATAATGAGCAAAAGCCAACCCCCTATCCACCACTTCCGTCGTATTAGGCATGGAAACTGATTTCTTGATACTCGCAATTTTATGGAGTCCCACAATTTTCTTGGAGTCATTGCTTCCGTCGTTCAGCACTTTGTCAAGCTCCGAATACTCCACAAATCTCTCGGTTGCAGCCTCCCATGACAAGTTGTATCTCTGCTCTGGGGTAAGGGGTTCAGGCTCACTTGCCAATGCCTCTTTCACTTTCGCAACGAAGTCCTCCGAGGTCTTGTAGGTCAAGCAATTAGGAAATTCCCTGAAGAAATCATTTGAAGGATGATCTGCACAAACAACAAATTTCCCCATTGCGAGAGCCTCAGCAGTTGCTGTACATAGGACATCACTGATACTTGGATTTATGAAAACTTTGTACCTACAAACTCAACCAGATGAGAGCATTATCAGATGTGATGTAGAAGAAAACATAATTGAAATACATTAAAAAAAATATATATCTTTAATTTCATTAGTACCCGTTAAGAGAACCATCTGCATGATCCCTTCCTTTAAGGAAGTTAAGGTTGAGGTCCAACTTCTTTGCAGCGGATTGCACCTCAATTGAGTCCTCACCATCTCCATATAGGTCTAATTTGAAGCCTTCTAGCTCATTTTGATGCTTTGCCAACAAATCTATTAATTCTCTGTACCCTTTCGCCCAAACCATTTTTCCTAGAAAGTATGCTCCTTTGGAGAATGACTGCTGCCCCCGCTCCCTCTCAGCTGCTATTTTTTCTCCTACCTTAAGAAATTTTGGATTCACGCCATGAACGTTGCAGATGACAGATCTTGGCAGATCTTGTGTTGCTGCAGAAAGACGGAGGACCTGCACGAACCACCATAGATTTAAACTGTCAAGTTGGTAGGGACAGAATAGAAAGAAAAGGTGACCAGAATGACCCCCTAGCAACAAACGGATAACAGCTATCAGTTAGGTGCTAAGTAAGATTACATGAATCCTAGGACCATGAGGCAGTACCTTATGGCAGTATGCTCGAGTTACCAAGTTATTAATATGTTTAACAAAGAATCCTTTGATAGCCCCATTCTTTTCCCTCTTGATGTATTCCAAGTAATTTGTGTGGACAACACCAACAACGTGATTGAACTTGTCAGTCCAACGCTTCCCATGATGGTACCAGTTCAAGTGCTCTGGCTCTTCCAATATTGCAATATCAACCTCGTTGGATGAAATGAATTGTGAAGTGTCACCAGAAGGTATTATGCTTCGTCGTTCCCTTGAGAACTACAGCCAAATATAATACAATGACAAATGGTTTAACAAATATCAAAATCTATTGGAACTTTGGTATGAAAATAATGGACCATATAAGTACCTTTCCAGGATAGAAAGTGATCTTGAAATCAGTCTTAAAGCCCACCCTTTCTTCCACCCAAGTTCGTATGTAAGCTTCCTGCTCTTCTGGAGAGCTAAAAGTCATATTGTTAGGATACACAAGTTCTTGCTCCGCCTTGCAGAGCCAAGGCACCAACAGTGTTACATTTTGTTTTGCAGATTTAGCCAAATATGCAGCACGAAATAAAGGATTTACTGCAGTTCCAGTCATCCATGGGAGACTGGCAGTTGTTACAATTGCGACATGACGTTTTGTGTCTGTTGTGTCATGTTTCCTAGAGTTGGTCCAGAAGCCACCATCATTGTGATGCCCTGTGCTTTTTAGCACACTAGCTATCCTGGTATCAAGTTCATCATTTATGTTCTCATGTTCACTAAAGGATGCTTCCCTGGTAGAAAGAGGATCCTTCCGTCTGTTGCACAAGGCCTCCACTACCTTGTCACATATATCTGTATCCAAAAGTTATTCCATGAGCAATCACTATGTATCTCCATCTAGATGGAGATGCATATATTCAAATTCAAAGCATTATCGGGCAAAGTCCAAAACAACAACTAGTCTAGAGAAAATAAAATTTTCCAGAGACATTTAAAGAGAAAATTCATTTTTTGAATCACAAAGACCAGGGGGATTTATGATAAGACGAAAAAGGAAGGGGCATGGTTGATGTGTCACTGGGTCGGTGGGTAACCCATAGGAAGGGGGAATGACCTGCCGAATTCATATCATTTTGGCTTGTTCACCATTTTCAGTGGATCTGCATGGATGGTACATAGAATTTACAAGTAGTAGCTGCACATGAGGAACTTGTTTGCTGTTACTCATTGCTTAGTGAAAAAAGGAATTACACGATACCATATTTCTAATGGAATTATATGATGATATAAATACAGATGCATCAATCTCGCGTCTCCTACTCTATTTTACATCTTTCAAGAAATATATCTTTGAAAAACTCCATATGAAACTACCTGCAGTACACTGCGGCATGCATTCCATCTACATCAGATAAACTACCTGGATTGACTAATGTGTTTGAAGTAATGTGCTCTTGCATGTACACCATATGCAAACATGAGGGATTTTTATTTTTGTTTGTTCCAGATAAATTATTTCAGGAAACTTGTATTATATGACTCCCATCTTTGAAGGCATAAAAGAGGACATGCACGATATGTGGAAGATATTGTTATTCGAGGGCTAATAAGGATGGTTAGTAAAAAGATGCTAATGAAATGAAACAAAATAATGAGATGAGTTATCTTATTCCAGGGGAAGTGAGATGGATTTGCATAGTTTCTGGGGAGTTTAATATTAATATTTTGTTTCAGACTGAGATGTGTTCTCTTAAAAATGTATGGTAATATATTGGATAAGTGAGACTTTGTTGTATTTCAGGACCTGGGTTTAAAATGGCTGTGCTATGTTAGTTATTAATGAAATTTTTGTTTGGCTCTGACTAAGATGCTCCTGAGTTATGGACGTACCGGGTATTCTAAAAAACATGTGAATAAAATTTTGACCTCTGTTAGGTTGAGAAGGTCACGGAGGATAAATGGCCAAAGAGCAGTAAAATGGAAATAGCCTAAAGAATGCAACTTCAGTGAGTGTTAAGGGGAAATGAGGCCCCATTCATAATTAGTGAGCAAGTGTTCCCACCTCTCTTATCCCTTCTTCCCACCACCCCAACCCACCCACAAATACAAAGAAAGGTAGACAGAGACATAGCTAACAAGCTTAGACCTGGGTGCTGGAAGCTATAATATTATAAGATATACTTGAAGGTGTTACGAGGAATCTAGAAAGGACTGTACCATGAATGCTTCGTCGAACAAGGAAAAAAGAGTTAGAAATTGGTATGTGAGACGATATACCTAATTTGCCAAATAAGCAGACACTGACGGTGAGCCAACTATAAGCATAAAACATAGCTGATGAGGTTACAACCAGAAGAGGAACTCAGATTTATATTAAGAGGTCATGAGAGAGGATTTTTCCTTTTAGTAGGAGAAAGAAGGGAAGGCTACTATTTGTCAAACATAAATTGATAAAGTTACAAGGTAGTACACTAAACAATAGATAACTAAAGATAAATAACAAAAATCATCACAAGTCATAAACTGCAGGCTGTAAGCCTACTAATCATTTATGGGGGAATGTCCAGAGTTGAGATTAGTATGAGACAGACATTTAGGATAATACACATCTTATCTTTACACAGAACTGACATATGAGTTGACAACATAAAAGTGTATAGTGTATCATGATGGGAAAGAAAACATGCACTTTACGTACCTCGTTTTATGCCTAGCTGGTCAAACAAGGGCCCTGACTGTTTAACATGATATGCTAAAAGCTCAGGTAGATCCAGTGGTGGCACTTCCTAAAATAAAGCAAAAAAAAGTGATTGGCTAGATTATTTGCACCAAAAGATTATTGATAAATAAGCAGTGCTTGTTCAAGTACAACCATTGGTGGCACTTTCTTCAATAAAGATGATTGAACCCAAAAAAAAGTATAAAGTTACTCGATAAACAAATGTTGTCTTCATATACCCTTCTTCTATATAGTTATTGCTATTGAGGCTCTTTCTAACATTAGCAATAAACTAGAAAAGTTCCAAACAGTATGTTGAACTTCCATTTACAACATAAGGAATGCTAAACAAGAAAGGGATTTCACCCACTATATCGCGAGACAATCATCATGCCTTTACAAGGAAATAATTCTTTTGCAATCTTTGTTTATGCATTTGATAATGTTAATTTTATATCTTTCGAATTTTTCTCTTTCCCAGAGTCCAAAGTTACAACAATAATTTGCTTTCTGGCATACAGGAAAATGCATATATATGTTATGCCCCTTGATTACATAAGCTTAAACTGCAATCCAAAAGGTAGATCCATCTACATACCAACTGGCCACGTAAGTTTTATGGCATGGCTCTCTCATGCTCATAGCAACCTTAGACATGAATTTGGTACCAATATAGAGGGTTGATGTTAGGTTGACATGCGGTCATAAAACTTCGTCAAATCTCATATGGTACTTTCTTATGCTCCATAGTAGACCACATTCTGATGGGAGAAGGCTTGGATGATGATAATCATGATGATGATGATGTTCTGCTATGACAGAAATAACATGAACAATCTACAGTTTTAGTCACTTTGAAGAAGACAAAAAAAGAAATTCTATATAATTGAAACTATGCAGCAATCTGCTGCTTTTCCTGTGAAAAGCGATTTAGTAAAATCATAGAACAATGACATGATCAATTTCATTCTATGAATTACTTATACCACCATAAGCAACAGAAATGGGCATGTCATTCCTTTTAACTCTTTGGCTTAATGTTCATAGATAAGAATGCAATTCCCTACAACAAATTATATCATCTCTTTGTCCTTATAGTCTAGGACACTTGGAAGGTGCTCCTGGGTTGAATTTGGAAGGTACTCCTTGGTTGAATGACAAACTGCGTAGCTAGGGTAGTTCTACCTAACCACCAACTGGCATTCTAGGTTTTATGGCATGTCCCGTCATGCTCGTAGTTTCCTTGACTAGGATTTGGCATCATCATAGAAGGTTGATGTCAGATTGATAGCCGATCATAAAACTATGTTACAAAGCTTTCTTAGTCTACCTAACCACCAACTGGCATTCTAGGTTTTATGGCATGGTCCTCTCATGCTCGTAGTTTCCTTGGCTATGATTTAGCATTAGCACAGATTGATAGTCGGTCATAAAACTATGTTACATAGCTTTCTTATGTTCCTTATCGGGGTTGTCATTCATTTTTACTCTCTGGCTTAATGTGTCATAAATATGAACTCAATTTCCTAGTGACAATTGTATCATGTTAACTATTCACCTTGACTCTCTATAGGAGAATTTGGAGGGTACTCCTTGAAAGCTTTCTTATGCTCCATATCCGAACCAATTCTAATGGGAAAAGGCTTGGATGATGATGATAACATGAACACAAGCAAATAGAAGCAAAATAAACCATCAACATCAATTCAACCTACACATTATTGGAGTCTTCTGGAGAAACTGGTGGTTTTTGAAATAATCTCTAATCAATGATCACTGACAAGTCATATGATGTGGATTAAAAATCAAACCAATTCTAAAAGAAAGCAAACAACAATAGTAGCAGTGAAGCAGTAACTGCAAGTAGAAAAAATATAAGAATAAACCGATTCATCTCACAATTAATGTTGAATAGTCACACAAACAAATAAAACCATGAATGCTCCCCCAAAAACTAAAGAAAGCAGATAAAATCATGACTGACCTTCAGTTCTTGAGGCTCCTTGTGAATTGATTTCTGCCATAAGCATGCAGTGGTAGATAAATAAGTAAATGCTTTCCCTTTTCAAATTAAATAACATACAATTAAGACATTGTATTAAAAGGGGGAAGCAACTTGGAAGGCAGCAATTGTTGATAATATATGTCACAAACATCACATTTGCAATTAAGAGCTTATGGCGCCAGCTTTGTTCAGCATAAGCAGAATATACTACAAGGAGATGTTAGTGTTTTATGTCAGTTGTGGTTGTCCGATATTCTGGTTACAATTATTGCATTCCTTGACAAGAAATTTGAAGGATTATCAAAACGTGATACCATGCTATGGTGAGGATTGCTCAACAGGAGAAATATAATACACTACAAAGGAGGCATCCACTATATTGACCCGTAAGAGCTGATACTCCATTTTTATATTATTGACACTTTAATTACTTTCCATCCATAACATTTGGTAATAAGTGGCTATATTTTGCTCGCTCTAGAGAAGGCTCCTTGTGTAATTCATCTGCATATCCCATGAGGGCCTCCTTGCTCATTTGTGAGTGAATTTCCATGCACATCTTGTGCTTGCAAGAAAGTCATAAATGTTCCGAACTTCAAAAGATACCTATCATGACACAGCAAAATGATCACTTAGACTCTCTTTCACTAGATAATTACTAGTGTTCTGTTAATATAAAGTGTCATAATAACGGGATTGGAAAAACTTCATCATTGGACTTTAACCTGATAATAACTCAGCCAATTGTAGGCAAACCAGGGACTTGTCGTGAATGCCATTTAAGCTCATACAAACTAATCAACGAGCGGATATGGTAAAAACTTAAAAAAAAAAAAAATTATTCACTAGACAACTTTCCACTCATTCTTGTTCCCAATTCTAACATGTAAGCCACTTCACTAAAGCAAAAGTCCAAATTTTGCCTACACTGGAAGCATAGCACTTGTAAACCAAAAGCAAAAAAAAACAGAGTTGTATACTATGCAAGGTTCAAGAACTCGGTATCGGTATCGGTATCGGACAGTTTGTATGAGTAGCCGTATCGGCAGTATCGGCAGTATCGGCGGTATCGGATCGGAGTATCGGATATGTTGGTATCGGATGTATACGCAATTTAAATAATTATTAATTAATTAATAAAAAAAATATAAAAAAATAATTTACATATTTATGCATTATTTAAGTGTTTTTCATGTTTTTTTTTAATTAGAATTGAATAAAACAATAGTCATCCTTGTTGAATGGTTTACCTGCGATATATACGTTTTCTTCCTTTACATATTTTTAGTTACAATCTTACTATGTCATTATATTCGTACTAATTGAATCTTGTATTGTTCTGTAGGTTTCAATTTTGACGAATAAAGGCGCATAGAGGGAGGCACAAGAGATTAGAAGCAAATAAGCAATGCAAATGGCAGAATGAGATAATGAGACAAGTGACAAGACCCATAATTATATTTGTCGAGGAATCGAGATATTTTTTTAAATTTTTGTAAATAAATAAATATTTAATTGTATTCAGAAATTTAGTATAAGTGAGTAGTTATAAATTGTTACAATGTGATCTATGACACCAATTATTTTGTTTCATAATATATCGAAATAAAATTAGCAACAAAATTTACATGTTTAAATTTAAAAGTACGACAAAAAATCACTTGGCCAAAAAAAATCATCGGGACTCTGGCCTATCCCTTCATTTAAATTTCATGAATAATAATCTTTTTACAATAAGTACGAACTACAATAAGGATACAAATACAAAAAAATACAAATATATCACTAAAATTGTTCATAATTATCATAATCGTCCTGATATGGTTCTTGGTTATGAGGGTAGTAGTGACTGATATCTGTATTATGAAAAAAAATTGTCATGAGGCCATCAAATGTTGAATGTTGTTCCGCCTCTGGAGTGTTGTATGGATAATAACTTGTGCATGAACTATCATATGTATTGTTGTAATTGTCTGAAGGAGTAGGTACATCAAGATGGCTAGATCCTCCAGCATATGTATCATCCATGCGGTGCTATCATATGTATTGTTGTAATAAAAACGTATAAAATTGTTAGATGCAATAATAAAAAATACAAAGAATGATAACTAATGTGTATTCTCCAGTAGATGCCTCTAACAAATAATGTGTATTCTCCAGTAATAATTACTGACCAAAAATACAAAGAAATATCGTTACAATAATAGGTACTATATATTATCTAATTGTATTGTACATATACACTAAGTTTTATATATATATATATATAGTTATATAAACTATAATGTTACATACAATAATAAAAAAATTGTTACATGCATTAATAAATATTGTTAGATAGTCATATATACGATAAATAAATTGCAATAATATAAAACATTACATAGATAACAATAACAGGTAGTATATAACTATATATATAATTTTGTTAGATACAATAATAATAATAATAATAAATATTGTTAGATACAATATTATATAAGTTAGTGTATACAATATATATGTACAATAATTACATATATTAACAAAAAATATTACAATATTAAAAAGTTAAATAGATAACAATAATATATAGTATATATAGAATAATTAATAGTTATATATAGTACATGTATATATGCATATATGTAGTTATGTACATACAATAACATATATTAACAAAAAATATTGCAATGATAAAAAGTTAAATAGATAACAATAATATATAGTATATATAGAATAATTAATAGTTATATATAGTATATGTATACATGCATATATGTACATACAATAACATATACATATATATATATATATATATATATATATATATATATATTAGTAGTATATGTATATATTCATAGATGTAGTTAATAAATAAAATAACTTACCATATATAATCGTAAGATTCAAACTGCTTCCCTGGCTAGTAGATGAAACCATGGGTCTTTGGTCATGGGTTCGAATCTCAGTGGTGAAACATTTTTGCTCTATATATATACTATATAGTTAGTGTATAAATATATTAACTTGCCATATATAAACGTCAGATACAAACTACTTCCCTGGCTAGTGGATGAAACCATGGGCCTATGGTTGTGGGTTCGAATCTCAGTGGTGAAACATTTTTGCTCTATGTATATATATAGTTAGTGTATAAATATATTAACTTGCCATATATAAACGTTAGATACAAACTGCTTCCCTGGCTAGTGGATGAAACCATGGGCCATTGGTTGTGGTTTCGAATCCGGGGTGTGGTCATGGTTTCGTGGGATCTGGGGCAGTGTGTTCACGTGCCCATTCTTGGGCAGTGTGTAATTTTTTTTTTTCTTCTTCTCTTTTTCCCGCGTTTGGAAACTTTGGTTCAGAGAGACTTTTCATGTTTTTTGTATAAACCCTAAAAACTTTGGAGAGAGACTTCTCCAGCGTTTGGAACTTAGGGTTTTGTGCTCGAGCACAGGCGAGGAGAGGGAGCTCGAGCACAAAACATCCGCTGCTCCCCTCGTCTCCGGCGCTCCGCATACACCGAAACAAAACCGAAGAGGGAGCTCAAGCACAGGCGAGGAGAGGGAGCTCGACCACAGGCGGCAGCGGCACGGCGGTGACGAGGGGAGCAGCGACGACGGCGAAGAAAGAGAAACTTCTCAATTACCTGCTGAAAATCAGGTAATTTAGATCTGAAATTTTTTTCTGCAATTATTGTTGTTGTTGATGTAATTTCCCAAGGATTTTTTGTCTATTTATAGAGATTTGAGTGCCACTGTTATTAATTTGCATTATTGGTTCATGGATTTGACGGGAGGAATCATTTTTTGCTTTTTTTTGTCGGAAGTATGCTTTTTGCATTATTGGTTCATGGTTCATAGATCTGAATTTTTTTTCTGATTTTAGTGCCACTTCGTATCGGTCTGTATCGGTCTGTATCGGCTCCGTATCGGCCGATACAGTCCGATACCATGCTTCTCCTGACTGAATCGGCCGATACCGATATTTTGGAACTGTATCGGATCGGCCAAGGCCGGATCCGATACGATACGGCCGATACGTATCGGTATCGGCCGATACTTTAAACCTTGATACTATGTATATCCTAAGGCCGCTTGTTAGGAGGGTATTAATCTGTATTAAGGTTGTCAAAGGGTATTGAAGTGATATATAACCTGGGCTTACCAGTAATACTCCCCATAGTATTATTTGGTTAACTAGAGGCTAGGAAGCATGAATACTCCCTATTGGTTGATGTATCTGTAGATCTGTACCATGCACTTGTAGGCACATGTAGCAGACTAGAGCAATTTTTTCTCAGTGACGAGTCTCAGAATACATGCAACGTAAAATTTAAGGGGGGCATTATATAGAATTTATAAATAATAAAAAATTATAGATCAACAATAATGTGACTAGTGAGTAGAGAATTCAAGACCGTCTGCTTATAACCTCATCAATTTACCAGCTGGGGCACCATTTGGTTAAGGTTGCCAAAGGGTATTGAAGCGATATATAACCCGGGCTTGCCAGTACTACTCCCCCTAGTATTATTTGGTTAACTAGAGGCTAGGAAGCATGGATACTCCATATTGGTTGATGTATCTGTAGATCTGTACCATGCACTTGTAGGCACATGTAGCAGACGCCGAAATTTTTTCCAGGGGCTAGAGCAATTTTTTCTCAGTGACAAGTCTCAGAATACATGCAACGTAAAATTTAAGGGGGGCATTATATAGAATTGATATAAAAATATATATATAGATCAACAATAATGTGACTAGTGAGTAGAGAATTCAAGACCGTTTGCTTATAACCTCATCAATTTACCAGCTGGGCCACCATTTGGTTGTTGAATTTGTAAAGAAAATGAAGTAAATAATAGGACAATTAAGGAAACCGAAAAGTCAGGGGAGTGCCAACAACCCTCGATCCATGGTAGGTCCTCCCCTGCTAGGACTTGTCACAGAAACTCGCAAATGCACTAGGGTACGCCAAAAAAGGTGCCGTGTCTGTTTTTGTTTCGTGTCGTGCCATATTTACGTCCATGCAACATAGACCTGGCATGAGGTTAAATGAATGTTTTTCTACAAACTAAGATTACAGACTTACAGTTAAAACAAAGAGGGATTAATCTAGTTAATATGTTCACCAAATACTAAAATGCATTATTGTTATTTTTTAATCCACTGGTGAAAGGAACACCCAAATTTTTCTTAAGTATTAAGTTAAGCAAGTTGAGAGAACCTGTTAACCTATTATGAAGCACGGGCAATCCAAAATTCATGCTTTGTCCGTGCCGTGTCATGTCGGACATGTATCGGTCACTACAAAATACACTAGGACACACAAATATAGACGCTCAATTTGTGTCACCGTGTCTGAAAAGTGTCGTGTTGAATCCTTGTTTATGCAACATAGATATTAACTCTTCGCCCAACGCATAAAATTTGAAAAGTTCATATATTTTTTTGGCTCTCCTTTAAGGGGGTGTTCTTTTTTTTTTCACTTATAAGTGAATTTCACTTATTCTTGTGGGGCCTCACTTATAAGTGAATTTGGTTCCAATAAGTGCGTTTATTTTTCGCACTTATAAGTGGCTCCAAATTCATAAGTGAAAATTTTTCACTTTATTGGGTTGCTTAAGTACTAATTGCATCCGAAAAGTCCATTATGCCCCTGTACATACTTAAAAATTCCTTCCTCCAAATTCTAATAGAAACTGGTTTTCTATATATAAACCTAATCATCCCTTCCTCTCCCTTTTTTTTCTTCTAACAACCAAGAATTTCCTCTTTTTCGTCCAAAAACAACCCCAAAATTCGTTCCAAAAATAGTCTCGTTTTTCAGCATTTATCGCGACTTTGCGGAACCATATCTCCTAGCTCCGATGTCCGAATCGCTTTCAATTTTTTTGTTGGAATCGTCTCGAGATAACCTTTCTGAATTTATAATTTAATCAGCAAAATTCGAACTCATTAATTCTGTAGATTAATTTTAGTATCAGTTGTCCGAATCACGGACGAATCTCAATGATTTAGAGATTCTGAGAGATCCAGAACTCCGAATCACGATCCGTTTAGTTTTTCGAAAAGCTGACATGATAACCTATAACATGCTAAAATTTGAGAATTTTTTTATTCTGTTTGATATAGTAAATATTTCGTAGAAGTTGTTTTCATCTAGTAATTTCAATCGAAAATCTAATTTTCAACCTAGAAACTAAATCGGTCGTATCTTCCAAACGAAACGAGCTTTTTTTGAATCGTCGATTCCAACACTAATGTGTTGATTTTTTTTGTATATGTAGTTTAGTTGAAAATTAGCTAATGGAACAATAGAGGCAATCAGAGAAGGGTAAGAAGAGAGTTTGGTTGCAAACTCCTAATTTAGCAAGAGATTTCGTAGATAAATGCTTAGAAAAAATAGTCTCAACTGGTTATGAAGAAACATCCTCTAAAGCCCAGTCATGGACTTGCATAGGCGATGGCCTGCAAGGTATCCGGAGATTGTGCAAGGTATCCGGAGATTGTTTTTACTCAAGCTGGAGTAGCGAATAGTCGCTCGGGAACTAAAAAGAGGAAGATGACAGCTGCAACATCCGACAATTCTATGGTAATTAGCCTATTATTAGTTGAGTTGCGTGATATGCATGGATTAATAAGGGAGTCTAAAACTGCTGAAATAGAGCTTAAAAATGCTCAACTGAAGAAGTTTAATCTTGAGGCAGATATGGAAGAAAAATATACTTTTGTTACATGTTTGGGTATACTTAATGGTTTAAGGATCTACACAGTCATTCCAGATGAGGTAGTAAATCGTGCTATCACTAAATTTATGGAGGATATGAAGTACATGAAGCAGTTTATGGAAGTTCCAAAGTATCAAGTATGTCATAAATAATATATAGGTCGAGTTATATGGATGTCATAGAGAGATTTTGGATGCTTTTGTGTGGTTGTCATAAACATTTGGGCTCATTTTGTTGTTTGTTTAAAACTTCTTGGATGTTTTTAAACATGGTTTAATTTTTTTTTGTTGAAATGTTGATGTTTTTGTTTAAATGACACTAATTATGTTAGAATGTTGACATTTATATTTGAATATTAATGTTTATGTTATAATGTTGATACTTATGTTGGAAAGTTGATGTATATATTGCATGGTACGTTACAAAATTTGTTTGAATATGGATACAGAATTTAAAGAATTAATGATGATAATCGTCATTGTAATTTTGATCATTCTTAGACATAGAAGACCTAGAATTGATAGGAAAAAGTTATATACCTCTTCTCTTACCGGAAAGATGTATATGAAAGAACTCTTGGATGGATCTTCGACGGTGTTGTACCAGTTAATTAGGATGAACAAAGATGCATTTATTGCTTTATGCGGTCACTTTCGAGAGAAAGGTTATTTAATTAATAGCAAACATATTGATGTGGAGGAAAAAATGGCAATTTTCTTGATGATAATAAGTCATAACTCGTCAAATCGATTCCTACCAGTTAATTAGGATGAGCAAAGATGCATTTATTGCTTTATGCGATCACTTTCGAGAGAAAGGTTATTTAATTAATAGCTAACATATTGATGTGGAGAAAAAAATGGCAATTTTTTTTATGACAATAAGTCATAACTCGTCGAATCGATTCCTAAAACAGAAATTCCAACATTCTGGGTCGACAATTTCCTCTTGTTTTTACAAAGTATTGTGTGGAATGTATAGTTCGCCAAAGAGATGATAGTTTCACCCAATTAGGATGCACCAGTTGAACAAATAGGAAACAACCGAGCTTTAAGAGAAGGACCGTTCAAAGGAATAGTAGGTGCAGTGGATAGCACACTTATCTCTGCTATGAGACAAATAAATTTCTTTTAGAGGAAGTGGAGGTAAAAAATGTTATCAAAATGTATTGGTCATATGTGAGTTCGACATGAAATTCACATATGTTGTTACTGGATGAGAAGGTATAGCTCACGACTCAAGGGTATTGGTCGAGACCATACGAAACCCGAAATTCAAATTTCAAATGCCTTCTCTGGATTAATATTACTCCTATCTTTTGTGTTTCAATGTAAATAAATGATCAATGATAGAAGTTTAAATTATACTAAAACCCTTACATGTTGATTTTACTACAGATAGGTATTATTTATGCGATGCAGGGTACGCACACACAAAGAGATTCATGGCTCCATATCGGGACAAAAGATATTGGTTGGGAGACTTATGAAGTGGAAGTTGAGCTAGAGATAGAGAGAAAAAGTTCAATCATGCTCACTCCGAACTAAGGAATATTATCTGGCATGTGCTTAAGGCTAGGTTTTATGTATTGGAAAAGATGTCCTTAAGATCTTTCGACACAGAGAAGAATAGTTATAGCATGCATGGCTATGCATAACTTCCTGCGTCGATATACAATAGATGAATTATTCTCACCGGTTCAGAAAGTGAATGATGAAATGGAAAATCCAAATGATGAACGGGAAGAAAGCGCAAACAAGAGTACTACTTAAAACCAAAATTATATGATTGGATTACGAAACCAAATTATTGATGCACTGAATGAAATGTTTCCAAATTGATATTATTTTAATGCTTTAAAACCATAATTTTGTGTAAGACGAACTTTGAATTATGGAATATATTATATGTGTATTTGTTGAACTAAACAATTTGGTACTTATAGTACAATATTTTGGTATGCATATTTTTTTTGTTGTCATTTATTATCCATAATGGTAAAATAGCACTTACAAGTGGGGGAAAAAAACAGCAAAATCACTTATAAGTGGGAAAAAAAAGTATTTACATGTAAAAAAACATATTTTATAAGTGCACTTATAAGTAAAATGGAGTTAGTGGCACTTATAAGTCAAATAAAAAAGAACAACCCCCTAAGTAGTACAACCAAAACTACATGCAAAAAGGGAGAAAAAATGAATCTCCAAAAATCCAACATTTTGACATGAACTTGAAGAGAGAGACATGCAAAAGGGAGAAAAAATGAATCTCCAAAAATCCAACATTTCACATGAACTTGAAGAGAGAGAGAATACTTACCAGGCTCAACTTGAGCTTCTCGACGAACTCGTTGCTCTCGAACTCCTTCAACCTGGTCTTCAGAGCCCTAAACGGCTCCCACTCCTCCTCCCACCCCCACTTCCTCCCGCTCCTCCTCCTGTCCCTCTCCAGGCCCGTCCAGAAACCCCGGGACGAGGAGTAGGCCCTCCGGATCTCGGAGAGCTTCGGCTGGACCCGCTTCACGAAGTCAAGCTCCGCGATGGAGGAGGAGGAGGGGCTGAGGAGGTTGTCGATCTCTTGGTCGGCGAGGAGGCTCTTGACGGAGCTGGCGCGGGTGCGGATGAGCTGGAGGTCCTCCCGCCACCCCTTGGAGAGGAAGGAGAGGGCCTTCTCGGCGGTGGCGGGGGTCAACGGCCGCCCGTCCATGCCGAGGTTAATCATGGCGAGAGGGGAAAGGAGGAAGCTTTTTTTAGGGTTAGGGTTTGGATAATTGTTGTTTAGTTTCTTGTGAATTCTGGCTCTTCGCAGTTGAGGAGGAGAGTTGGGAGGACGAAAAGGAGAAGATTTGGGGTTTTATATGCGTCTGTTAGAATAGACGTACAAGCAAATCCAAGAAAATATAATAGACTAGTGGGAGACAAATATCTTATTTATATAATCCAATAAAAATAAAATACTAATCTCTAACTAATATGGAACTAAAATACAAAATAAAAATCTAATCCTTTAATAACCCACTTTGTAACACTTCTCCTTTGGATGGCCACCATCTCTTAAGTTTATTGTCTCGTTAAAACTGTCACAAAAATTCATTAAGACAAAACATGTGCGGAAAAAAAAAGTACAATTTTTAGAATGACTAAAATAGGTGTTGGACACGCTTAATATTGCATCATTAAAATATTGTCATAAAAAATCCAATGAAAAAAAATTCATGACTAAGAAAAAAGAGTACAACGCGTTATAGTCCATACAAAATGTATCTTAATGATGTTGATCCGTATTAGTCAGCTGATGAAGACGTCATATTCCAATTCCATGAACTAGTTTCTAAAAAATTGACTTTGTCAACGATTTTGTGAACAAGTCTACAAGATTATCACTTGAGCGAACTTGTTAGACGTCAATATCAAAGTTCTTCTGAAGCTCATGAGTATAGAAAAACTTCGGTGAGATGTGCTTGGTCATGTCTCATTTAATAAATTCACCATGAATTTGTGCAATACATGTTGCATTATCCTCATGAATAACAGTTGGAGTATATGTGGTAGGAAAAAGGTGACAGGAACTACGAATGTGTTAAATAAACGATCTCAGCCAAATACATTATATACTTGCTTCATGGAGAGTCAATATTTCTGAGTGATTTGAGGAGGTAGCAATCATTGTCAGTTTTATTGAACGTCGGAAAATAGTTGCATTGTTATTAAGAAATACATATCCAGTTTGTGAAAGACCTTTATGGGGATCAGATAAATAACCTAAATCTGCAAAGCTAACTAGATTCGCGATGTCAGATAAACCACAAGTATAAAATATTCCATGTCGGTAGTTCCACAAAGATATCTCATCACATGTTTAATGTCATTCCAATGTCTACGAGTTGACGCCGAGCTATATCTAGCCAACAGATTGACAAAGAATAATATGTCTGGCTTTGTACATTGTGATAGATACATTAATGCCCCAATGGCACTAAGGTACGGTACTTCGGGTCCTAGCATCATTTCATTGTCATCGTTAGGACGATATGAAACTTTATTGATATCTAAAAATCGAATAACCATTGGAGTGCTAAAGGGATGAACTTTATCCATATTGAACTGTTTCAATATATATTTCTGTGTATTTGGATTGATGCACTAAAATTCCATTAGTGAAATGCTTAATTTGTAATTCGAGACAATATTTCGTGTCTCCGAGATCTTTTATCTCGAACTCTTTTTTCAGATAGTTTGCAGTCTCATTGATTTCATATTTTGTCCCAATCAAGTTTATGGCATCGACATATACTGCAACTATAGTGAAACCCTCCTTAGATTTGTTTATGAAGACACATGAACATATAGGATTATTCTCGTATCCCTCCATTTTCATATATTCACTAAGACGGTTGTACCACATCCTTCTGGATTGTTTCAAACCGTACAATGAACGTCTTAGCTTTATGGAATGCATATTCTTAGCTTTTGGGCTGGGTAGGTTAAATCCATCTGGAATTTTCATATAGATATCGCTATCTAAGTCACCATATAGATAAGCTGTTACAACGTCCATAAGTCTCATGTCCAGCTTTTTCTGAAATGTCAGACTTATCAAATAGCGGAACGTTGTTGCATCCATTACGGGAGAATACGTCTCTTCGTAATCAATCTCGGGTCTCTGAGAAAACCTGTGTGCCACTAATCGTGCCTTAAATCGAGCAATTTTATTCTTTTTATTTCGCTTTCTTACAAACACTCACTTGTAACCTACCGGTCTGACGTCTTTGGTGTTTGTACTATAGGTCCGAATACTCCCCGTTTATTAAGAAAATCCAATTATGCTTGAATAACATCCTTCTATTTTGGCCAATCTTTTCTTTGTCGACATTCATCGATGCTACGTGGTTCAGTGTCACCAATGCCCTTAGATATTTCAGTAGCTACTGAGAATGAGAATATCTCATCTATTTTTATATCTCTGCGATCACATACCTCTCATGTATATGTATAAAACATAGAGAACTGTTTGCTTTCAGGTACCTGGGCCTCCTATTGGGCTTGTGTCTTTTCTAAGACAATAATATCTTCTGGGTTTTCAGAGAGTATGGATCTGTCATTCATAACTTCTTCTTGAGCGTTGTGTGTTACCTCCTTAAGAGCGTTACTTGGACATTTTTTTCTTTCTAGGAACTAAGTCCTTCGAATCTATAGGTCTACCACGGTTCTGGCGTGCAATAAATTCATTAGCCACTTTGCTATTTTTTCCTACGAGGATATCAATTCGAGCTGGCGCATTTGCAGCTGACACATGTGATTTAATCACTTTTGTTGCATCAGTAAATGTATCTGGCATTTGATTTGCAATCTCATGTAGATGCAATATCCTTCGTACCTCAGTTTCACATTGATTAGTACGAGGATCTAGATGAGACAGAGTGGGATTATCCCATGATAATTTATGTTGCTTATTTGTGGTGAATGATTCTGTAAGAACATTCTTTTCTTTCTTATCTCTCCCTAATGACGAAAATTTAGTCTCATCAAAATGGCAGTCTGCGAATCTAGCAGTAAAAATATCACCAGTTAAAGGTTCCAAATATCTAATGATTGAGGGCGAATCAAAACCAATATAAATTTCTAAACGACGCCGATGTCCCATTTTAGAGCGCTGAGGAGGGGGAATAGGAACATAAACAACACAACTATTTTGGGTTGTCACAAGTTGTGATGGTAAAAATTTATGATATGCAGTTGACCTAACAATGATCAATTTAGCTGCATGTAATATGGCATATTCCCAAGCTGAAACAGGTAAGTTTGATTGTATGAGTAAATGCCTTCCTATGTGCTAAAAACGCTTAATCAAGGACACTGCTAAAAAATTTTGGGTATGAACATGAGGGACAAAATGTTCAACTTCTATTCCTACGGAAGCGCAATAATCATGAAAAATACGAAAAGTAAACTCAGCTGCATTATCAAGTCGAATCGTTCTAACATGCTGGTCAGAAAAATGAGTCTTAAGCTTAATCAACTGAGAAAGTAGCTTGAATAAGACAAAATTTCTAGATAAGAGTAAAAAAATATTTGACCATCGACTAGAAGAATATATTAGAACCATAAAATACCAGAAATATCCTCTAGCAGGATCAATTGGTCCGTAAATATCATATTGTATTCTCTGAAGGAATTGTAGTGATTCAAAAGATATTTTGAGAAGTGAAGGTCTTGTAATGAGTTTATCCTGTGAACAAGCTACACACAAATGTTCAGTAGAAAAGGAAAGACTTTGATATGATAAATTATGTCCATTGGTATTGTTGATGACATTTTTCAGCATAGTCGATCCTGGATGACCCAATCTATCATGCCAAAGGATTAGATTCCTTGGATCCTTTATCCTTTTGCTTGTGATGGGGTGAGATTCCACTACTTTAGAGTAGTTTGATATAGCCCCGAGGAGATTAACTTGCACTTTTCTAATATGAGCTTATTGCTTCCAACATTAGAGTTGATACAAAGATACTATTTGCTATCATCGTTTATGGTTTCAACATGAAATCCGTTCATTCGAATATCTCTAAAGCTGAGTAGATTTCTATTAGATCTACTAGAGAATAATGCATTTCGAATCACTAAGTGTGTTCCATTTGGCAACACAACATCGGCCTTACCATAACCTTCTATAATTTGCACGGGTCCAGCAATAGTGGTCACCTTGGCAGTGTTTGAGGCATATGTTGTGAAAAACTTTCTAGTTTTCAATATAGTGTGATTTGTTGTACTATCTATCAAGCATATGTCATCATCATTGTCCATACCTTTCAAAAATAAAAATTAATAATATATTAATATGCTACTAAATGGTTAAACTTGATATATTGTTTATTATTACAACTAGATCTAAATCTACATGAAACTGCTTCAAAAAAAGTAAACTATCTAGACTATTGATCATATAATGACCAATTTATTCAAAGTAAAAAGTAAATAAACTTAGATAAGCATACAATAACTATTCATTGACTTCGTCTATCATGGCATTGAACTTGTCTTCCGTAATTGAGTTTTCATCATTATCTTAGAAGAAATTATTAAAATTCATGTGTGTTGTACCCTCTATGAGATTAGTCTCCACGCTCTTTGAGGCTTCATACTCGTCCACTTTCTTTTGTGAGGTGTGACAGTTTTGCATCCAATGACCAACTCTTCCACAACGTTGCAAATATCAGTTGGAGCAGTTGAATTGAAAATTTGGACATTGTTTCTTCGAGGATTAAATTTCTTATTTTTTAACTATGTATCATTCCTTGGACCCAGATTGTAGCCATTTCTTTGTCTTTGTCTTCCACGACGTCCATGTCCTCTACCTCTGTGATTTTCTCGACCCCTAGTATTGGTCACATTTTTTCGATCACTATTCGCATTCACTTCAGCTGAAATTGGTGCAGATCCAGTTGGTCTACTAGTGTGATTTTTGAATAATAACCCATTGTTTTTCTCGGCCACGAGTAAGACAACAATGAGTTCGGAATACTTCTTAAATTTTCTCTCCCTATATGTCTGTTGTAGGGTCATATTAGTGGCATAAAATGTGGTGAGTATTTTTTTGGCATGGAATACTCTGTTACTTCTTCACCACATAAATTCAATTGTGAAGTAATCATAAACATAGCTGAATTATAGGCTGCAACTGTCTTATAATCTTAAAAACGTAGATTGAGCCATTCATGGAGTGAACATGGTAGTATGACCATTTTCTGGTGATCATATCTCTCAGCTAGAGAATTTCATAACACCAAGGGGTCCTTGACTGTTAAGTACTCAGCCTTGAGATCATCATGAATATGATATCTTAAGAAAAGTAAAACCATCGCTTTATCTTTTACAGATATTGGCTTATCAGCCACAATTGCGTCACCTAAGCTTTTGGTTTGAAGGTGCAATTCAGCATCCAATCTCCAGTTTAGAAAGTTATGACCTTATAAGTTTAGATGCTTGAAATCATGCTTTGTGAGGCTCGACATATTGTTGTATAAGATCAATAATAACAAGTTAACATAAAAACTTGATAAATTACCAAATAATTCATGTTCATGGTGTATACTTCAAACAATGATGTTTCAGAAGTCTATTTATACCAAATAATTTTTTTTCGGATTTTTTCGTTTAAAGCAATATATTATATTATATTTATAAATAAAGGAATAAGTTGGGAGAAATGGCAGAGGGGGGGACCACTCGCCAACTCAGTTGGCGAGCTGCTGAGTTGGCGAGCATCTCGCCAACTGAGTTGGCTGGGCGCTCTCCTCGAGAGGCCGCTCGCCAACTCAGTTGGTGGGCCAGTGATCGTTCCATCCGACCGTTGCACAACGGCTCCCTCCAACCCCTATAAACACCCCCCCAAACACTCCTCACACAACACATTCTCCTCCTCCTCCTCCTATTTTCACAGCTTCCTCCTCCTTAATCACAGCAATTCTCTTTCTCCTCCTGATATTTACTGGCGATGGCTACCCACAATGACGGTCGTATTCCTGGCGGACCGACTACCGCGCTTATTATTAAGCAACGTGAAGACCACATTTCTAGTCAGATATTTACTGGCGAGGTAATTTTTGAAATTACAAGTTGCCAACTTTATTAATGCATATGTTTTTTATAATGCCTATGTTTTTACTTTATTAATGCATATAAATTTACACACAAAATATAATGCATATATTTTTTATAGTTATACGACCATGATCATGCTTTACGAACTCGGATCCACGTACATTGGCGGGCCGAAAGGAATTATCGTACGTGGGAGCTAAATTCGGTCCAAAAGGAAACTATTTGTACCGTATAATCTACATTTTCAACTAAATCTACCGTATAATCTACATCATCATCTACCGTATAATCTACATTTTTTATAGTGATAGCTTTTACAACATCATCATCTACCGTATAATCTACATTTTCAACTAAATCATCACTATTTCCATCGTCGTTGTCACTATCATCATCATGGTTAGATTCATCTGATGAATGACCTTCTTGGATAAATGAAACTATTTGTTGAGAAGAACTAGCACCCGAACTAACATGCTGATATTCAGAAAAATATTCATTATTTCTACTATCTAAGGTTGCTGCTACTTTAATAACATATATTTTTATATATCGTGATTGTGAATTAATCTCAAGAATATAATTCCATGCATCTTCACTATCTATCAAAAAACAATTAGAACAAAAAATAGACTTCAGAATAAAATCATAATGAATAGAACAACGTTCAATAATATGATTACGTATATTTTCAAAACTAATATTCGGATAAGTTAAAAAAATTATACTTTCTCCTCCTTCGTAATTTAACCCATTTACTTTACCGCCGTGCGAGCATACAATTCTTACGCTACGATCCATGACGGTTGAGAACTTTTGCTACAGAAAACAGGAGGAGGAAGCTGTGAAAATAGGAGGAGGAAGCTGTGAAAATATGAGGAGGAGAATGTGTTGTGTGAGGAGTGTTTGGGGGGTGTTTATAGGGGTTGGAGGGAGCCGTTGTGCAACGGTTGGATGGAACGGTCACTGGTCCGCCAATTGAGTTGGCGAGCGGCCTCTTGAGGAGAGCGTCCCGCCAACTCAGTTGACGAGATGCTCGCCAACTCAGCAGCTTGCCAACTGAGTTGGCGAGTGGTCCCCCCTCTGCCATTTTTTCCAACTTATTCCTTTATTTATAAATATAATATAATATATTACTTTAAACGAAAAAATCCGAATTTTTTTTGTTGTGGCACAATCCATGGAATATTCTAGGGGTCCGCGTCAACTCGGGCTCCATCCACAGGCTAGTCTGGAACACCGACAGTGATGTGTGTACGTACTGTAGTCACAAAAGCAACTGAGCAGTCTTGTCTTCTCCAAACTACATTATCCATCCACACACTCCACACTTCTGGAGAAAGTTGGAAATTTTGGTACCAAATAATAAAAAAATACCAAACAACTCTTTTCTTACTTTTTAGAAAAAGAAAGTCAAGAGTTCGAAACAGCTTTTCATGCATATTATGCCTAATCCAATTCAATTGGACTTGCAAGTCCACATGTTAATCTCTCTTCCGGTTATCATCAAGATCATGAGTGGAGGAACCGAAACAAACATTCAACTATGTGTGTGCGCGACAAATTGTCTACTTCTCTTATTTTTCTTTGGACTATGAAAACAAACATCTTAATAAAATAAAATTTTTAATTTTAATTGAATACAAATCTTAATAAAAATAGAGTTTACTAGTGCACATAGATGTACATGGAATATAAAAATCTATTCCTATTGATCTACATATGTTCCACATGTACATAACTCATTTAAAAAAATGAACATTATGACTCATATCACGTTTATATATATATATATATATATATATATATATATATATATATATATATATGGTTTTATACTTCTGAAATAAAAATTTAAATCCTAAATTTTTTCATCCAAACTCTTCAACTAATTATCCTAAATCTTATTTCAGTTTGTATTTTGTAATAATTATGACTTGA
Source organism: Iris macrosiphon (assembly GCA_036927795.1). Lineage (NCBI taxonomy): Eukaryota > Viridiplantae > Streptophyta > Magnoliopsida > Asparagales > Iridaceae > Iris > Iris macrosiphon. The sequence goes on from JAYESA010000019.1 coordinate 58,309,030, forward strand.
TTGCTATTTGATTATATATTTAATATTACTCTTGTTTAAAATTATTTTAAATATTATATTAGAGTCCGATAATTCCGATCCAACCCGAGTCCTATCCGATTATCTGGACTTAATCTTGGACTACATATGCTGAACCCGAGGACGGGTCAAACTTAAACTCGAACTAGACTTATGATTCATCGGGTTAGGCTCGAATTGAGCTCAAGTCCGACCCACCCTGTCCGAGTTGCACCTCTAGCATGACCCCAATGTTTACCATGTAGCCAGCTCCACCTTTGATCGAGATCATTAATTCTCCAGTAACACACGACACAGAGACCATATATATATATATATATATATATATAAAAAGGGACAAGCAAAATATATACAACAATTATCGTTGAAAGCATCCAAGTTTGTCTAAATTTCATTGAGAACATATGGTTTGCAAAAGATTTAATGAAAACATTGGAATGCGGACGTTTCCTACAAATTTCCCATTATTCTACTTTTTTTTTTTTTTTTTTTTCTGATCGATACGACTTAAAAAAAAAAAAAAAAAAAAAAAAAAAAATAATAATAATAATAATAATAATAATAGTAGAAACGTCCTTCGTCGATCCTTGGTCCTCCATGGTGGAGAATTGAAGAAAGGTGAAAACTTTCGAAACTTGCCGTTTTGTGGACTCTCTTGTGAAAAATTGAAGAAAGTTGAGATCTTTGTCATCGATGTTTGGATTGAAGAAGAAGACCAAGAAGAAGAACGTGAGGCGTGCTAATTCCGTGGTCTCGTCCATCTAGAGCAAGTTCACGACGGGCAGGCAAAGCAGATTCTACCATGGGATGTACCAGGAGCGAGAGGTGGCTGTGAAACTGATAAGCCAACCCAAGGAGTACGAGGTCCTCGCAAAAAAAGAAAAAAAAAGCCCTATTGGACAGACTGACAAACAAAAAATTTCTTTTAGAATTTTTCACTGAGAAGAATGACGTTTTCCTCTTATTATTAAAATTAGTAGAAAACATCCTTCTAAGGAAGGTTTCAATGTTCTTATTGAAATTTTGACAAACTATATACTTCTCAAACTTTAATACTTTCAACGAAAAAAATTCCAAAATATACTAGCAAATTCATCTCGGATAATTGAATGTTTTGCACTGTTGCTTACTGCTCCCATGGACAGCTCATACTTCCTCCTACGGTTTGGAAGCCTACCACCTGTGTCGGTAGAAAAAGATTTATAAGCCGACACGACCCTGTCACCCCCTGAAAACATCAACATCGCCCATGTACAGCGCATACACCGAAACAAATGTCTCCTAACAAAAACGTTCTATTGTTTTCCATCTCCCATTCACACAAGCCACATCTGTGTTGTAGAAAAAGATCTATAACCCCACACACGACCCTCTGCCCCCCCTGAAAACTACTACTACATCTACTCGGAAACTACCAGAGGCCCTCGCTGCTTCTATCAACTTCTCGGTGGGGTGCAAAGATTCCTAGCCACAGAAACAGATTAGAGACAGATAAAAGTAGCACATCAAGTCATTGTCACTCTCATAAGGAAACAACACACTTCGGTATGGTGTGAATACTACTACGATTGTAACGTCATCAGGGCATAGTAATATAGATTCCATAAGCTACAAGAATGAGACATAGTCTCTTACTCTGGACACGCTATTTCCTTTGGTCTAGCTTAACTAAAAGTAGCTGCAAGTGATTAGCTCCAGAACTGGATGAGGTTATTTGTGGGGAATCAGACAAGCAAAACTGCATTGATGCAACCATCGTTTTCTGGATTATTTGTAACTTGTGCATATTTACCTGTACAATATATGGATGTAAGCGATGAGATGTACGTACGTACCTACGTACGAAGAAGAAAATAACAAAACATAACTAAAAGAAGGGCACAGGGTTCTCACCCCACACTACTTTTCCTGCTGGAGTAACTAGACCAAGTTCACTCACATTCACCTGGATATTCAAAGACAAAACACGTCAGGTCACGTTGAAACCTGGTTACTTGGAAGAACTAGGCATAGAAGGAATCAAGAGCAAGCCAAATGGGAATTTGTATCAACGAATCCAAGAAGGGCACTGTATATTTACCTCAATGATAGTTCCTTTAGTCACGACACCCAAAGAAGTGTACATCGGACCATTTGGATTCTTCTTTATTCCAATAATTTCAAGGTTAAAAGTACACTTCAGCTCGGGGTGGGTCACATGAGCTTTCTTAAATCTCAGACCCATGGGGCGGATAAAACGTTCGTACTTCGGTGGTTTTCTTGTGAATCCTTCTCCCACAAATGTGACTTTGGTGACCATTCGCTTCCACTGCTTGGCTGAATATATATCCAATAGAAAAGACAAATAAACACAGTACTCAAAAATGGAAATCAAGTATTGGCATTCATTAGATAAAGGGAACAGAAAGAGAAAACTATGAACATGAGAACTGAAATAGGTACTCCAAATTTTCATGGCTCATGTAAAGTCGTCATATATGGTTAACATGTTAAGACAAGCACTTTGAAGTTTGAACAGGCATATGAAAACAGGCAAAGTAGAAGGCTTCCCTTCATACATAGATGTTGAAGCACAGAAAAGTAATCTCATGGAAGAATATCTTTTACAATCAACTGACTAGAAAGATCTAAGAATGGGTAGCCTTAACTTGATGACATAGTTATCAGTATCCATGTGAAGGTTATCGTCCAAAGCCCTGTTTATATGCAAATTTGTCATTGGCTTGTAAATGTGAATGTCGCTTATAGATGTGAATGTCACATTGGCCAGTGAAATAGGCTAAAATAATATTTAGCAAAGTTAGTCGGATGTGCAACAAAGCAGATGCTCAAATGTTTGCAATATCAAGAGGAAGCACCTGTTTTCCCCAGTAGTCAATATCAGGTAACTAAATTAGAATACAGGTTTTATTCACCTGCACCAGAACTAGTGAAACATCATTTCATAAAGCCAAGTCTCTTCAGCACTGCTAAAGAATGAGCAGCAGCCAGCAGGAACTAGGGCTCGTTATGAAGTCTATATAACCTACTAAGCATGGCCTCTACTCGATTATTTCACTTATGTATACAGTTCTCATCCATGAACCAAAAGACATTATACCCCAACCACAAGATAAGCCTTTATCCCAAAATTAACATTTTACCCAATTAAAGTAAATTCGGCATACTCTGCAAACTCAAATCCTCAAACATATTTCAATGTCTCAAACTTAAGCAACAACTATTTCCAAAACATAACACATCATTTTTAGTTTTTTACAGCCCTTCCATAGCAACAATAATACAAGACACCGGGAGATGCAACAAAGATTTAGGAAACAAGTGTGGAAAAGCCTCATGTTCAAGCAGTTTCAACACCCAAGACACAGACAATAACTTTTTGCATAAAAGGATCATTTCCAACAAACGGTCATCAGCCAAACTGTTCACAAACTCATAATTTCATCCTTTCTACAGTACAATCAATAGGCATCCATGCCAGCTCATTAGTGGCAATGACATCTATGGACAGACCAACATATAAGCTTTCTTGTGAGGGAACTTGGATGTTTGTTAAGGAATAGCAATGGTAAGATGTCTAAACAAAAGTAAAAAGTTATTTGGAACTCCACCAGAATAAACTGATTTGCAAACGAACAAAGTGCTCAGATCTGAGAGAAAAGAAGCCCGAGTGCGAGGTTCTATCAGACGACACATATTGGCTGTATAGTATTGTTTTGGCCTGTCCCGGTCCGATACTGACTCCCATTAATACTGGTCGATACATAGACCCTCAAATACCGGTCGATACTACATGATACCGATGTTTGGGCTCTCTTTATGGCCAAAGAAAAAGAGAAATAGGGGAAAATCAATGTCGACACAGTGATTTGAACATGTTGAAGACCAACGTCAATAATACTGTAACTGGAATCATTTGTCATCGATGTACATTTTGTAAATTCACAACAATTATCTATCTTAAAAGTATTCCATTCAAAATCTCAATAATACTGTAACCGGAATCATTTGTCATCGATGTACATTTTGCAAATTCACAACAATTATCTATCTTAAGAGTATTCCATTCAAAATCTATCTATTGTGGGCGTACTTTGTCTAAAAGCACGTAACAAAAAACAATATCTATTATGTTACGGGTAAAGGATTCAACAATGTTGAACATTATTCCATTTAAAACTAATGAAAAAACAACACAGTATACTCAATTATACCCAACCCAAACATATCAAATATTTCTCTACTTTTTCAATATAATTTTATTATAGAACACCAAAACACTTGAGCAAGGTTCGTTGTATCGGATTCAACAATGTTGCAAATTATTCCATTTAAAACTAAATTAACTAATGGAAGACAACACGTAATACATACAAGTATACCAAATATATCAAATATTTCTCTACTTATTCAATAAAATTTTATTATAGAACACCGCAACTCTGATTTGAAATCGCCGAAACCAGTGATATTGATACTCATAAGAAGGGTCTGGAGATTATGATACAGCGAACCTTGCTCAAGTGTAGTTTCACAGCACAAAATAGGTGTTTATTCATGCATGGTAAGTTAAACCCAAGATTCTCAAGTAATAAACGTACATCTACTTATAAGAACTTACTTTTGCGCTTGCCAGTACGGACAACTCGAAACATTTCATCTTCAGCCACAGGTCTGACCTGAAAAAAAAATTGTTCCAAGAAGTAAATAATACAACCATTAGCAGGTAAAATAAAATTATTAATGCAAAACAACAATAGAGAGGCCCCTCTTCCACTTGCAGGTAACTAGAGCTGAAAGCAGTAGAATTCAACAAATGATAGAATATGGAAAAGAACAAACTATCACCAAGTAACCTTACCTTGGGCAAAGGAACCTCCCATTTGCCAGCCTTTTCCTTCCTCTTTTGTTTTATAGTGTTGCTAAGAACCTACACAATGAACACATTATTACTATTCTGTTTTGATCGAAATACAAAATATACAGTTTGAACATGGGAAATGTCAAGTCAAACTTAATTACCTTTGCACGTGCTGTGACATCACGATCAAGCAAGTATGCTGGAAGGGCTCCCTCATGCACCTTATCGTCTACCTTGCGCCTACTTGAAGACTCATCATGCATAGCAAGCCTGTCATGACAAAAGCATATTTGTAGGATTGGGTTATATTCAGTCATCCAGAGATGCATTATTTTCGATAAATAATTAAACGGAAAGGACAAAAACAAGAAGCAAGGCTCAGCTTGAGCTCATTTCAGAGCCTGTATACCATGAAGCATTTAAGATACAGGGTTTCAGGAATGTCAGGTAACAATACAGCATAATTACTGTACAATACAGTACAAGATAATTATTGTTATATTGTACGATATGACACAATACAAAGGAACTTCGATACATATTGTATGATCAGAATACCTCAAACACAAATACAATATGTTTTTGTGTTTTTTTTTCCTTTCAATTTTTGAAGCTTTTTTGTTTTACTGGACTTTCTTCTACTATGTTTTTGTTATTTTTCTTTTCACCTCGATGTTTCATTGATTACAGGAAGAACGAACCTGGTATTGCATGGATAAACTTATGGATGTTAAGAGCTTACAATGGTTGCGAACACGTATTGTTTTGTTTTAGGTTCACTTTTAGTTGCCGACTCGATAATGATTGCCACTTAGATGCTCAATAATACTCTTCATTGTTGCCTAATGTGTTCATTTTATCCTTATAGGTGTTATATTAATTTTCCAATATATTTCCCAAGGACGGCTCACCGTTATATAAATGACACAAATGTGGAAACTTTGTAGGACCCAGCAACTCGAACAAGAAACTTCTTCAGGTTCTATTTCCTATTCAAATAAGTAGGAGGTCATGACAATTAATACTTACTCATTTTATTACTATTGGCTTTCCAAAATCTTAAACCCACCTTTTAATCCTCAATCTCAATTATCTTTTTTGTCATTTACATATCATTGAACATGTCAAGTTTCTATCTCATAGACTCCGTCACTCTGGTAAACAAAGAAGCTTTTTATAATTGGAAAATAAGTCTGTTCGGTTTCTAAAATGTAGACAAACACACAAACAAAAATAAGATCACTATGAACTGCTTGTTTAATCAAGCTTACATACATATGCCATCTAAGGAGCACGGACACTCCAAAGTTGATGTCATATCCGTGTCGTATTGGACACAAATATCAGACACGCCACGACACTTCGAAATACACTAGGATACACCAAAGCAGGAACCAAATCCGTTGTTGCAGTGTCTGAAACGTGTCGTGTCGAATCCGTGCAACATAGCATGCCACAAACATTTGTACACATGCAATTCTAAGCTAGAAAGATCAACTTCGCTTAATCCAGCTTAAGCTTAGCTCAAGTTAATGCAACTTTTAATAATGCACCTAATTCCAAAGAGAAATGAGATTCGGTAACCTTGACCGATAACTTACATTTGGTTGGCTGAGAGGCTAAAAATCCCAACCATGGAATGATGTTACTTAAGTTTATCACAAGAAATAATGATAAATAAGACTTAAGCTATCACAAGAAATAATGCCACATGCGACTCAACTAATATACAAAAATAAACACACTTCTAAGTAAATAGATGAAAAGACATTATCAAAACTTGAAGTCTGTATGAAACAGAATGCAGTATATATGTGATCAAGTAACTGACCGAGACTGAGAAATATATTTAGGACATCTGGGTGAATATTCATAATATCCCTGGACTCTACACTGTTGATAAGAACACTAATTAACTTACTAGGAAAAGCAACAAGTTATACTTCAACTAAGACTACTAAACCAACAAAGTTCCATCTTTTCCTACTATCCAGTTGGGCCAAATCTTTCAAATAGCCAGAATCTTTAACACTTGATTTCCGTTGTTCCATCTAATTTTAACATTTTTTTTTCTTATCACTAGCCATGTGACAAAAAGGTAAGTTCTCAACCCCATTAGCCACTTCAAGTCATGTGACAAGTTCTTTGTTCTTCCAATTTCACAAATTATTCATAAATCATTCAGTCTTTTAAAAGGCCCGTGAGGCTCGCACCTCATGCTTGAGGTTCACCCTTGCGCCTCATGCCTCATTTTTTTTATTTTTTTTATGAGGCGAGGCTCATTCACCTAGGCTCACCTGAGGCAGACTCATTAGCCTAGTGTTTTTCTATTCTAATTTTTTCTTTCTATGATAATATGTCTTAGTATTTTATTGTATATAACAATTCAAGTAATCTAATCTTTCTATTGTAATTAATAGAACAATAATCTTTCTAGTATGTAATAATTCAACTAATTAATACATTTTCTACCTTTACTTTTGAAAGATAATCATTGAAGACAAAATCATGGTTAAAAATATCATCCCCAAGTGTATCTGAATGATAGAAACACTAAACGTATCAAGTGAACTAACAAAAAATTATATCGTAATTAATAGGTTTTGTATTTGTTAATGAACATGATGACAATTATAAAGGTTACAAAGATTTTAGCAATGTCCACGATGATGACAAAAATAATATGAACGATGATGATGATGATGATGATGATCTTTAGGACCTTGCCTATTTCAATTATTATGAAATTGTGATAGTTTCATTTTGACTTTTGATTATCTCCAGAGGACCCTTGTGCCTCAAGGCCCTCACGGTTTTTAAAACATTGAAATCATCAATCATGTGACAAAAGATTATCAGCAAAATCCACTAGCCACCTCATTTTTCATTGCTATTCCATTTCGCTTCCTATCTTGATCCATGGATGGTAATAACTCACCGATATTGACAAGTAGAAGAAACTTCTAAATCCCACCAGCAACCAAAATTTGTTACCAGCTAATCATCCTTTCAAGTTTTAACTCTCTAATCGTACAAATTCCTCGTAAATAACCAGCCACGTCTAAACATAATTTCAAACCTGTTAGCGACCTTAAATTATGTTTTCCTTCTGAATAAAGGTGACTTAAGATTATGTTTTCAATTTTTTAAGAATAATGATGACCTCAATATGTTACTATACATTTGAGCTGTCAACTTAAGCTCCCTAAATGTTTTGGTTCTTCATAAATTACTTACATTTACACGGACACGGATAATATACAACACAATACAACTCAGGTTTTTTAAAACATTGAAATCATCAATCATGTGACCAAAGATTATCAGCAAAACCCACTAGCCACCTCATTTTTCATTGCTATTCCATTTCGCTTCCTATCTTGATCCATGGATTGTAATAACTCACCAACATTGCCAAGTAGAAGAAACTTCTAAATCCCACCAGCAACCAAAATTTGTTACTAGCTAATCATCCTTTCAAGTTTTAACTCTCTAATCGTACAAATTCCTCGTAAATCACCAGCCACGTCTAAACATAATTTCAAACCTGTTAGCGACCTTAAATTATGTTTTCCTTTTGAATAATGGTGACTTAAGATTATGTTTTCAATTCTTTAAGAATAATGATGACCTCAATATGTTACTATATATTTGAGCTGTCAACTTAAGCTCCCTAAATGTTTTGGTTCTTCATAAATTACTTACATTTACACGGACACGGATAATATACATCACAATACAACTCAGGAGCATGGATATGACACCAATTTCTTAGTATTCTAGTGTATTTCGAGTGACCATGTGGTGTCCCCATGCACCAACAACTAAGGGTGTGCTTACTAGTGAAATCATCACCCAATGTCACTAAAAGACAACATTGTAACCCCATAGCCCTATGTTGCATGGACATGGATGCGGCAATGTACGGACATGCCAACATGGACACATCATCTACGGGTGTGTCATAGTGTATTTTGGAGTGATTGATCTGTGTCTAACATGATACAGCCACATTTTTTTAGTGTCCGTGCTTCCTAGGCATAGCCACTCCAAAGTTCATTACTAGGTCATTTGTTTTCAACCTTTGATCTATAATTGTAATAATTCTTTGCGAAATTCCTAAATCAACTAGACACCACAGATTCGATCACTAGCTCATTGTGATAGAATCAATTACACTAAAAAGACAATTTAGCAAACTCTAATCAATACCAAAAACAGTAAAAGAGATAGTCAGCTCACGTTTTCTTCATCAGCGCCTTCTCCGCGTACCGCTTCTTCGCGAACATCTTCCCCTTAATTCCAAGAGCCTATCGACATTTCCAACAAAAAGTTTATCAAATCGAACCCTGACAAAACCTAGAAATTGCAAATAATCATGAAAACTATTGAAATATCACACCTTTTGCGCGAAAGAGGACCGCTCGTGAACCTGGCGCGCCTCCTTCTTCCGCTTCCGGTCAAAGTGATCGAGCCGGTAGCCATGGCGCTTCCTGTGGAGCTCGATGTAATCCCCTTGAGGCTATAATGAACACAGAAGAAAGAAGAAAGAAGAGTTAGAGAGAGGATATTTGAATGGACTAAGGATCGAAATATTGGAGAGATTTGAAGAGATCTACCATGGAGACGGAGATTAAACCCTAATTGTTTAGGGTTCGGTAAAGAAGGTGAAGTGCCAATTTGGGGGTTTTGTTCTTTATTGTTCCAGAATTGGGCCGGCCCATAGAGCCCAACAAGCTGAAAACTGTTGCTTAATTTACACTAATATCTTTTATGTTTTATATTTATTACACAGAGCTTTCTTATTTTGAAAATAATTATATGTTTTATATTTTATGTAAATAATTATTATACTAACCACTCTTAATTTGAAAATAAAATAAAAAGTGTAAGAAATGTCAGTGTAATTATTTTCAAAATAAGGAAGGCTCGTATAATAAACATAAAACAGACATAGGGGAGGTTAGTATAAATAACCATTTTGTACATTTAAACTAATTTGCTTCTCTCTTTTTCTTTTTTTATTGGGCACTTTAATTTTGAACTTTGAGTACGAGACAATTTGGTTTGACGAAATGAGCCAAAATAAAAAAAAAATGTAAAATCGATATTTTGTATACACATTGTGTATGTGCGTATGAATGTTATATATACGTATATTTTTCACTTCTTTCGTTTTGGATGATTTGAATAGAAATTCATTAAACCTAACAAGGACGCGGAGCTCGATGCCATCGATCGCTCAACGTTGCATGTTCGCTCGACCACACCAACCGCTCGACATCTTTCGTCCGTTCGCCGTCGTCTGCCCACTTGCCGCCACCGCTCTTCGCCACAACTCGCCTCTGGATCTATCTTCTGTCTCGGCTTACTTCCGCGCCCACGTCCGAGTTAAAAACTCAGATGTGAGAATGGACAAAAGGGATACTTTTCCATCCGACATGAAATGTATATGCACAAATCATGTCGTCTCAACCAAACAGAGAAAATGTACATGAAATTACTCAAATTCGCAAAATCCTCCACTTCCACGTTCACTTCTATGAAGCAAACATGCTCAGATCAGGAACTCAATGTAGATCCAATATACACTATGGTCAGGTATTGGATAGTAGGCAAATCAATAATAACATACTCGAAACCGACTTATGATGACTCACCACCTATCACTTCCTCCAGTTTAAATTTCTAAGAGGGCGTTTGGTACATGTTATTTTTTATTCCTGAACAAATTTAGAGTGAAAAATTTATTTCCATATTTAGTTTAGGTTACACAAATATATTTTCAAAAATTAATAATATCCGGTAAATAATTTACCCAAAAAATATAGGAATTATATCCTTTAAGAATATGTTGGTATTATTTTTTTTGCGACGACAATTTTTTTCTATACTTAATTATTTATTTATTTTTTATCCTTTTCGTTTTTAAGATTATTTTTTCCATTTTCCTTTTTTTATTTTGAGAAATTATTTTTCTTTTCTATTTTTTTATCTTTTTAATTATTTTAAGAATGTTTTCTTTCATTTTTTTTAAAGATTTTGTTGTTGTTTTTATGTTTTTCTCACTTTTTAATTTTTTTAATCATTTTTAATGTTTTCCTTGAAAATATTTATATTAACATCAAACATGGAAATATAATTTTTCAGAAATTTTAATTACTTAAAATTTTATTTTCGAGAATATATAATTCTCGATTATATAGTATTATGCATACCAAACATCCCCTAAGGGTTTGTTTGACTGCCATAAAGTGGCTTAAAAGCTAAAAAAAAACTAGTAGAAAGTCTTTCCAATTTTCATCTATGTGTTGATTGTTTAAATGAAACTAAGTTCATAGTTGTTTGTTGTATCAGATAAATAGAAACATATGCTTATTTAGTTTCTATTATAATTTTTTTTTTTAAATTTTCGGTATAACGCTCGGGGTCTGATGGAATACTCGGAACTTTGTGCACACTGCATTGTATGTCTTTGGATTCACTGTCTCCCAACCCTCACCATTTATAAAGGTAAGAAATAATACGCCCCCGTGGCTTGATCCACTAATCTTCTGTCATCCAGTCAGGATTTTATATCTCTTCTCGGTAACCACAAGAACCACTTGTCCGAAAACTCAAAAAACTAACAAAGATAGTATTTATTAATGTTGTTATTTTATTTATAAAAACGATCAAAGCTAATAAATATGATCCATGTACATTTATATTATTTTAATAGTAACATATTATAATGTTGTTATAGTTTTTTATTTTAGTTTATAACAAACAAACAATATTTTTAGTTTGAAAATCTAATGTATTTAGTTTCTAGAAACTAAAAGAAACTTTTTAACTTTCAAATAATTTGTGGTTGCCAGAAACAGTCAAAGAGGGTTAGTTAATCAGGATTCTACAATCCAAGATGATCTAATTTAAACTTGAAATGTGGAAAGACTGTTTAATTTTGTATTGGATTTTTATTGACTAATAATTCTTACCATTATAAATGATATAATTATGGATTCTCACATCTCTCTCAACCTAGGAAGCTATATTAAAATCCATCTTGGAGAGAGAGAGAGAGAGAGAGAGAGAGAGAGAGAGAGAGGGATTTGTTTTTTAAATGTCATTTCCATCGGATTAGAAACTAAATTTTCAAAGGAACATTCAAACAGTGTCTATTCCCACGGGAGCCCCCCATCGTAACTAACAGGCCATGATCCCACAGACGAGAGAGAGGGTTATTACGGTTTTAGATCAATTTGAAAGTTTGAATTAGTGAGTGAGTAAATTATTTTTTTATCCATCAATAATAATATTTTTAGGCAAGAAAGTGTTAAAAAAAAAAATCAATGATATCCTTTAATAATTGAATTATATATTAGTATAGATATGCCATCAAGTCTCTTTCCTCTAAAATTTTGTAAAATTCCAAGTATATTCCTACCAACAAATCAATGATACAAAATATTTTAATAGATAGATATTTTTTGCAATATTATTATAAGTTCCAACGTGAATTTTTTTTAAAAGTTATTATAAATTTAAAACATCAGAAAAACAATAATTTGTAAACTATTTATATTTTTAAATAATTATTTGTTCAAATTATTTATTTTAACTAATTTGATGTGTACTTTTTATGTTAACAGAAAATAATATAGAATTTGAGTTAAATAATGCCAACATGTATTGAATTTTACAATCCAACCTAGACTTTCTTTTCATAATTCAAATGACACTCGTGATTAAAAAATCCTACTAAAATGAGGGTCATTTGGATTCTAAAATACAAATAAAAATTAGATTCTAAAATGCATATACCCAACCCGATAAATATAATTTCAATAAAGAATTATGAATTGAGTGAATATTATGGAGTAGAATTTAGCAAATTTAGCAAACATTATATACTTGAATTTTAATTAAATTTAGTACCGATAAATATAATTTTAATATATATATATATATATATATATATATATATATATATATATATATATATATATTTGCAAGTAACTAAATGAATTAAAATACATCAAGACTCAAACTTCTCCGTGTTTCATAATATCGGTTCAACTTTCAAGGTTCATGAGGTAGCATACAAATTGAATTTGATTTGATAGTATTTTTTTGTCATTTTTCTAACGAATTGAGTTTTGAAGTTTCAAGAACACGTGTCTTTTCTCTTAACATTTAAAAAAAAAATACACATCTAAAACATTTTTTTACATTTCTTTCACTTTATATGAATGTTGTATGCAACACTTATTTCGTCACTCTAATAAAGTATTCTTAAACACAACTTGAACACATATCACCTCCCTCGTAACCTTGCACTACATGTCATGGCACTAATTATTCATAATGCATGTTATTTGAGTTATTCACTTATTTGTAGAAGATGTAGACCACGAATTATAGTCCAAAGGCTTGTAGCTCGTGAGAAAGAAAGAAGGTAGAGATGATTTAAGTGTGGTAAAAATGGTTGAAACGAAAAATACTGATAAAAAATATTTGTATGGTCAAAATGACCGAAAACCTTTATGTTTTATTAGTTATGATTGTTGAGCGAATTATTTTTGTCATTTTGTATTATTAGTCTAAAATTACAATCATAAAGAATTATATTTGAAAAGTATTTTCATCAAACAATCCCATATTGTGTTAGGGAGGGATATAACAAAAAGACCTCCAAAATATTGTGGAGTATTTTGAACTAAATCACTATAGGGGACGCATTTAGGTGAATATACTCCCCCAATCTCTGTTTTGGGACCAGGTTGGAGAGGAAAACAAACTCTATGTGCACATTTCGAATGGGTAGCATCCAAGAGCGGAGCTACATGGTGAACACACAATTTTTTTTTTTTTAAAAATTGTATACAATTTTTTAATTACTTTAAGGTCTTCTCTTATAGACCAAAGAAAATAAAAGGATTAGACAATTCGCCCGTGCATAGTGAAATATCGTTGGGTCACCTTTTTGTCTAGAGGATCAAACCCGATCCATTTGAAATAGATATGGGGTGGGTCGAACCTAGCCCAGAATTTTTCCATCGGTTGGGTCGTTAACCGCTTATCCACCTGTACATCCCTCTAATCTTTGTCGATACTTTGGACCTGTGAGACTCGTCTCTCTATTTTCGTATTCGTATCATGTATATTTTATTATGATTTATTTTCTGCAATTTTTTATGATTTTCTGATCCACTTTTGGAGCATTTTCATGAATAAATATTTATAGATATTTACATGTTTAGATATTTACATGAATAGATTTCATGCATGCTTTGGATCATTGGTCCCTTGGTTTTTCTTGTGAGCGGCCTAGATTAACCCGGGCATGGCATGGATCGTGATCCAACGGTCACAATGTGCGTCCATGGCTATATAAGCCAACCCTTTATCTTTCCTTCTCTTCTCCTTCTTCCCCAACCTTTACCGGAGCTTGGCCTTGGCCTTGGGCATAGTTTTGACCTTGGTGGTAGTTAGTGTTTAGGTGTAAAACTTGACCGTAGGCAAGTACATCTTGTCAACCGAGTAAACTCATACTTATTATTTCATGATTTTGAGGATAAGTGTGATATGTTGTTCTTGAGATTTCATAAGGTTTTGATCTAGTATAACTTAGGACTTCTGTAAAACGTTCTATCATGTTGTTTAAGACTGAGTTCCATGTAAAGTTTTAGCCTTGGTTTCTTGGAGTTTTGGAGCTTAACTGGAGTTTTTAGTGAAACAACAAAGTCGGAGCACAAAGAGTGCTGGCCGGAGAAGAATGGGCAAGTGCGCATGAGACTCTTGGCGCATAAGCGCTACCTCCTTGAACTTGAGCGCACTGTGGGCTGTCTCATATATGCTTGCTTTCAGCACAATATTCAAATCCTTGTAAAAATGCGCCATGAACTTATAAAGAACTCGGGATGCATTTTTCTCCTCATGCGTACATTTTGTACTAATGCATCAATTCTTCGCCAAAGTGCGCAAAGGCCATTAAGGAGCTTGAGCATACTTTTGAAGGAAAACTCTGCGACACACTTTGTGTGCGACCAGTCTCAACATCAAGATAGTGCGCTAAGCCTCTGTTGGCGTATAATTTCTATTTGTTTCCATGATGGATGAACCTTGACTTGCGTTCCCTCGATTATCGTGTTTTCAACTATCGTATTCTCGACTGTTGTGTAATACTAGTTATGTGTGTTTTGTCTTTTAGTAGACATTCCCTCGCTGAACTCTTGATTGTGTGCTACTGCTCTAGTTTAGCTATTGTGCGCCACTTCTATATGTTTGTTGATAGTACGCCAGTGATACTTTTGGTTTATTGTACGCCAACCCTATTTTGATGGTTTTGTATGCCTAATTGTTATTGTTCTCTCTTGATAACTAAGCACTTGATATTTTTCTTGTTTACTTTTGTCCAGTTACCTTATTTTAATCGTTTACTTCTTGTTATGATGTTCTTAATGTTGATCTTGATTTCCTGGCATGACTTATTGATTGCATATCTTATCGAGCATAAACTCTAGTATATTGATATCCCGTATCCTGATATTGTACTATATTGATATTCTTGATAATGGCTCAATGTAGCGTACTCATGACTTGAGGATTCCTGACATATCCCGATCAAGTCTATTAGTAGCCCCGGTATTGCATGACCTGTCATTCCCGTGGTTGATTTTCTGATTGTGCTTGTCAAGCTATGGTCCAGTCTTGCATCATGTCTAAGACAAATTCCCGAGCACCACAGTCGAAAATCTTGAATCAACTGTCCAGGTTAATGAACTAGATTAATAACTGTTTTTGCTGCTTGTTGTCGTAGTGCTGTTGTCCCTCGCGGCTGCTGTTGCTGTCTGCCGGCCGTGCGGCGGCGGCAACTGCCATGACGGGGCGGCGCAGGGTAGGGTAGGGTTTGTGTTAGGGTTTATATATATATATATATATATATATATATATATATATATATATATATATATATATATATATATATATATATATATATATATATATATATATATATATATATATATATATACCGAGAGTAAGGGAGAGGGAACGCTGGTGAGGGCTCTTGGCTCGGGTTCAGGTCTGCAAGGGAGGAAGAGTTTTGTTTTGTTTTCTTTCTTTTCCTTTCTTGTCTTGTCTTGTCTTGTCTTTTCTTTTCTTTTCTTTTTCTTTTTCTTTATTTTCTTTTATATATATATATATATACACACACACACACACACACACATACACATGGAAAATTAGGTTTGTTCTTTTAATAAAATTTTGGAAATTTTTTATGACAATACTATTGTATTGTAAGCCCCTGATTTTTCCATCAATGGGTCACGACCTGCACCCGGAAATTCGGGCACGAGTGCGTGGGTACGTCCAGCCTACGCCGCAGAATCGGCGGTAGTACGCTGTCTAGGTCAAATCCAGATTTACTAACTAGCTCATTCACAAATAACATAGGCAAGATAATAAATAATGAGAAATGAAACTTAAGATTGCAACTAAAATAAATGTGTCAACAGATTCAAATATTTTAGTACAGGAATCAGAATGAAATCGGGGACAAACCCGATTGCTAAGATAAAGAGCAAAACTAAGATAACTACTGCTAACTACTCAGCAGGAGTAGCTTCCTGTGCGGGAACTGGCTCTGCAACTGTATCACCTGCTGCCTCATAGGGGCCATAATAGGTGGGGGCAAGGTTCTCCTCATCGCCTAAACAACAGATCCAGTCAGGAAAGGAGCAAAGTACACAGTGCACAACAAGATTAAACTAAATATTTTATGACAATTAAATATTGGATATCATGTTGAGAAACAACATTAGCAGAACATTATTATCTCAGAGTTAGCTGTAAACAGGAATATGAGAAACAGAAATAAATGAAACAGGAAATGAAATTACAATAGCCAGCAAGAAATATAACATGACCAGAACTATCTGTGTGAACTTGTGTTTGTTTTTAGAATACTTAGTTGGCATGTAGGGGTTTGTAAGGCTAATCCGGCCGTCATAAATGGCTATTAAACAATACAATCGAGATCCGGCTGATGGACAGTCGTGTACCAACAGTTATTAGACAATACAGGGGAAAGGGTAAACTACATGCCTTCTAGGTATTCTCCCACCCGACATGAAAAATAAGACAGGAACTACCAATATTCAAGACATGAAATTCAACATTTCTAACACTAGGTGTAAACATCAAGGGTACATATATGGCAGGGAATTAATTATCACAATATATAAAGATTAACTTGAAGTGCAGGTACTTGCCTGTTGTTTGGATCCGATTAATTTAGTTCCCGGGGAAAAATTCCAGAGATGAGTCCAAAAGCTGAAATAAACATTACCATAACGCTCAGAAGACGTCAAATAGCTAGAAACGCCTGTCCTTGGGTCCAATTTGGAGACAAGGGCAAAAACGACAGTTTCGGGTCAAAACGGGGTCCGCCGGTGGGCCCGCTTTGCACCGAAAAATGCGTCCGTGTCAAAGGTCTCAAAATTCTCCAAACTTAGTGTCAACAGGTCAGGAACGCTGATATGAACCCAACGAAACTTCCAGATTTGAATTCCGATGAGCCGAACACAAAATCGCCCGTCGAGGGGGGCCTATGGGGCCCACGACACGCGATTTCGTCAACGTTCTCAGAATCGAACCAAACTTGACCCACAGGACCAGCGTATCGCTACGAGTCCGATGGCGTAAGTTTCGTCTCGATCCGACGTGTGTGCACGAAGTTAGGATGAATTGCCAAAAAGGCGGATACGGGGCGATGTCCGCGGATACGCGTTGATTCCGGTGTGCACGCACACCCGAATCGGCTTCCGCGAAATCTCACACGTCCGTATCGACTGTGCGGGAACTGGCTCTGCAACTGTATCACCTGCTGCCTCATAGGGGCCATAATAGGTGGGGGCAAGGTTCTCCTCATCGCCTAAACAACAGATCCAGTCAGGAAAGGAGCAAAGTACACAGTGCACAACAAGATTAAACTAAATATTTTATGACAATTAAATATTGGATATCATGTTGAGAAACAGCATTAGCAGAACATTATTATCTCAGAGTTAGCTGTAAACAGGAATATGAGAAACAGAAATAAATGAAACAGGAAATGAAACTACAATAGCCAGCAAGAAATATAACATGACCAGAACTATCTGTGTGAACTTGTGTTTGAAGTCTTTGGCACTTCCTGGCCTCTTTTGTGGCGACTCCTGGGACCTAAGAGCTTCTGAGAGGCTGGTCCGCAGAAGTGCAGTCTGCTCTTTCTGGGATTCCACCAATCCCTGGAACACTCCAAGTAGCTGTGCTCCATCCAGAGTAATTAAATAAATAATTAATAAATACTTTTTAGGTGTTTTAAAAATAGGTCCGGGGTCCAATAAATTCTAGAAAAATTACCCTAAGTCCAGTTTTCCATTTTACACCCAAAAATATTATTTTCACAATATTTTAATATTGTTTAATATCAATTAAAAATTAGATAATAATTTAAAACCCTGATTTTAATTACAGAAAATTCCCAGAAAATTCTAGAAAATTGTGAAAAATCCCAATTTTAATATTTTTTGAAAAATCAGGGGCTTACAATTTTTCAAAATTGTAAAACCCTAATTTTTAAATCAATGGGTCATGACCCGCATCCGAAAATTCGGGCACGAGTGCGTGGGTACGTCCAGCCTACGCCGCAGAATCGGCGGTAGTACGCTGTCTAGGTCAAATCCAGATTTACTAACTAGCTCATTCACAAATAACATAGGCAAGATAATAAATAATGAGAAATGAAACTTAAGATTGCAACTGAAATAAATGTGACAACAGATTCAAATATTTTAGTACAGGAATCAGAATGAAATCGGGGTATTGTTATATTTCTTGCTGGCTATTGTAGTTTCATTTCCTGTTTCATTTATTTCTGTTTCTCATATTCCTGTTTACAGCTAACTCTGAGATAATAATGTTCTGCTAATGCTGTTTCTCAACATGATATCCAATATTTAATTGTCATAAAATATTTAGTTTAATCTTGTTGTGCACTGTGTACTTTGCTCCTTTCCTGACTGGATCTGTTGTTTAGGCGATGAGGAGAACCTTGCCCCCACCTATTATGGCCCCTATGAGGCAGCAGGTGATACAGTTGCAGAGCCAGTTCCCGCACCGTCGATACGGACGTATGAGATTTTGCGGAAGCCGATTCGGGTGTGCGTGCACACCGGAATCAACGCGTATCCGCGGACATCGCCCCGTATCCGCCTTTTCGGCAATTCATCCTAACTTCGTGCACACATGTCGGATTGAGACAAAACTTGCGCCATCGGACTCGTAGCGATACGCTGGTCCTGTGGGTCAAGTTTGGTTCGATTCTGAGAACGTTGACGAAATCGCGTGTCGTGGGCCCCACAGGCCCCGCTCGACGGGCGATTTTGTGTTCGGCTCATCAGAATCCAAATCTGGAAGTTCCGTTGGATTCGTATCAGCGTTCCTGACCTGTTGACACTAAGTTTGGTGAATTTGGAGACCTTTGACCCGAACGCGTTTTTCGGTGCAAAGCGGGCCCACCGGCGGACCCCGTTTTGACCCGAAACTGTCGTTTTTGCCCTTGTCTCCAAATTGGACCCAAGGACAGGCGTTTCTAGCTATTTGATGTCTTCTGAGCGTGATGGTAATGTTTATTTCAGCTTTTGGACTCATCTCTGGAATTTTTTCCCGAGAACTAAATTAATCGGATCCAAACAACAGGCAAGTACCTGCACTTCAAGTTAATCTTTATATATTGTGATAATTAATTCCCTGCCATACATGTACCCTTGATGTTTACACCTAGTGTTAGAAATATTGAATTTCATGTCTTGAATATTGGTAGTTCCTGTCTTGTTTTTCATGTCGGGTGGGAGAATACCTAGAAGGCATGTAGTTTACCCTTTCCCCTGTATTGTCTAATAGCTGTTGGTACACGACTGTCCATCAGCCGGATCTCGATTGTATTATTTAATAGCCATTTATGATGGCCGGATTAGCCTTATAAACCCCTACATGCCAACTAAGTATTCTAAAAACAAACACAAGTTCACACAGATAGTTCTGGTCATGTTATATTTCTTGCTGGCTATTGTAGTTTCATTTCCTGTTTCATTTATTTCTGTTTCTCATATTCCTGTTTACAGCTAACTCTGAGATAATAATGTTCTGCTAATGCTGTTTCTCAACATGATATCCAATATTTAATTGTCATAAAATATTTAGTTTAATCTTGTTGTGCGCTGTGTACTTTGCTCCTTTCCTGACTGGATCTGTTGTTTAGGCGATGAGGAGAACCTTGCCCCCACCTATTATGGCCCCTATGAGGCAGCAGGTGATACAGTTGCAGAGCCAGTTCCCGCACAGGAAGCTACTCCTGCTGAGTAGTTAGCAGTAGTTATCTTAGTTTTGCTCTTTATCTTAGCAATCGGGTTTGTCCCCGATTTCATTCTGATTCCTGTACTAAAATATTTGAATCTGTTGTCACATTTATTTCAGTTGCAATCTTAAGTTTTATTTCTCATTATTTATTATCTTGCCTATGTTATTTGTGAATGAGCTAGTTAGTAAATCTGGATTTGACCTAGACAGCGTACTACCGCCGATTCTGCGGCGTAGGCTGGAATACCCACGCACTCATGCCCGAATTTCCGGGTGCGGGTCGTGACACGTTTTTATGGTGGCCCATGCAGGTCCTATCCTAAAATAGGGTAATACCCTAGGACATGGTATGGAATAAGATTGAGGATTCTAGGAAAAGCTCATTCACAGTATAGGGTCCTTATTTCAAATTCTTGATATCTTTGCTGCTCAATTTTCCTATCGCCTTTGATTTCCAAGTAATCTATTCTGATCTCCCTATCCCTTCATCTTTCAGAATGGTCCAGACAAAGAACACAGTAGGAGGCACATCAGAACCAGCTGAGCAGACTGTGCCCGAGACCCTTGCACTCCCGCCGCCTCCATCTGTTCCGGCAGTTACTCTGGTTGGAGCACAGCTACTTGGAGTGTTCCAGGGATTGGTGGAATCCCAGAAAGAGCAGACTGTACTTCTGTGGACCAGCCTCTCAGAAGCTCTTAGGTCCCAGGAGTCGCCACAAAAGAGGCCAGGAAGTGCCAAAGACTTCAAAAACCTCAGACCCTTGGAATTCTACGGAACTGAGGGCATTCTCTATGCCGATGAGTGGATAGAGAACGTCGAGAGACTCCTGAAGACTGCTCGTGTTCCTGATGATCTCAAAGTGGAGTCCGCAAGCCTACAACTGTTCGATATAGCTCGGACCTGGTTTAGAGACGAACCTCAACTATCTGCTCCTGACCTCACCTGGGAGGACTTCAAGAGGCTATTCAAGGAGAAATTCTACCCCAAAGTGGCTCGGAAAGCTCTCGAAAGTCAATTCGAGAGACTAGAACAAGGTAACCTATCTGTAGATGAGTATACTGCTGAATTTAGCAGGTTAAGCCATTTTGCGGAGTACATGGTTCGAACCCCGGAGGACAGAGCCCGTAGATTCAAGAAGGGGCTATCTCCGGATATTCGCCTTGCTGTCACCACCAGCCGAGCTCGCACCTACGAGGAAATCTTGAGCGTGGCACAAGGCGTTGAGAGAGACATGGGGCATAAGCTAAAGCGAAAAAGAGATACCGGAAATGCGGGACCCAACAAACGCCCTTTTTAACAACAACAGTAGGGGGCCCCGCAACAAGCTCAGCGTCCTCTCCCTCGAGCTCCAGCACCCCAACACCAGGCCCAGGGACAGAACCAACAAGCTGCTGCTTGTAACTATTGTCATAGACCAGGCCATACTTGGCAAGTTTGCAGAAAAAGGCTAGGTGTTTGTCTACTTTGTGGCTCAGCAGCACATCAAGTGAGGGACTGTCCCGCTGCTCAAGGACGCGGACAGGCTTACGTAATGACCGTGGAGAACGCGCAAACTCTGGAAGCAGCTAATGCGCGTAAGTGATTCGTAGATATCTTTTCTAGTATTGTTTTCGTGCCTATTGGTTCGTGACCTCAGCCCCAACCTAGTAATTTTGAACTTGCTAAATACCTGGTATGCTTTTAAATTTGATAACTGTTTTAGAGGATTTTGCTATTGTGCTTATTTTGTGTCATTTTGTGAACTTCAATAATTTGTACCTCTTTTTATCATCATCTAGCGCACTTAATTTTGCTAAACTCGACTAATGCTGCTATTTTATAGCCTAGTTTTGCAAGCTTACCCTTTATCGGGCTTGTTCATGACACATGTATTATTGAGGCCTGATCAACCCCACTAATACAAGTGTCTACTCAGAATCAGTGTACTACGGTCTGATCAACCTTAGTGCATTTTGATTCGCACTTCGCATGACTACTTATGTGGATTGAGGTATAGTCGACTAGTCTACTTGCCCCCTAAATACGTCCGAGCATATCGTTTCAGCATTACCAGAATAAAACCTCGATCCTTAACCGCCTGACAATTCCCATTAGAATTCCTGAAAAACGCCTTGATCCCTATACCTCTGTTCTACCACCTCGCCCTTAAACTCTTTATTATTGATCCTCGTCTTTCCTTATTTCGGAAAGACAAAAACCTGTGGTTGGTATAAGTTGATTTGTAGTGCTAGACATACCCTCAGACCGGATGAATTGATGATAACCCTTTATGACCAAGGCAAGACCCTAGGTGCTGTGTTTGTGTTGCAGACTTGAAGATTCAATGCCATGATTTACTAAGTTTGGGACCTAGCCTTACTAGTTGTCCAGCCTTAGAGGATATGGGTAAAATTCTAAGTTGGGTAGCGACCGCAATGTCCACCTGAGAGAAACCCGTTAGACTACAATCAAGTGAGTTTGGACAGAGAGAACCCTGCCATAATTTAAATTTTGAGGACAAAATTTTATAAGTTGGGTAGATTGTAAGCCCCTGATTTTTCAAAAAATATTAAAATTGGGATTTTTCACAATTTTCTAGAATTTTCTGGGAATTTTTTGTAATTAAAATCAGGGTTTTGAATTATTACCTAATTTTTAATTGATATTAAACAATATTAAAATATTATGAAAATAATATTTTTGGGTGTAAAATGAAAAACTGGACTTAGGGTAATTTTTCTGGAATTTATTGGACCCCGGACCTATTTTTAAAACACCTAAAAAGTATTTATTAATTATTTATTTAATTAACTGATTTTTTAATATTATTTATTATTATTATTATTATTATTAGTATTATTATTTATTTTTTTCTTTTAATTCCAGCCCAGCCCGCCCTGGCCCGTTGGGCCGCAGCCCAGCCCAAACCCTAACGGGTCGGGTCGGGTCCGCCCGAACCCGACCCGAACCCAAACCCGTGACCCAGCCCCCCCGCGTGACCCGCTCCGGCCCCCCCGCGTCCACCGGCTCCCCGCGCTACCGCCGGACCCGCCGCCCGCCTCCGCGCAGCCCGCGGCCACGCGCCCCCGCCCCCGCGCTGGCCGCCGCCTCCCTCGGCCCACGCCACCGTCTCCCAGCCCTATAAATCCCTCCCCCTTTCTTCCCCGGCCACCGTCGACCACCCCAGCTCCGCCTCGCCGCCGGACGAACTCGCCCCGCCGTCCTCCTTCCCTCCAGCCCTCGCCACCGCCGTGAGCCGCCGTCCCCTTCTCCCCTGCTCCTTCTCTTCTTCCCAGCAGTTCCGCCGGCAGCCGACGAGCCGCCAGCGCCTCCGCCGGCAGACGACGCAGCCGCCAGCCCCCGGCCGGCCTCCCACGCAGCGGCGCCGCCCTCAGCTCCGGCCGGACCGCCGCTCCCCTCGCCGGATTTCCCCTGAACCCTAAACCCTAATTTTTCCCAATTCATTGGACACGTGTCGGACACCTGTCGGACACGATCCAGACTCGATTTTCAGGCCCCCTTCAGGTACGTGTAACTTTCGCCTCGTAGCTCTGTTTCCAATTCCGTAAATTACGTTGTGAAGCCTGTATGACCCTCTCGGTGTTCGGACAAACTGTTCGGGACATCGCATCCTGTGGTGATCGCACACCGCGATCCAAAAACAGGAAAAACCAGACCCTGTTTCACCCCGGAACTGAGTACGTCCCGCCAAACGGGACGACTTGGTCGCGTGCGGTCTTCACAGATACGTGCGCACCGTCGATACGGACGTGTGAGATTTCGCGGAAGCCGATTCGGGTGTGCGTGCACACCGGAATCAACGCGTATCCGCGGACATCGCCCCGTATCCGCCTTTTCGGCAATTCATCCTAACTTCGTGCACACACGTCGGATCGAGACGAAACTTGTGCCATCGGACTCGTAGCGATACGCTGGTCCTGTGGGTCAAGTTTGGTTCGATTCTGAGAACATTGACGAAATTGTGTGTCGTGGGCCCCACAGGCCCCGCTCGACGGACGATTTTGTGTTCGGCTCATCGGAATCTAAATCTGGAAGTTCCGTTGGGTTCGTATCAGCGTTCCTGACCTGTTGACACTAAGTTTGGTGAATTTGGAGACCTTTGACCCGGACACATTTTTCGGTGCAAAGCGGGCCCACCGGCGGACCCCGTTTTGACCCGAAACTGCCGTTTTTGCCCTTGTCTCCAAATTGGACCCAAGGACAGGCATTTCTAGCTATTTGACATCTTCTGAGCGTGATGGTAATGTTTATTTTAGCTTTTGGACTCATCTCTGGAATTTTTCCCCAAGAACTAAATTAATCGGATCCAAACAACAGGCAAGTACCTGCATTTCAAGTTAATCTTTATATATTGTGATAATTAATTCCCTGCCATACATGTACCCTTGATGTTTACACCTAGTGTTAGAAATGTTGAATTTCATGTCTTGAATATTGGTAGTTCCTGTCTTGTTTTTCATGTCGGGTGGAAGAATACCTAGAAGGCATGTAGTTTACCCTTTCCCCTGTATTGTCTAATAGCTGTTGGTACACGACTGTCCATCAGCCGGATCTCGATTGTATTGTTTAATAGCCATTTATGACGGCCGAATTAGCCTTATAAACCCCTACATGCCAACTAAGTATTCTAAAAACAAACACAAGTTCACACAGATAGTTCTGGTCATGTTATATATCTTGCTGGCTATTGTAGTTTCATTTCCTGTTTCATTTATTTCTATTTCTCATATTCCTGTTTACAGCTAACTCTGAGATAATAATGTTCTGCTAATGCTGTTTCTCAACATGATATCCAATATTTAATTGTCATAAAATATTTAGTTTAATCTTGTTGTGCGCTGTGTACTTTGCTCCTTTCCTGACTGGATCTGTTGTTTAGGTGATGAGGAGAACCTTGCCCCCACCTATTATGGCCCCTATGAGGCAGCAGGTGATACAGTTGCAGAGCCAGTTCCCGCACAGGAAGCTACTCCTGCTGAGTAGTTAGCAGTAGTTATCTTAGTTTTGCTCTTTATCTTAGCAATCGGGTTTGTCCCCGATTTCATTCTGATTCCTGTACTAAAATATTTGAATCTGTTGTCACATTTATTTCAGTTGCAATCTTAAGTTTCATTTCTCATTATTTATTATCTTGCCTATGTTATTTGTGAATGAGCTAGTTAGTAAATCTGGATTTGACCTAGACAGCGTACTACCGCCGATTCTGCGGCGTAGGCTGGACGTACCCACGCACTCGTGCCCGAATTTCCGGGTGCGGGTCGTGACAGTTTGTGTTAGGGTTTATATATATATATATATATATATATATATATATATATATATATATATATATATATATATATATATATATATATATATATATATACCGAGAGTAAGGGAGAGGGAACGCTGGTGAGGGCTCTTGGCTCGGGTTCAGGTCTGCAAGGGAGGAAGAGTTTTGTTTTGTTTTCTTTCTTTTCCTTTCTTGTCTTGTCTTGTCTTGTCTTGTCTTGTCTTGTCTTGTCTTGTCTTGTCTATTCTTTTCTTTTCTTTTTCTTTTTCTTTATTTTCTTTTATATATATACACACACACACACACACACACACACACACACACACACACACATGGAAAATTAGGTTTGTTCTTTTAATAAAATTTTGGAAAAATTTAATTACTATATAACAAAAAAATTAGGTTTGTTCTTTTAATAAAATGCTACACAAAATATATTCTTGTCCAATATTTTAATTTCCAAATATTAATAAATATTTATATAAGTGAAAATCAAAGAATTGTATATCTATTTTTAAATTAGCTAAAATAACCAAAAATTTCTATAATTAAAATAATAATTTCTAAAATATAAAA
Organism: Iris macrosiphon; assembly: GCA_036927795.1. Taxonomy (NCBI): domain Eukaryota; kingdom Viridiplantae; phylum Streptophyta; class Magnoliopsida; order Asparagales; family Iridaceae; genus Iris; species Iris macrosiphon. The sequence goes on from JAYESA010000019.1 coordinate 58,335,148, forward strand.
AATTTGGGGGCTTACAGGCATATAAACACTGATCCTTGAACATTAAGCGCACTGTGTGTTGTCTCATATATGCTTGCTTTTAGCACAATATTTGAATTCCTTGCAAAAGTGTGCCATGAACTTTATAAGAACTCTCGGAGAACTTTTCTCCTCATGCGTATATTTTGTACCAATGCATTCCAGTCAATTTCTTGCAAAAGTGTACCAAGGCCATTTCAAAGAGCTTGGCGTACTTTTGAAGGAAAAACTCAGCGACGTACTTTGTGTGCGTCCAGTCTCGATATCAAGATAGTGCACAATGCCTCTGTTGCAATACAATTTCTATTATTTTTTTGATGGGCGACCTCAACTTTGGCGTCGTCTGGACTGTCATACTGTCGTATTCTCGACTGTTGTGTAATACTAGTTTCCCTTGCTGAACTCTTGATTGTGCGCCAACCTTGTTGTTGGCATACTTTATGAAAGTACGCCAAGTTCTTGGCTCATGTACCTTCATTTTGTACGCCATAGTTATGTGAGCGTGCTTTAGTATAAATGTGCGCCATCCTTTGCTAGGAGTGTTTTTGTATCAGAATACGTCAAGCTTGCCCTGGCTAGCTATTGTGCGCCACTGCTCTATTTTTGGCGATTGTGCGCCACTACTCTATTTTTGGCTATTGTGAGCCACTGCTCTATTTTGGCGATAGTACGCCAGTGATACTTTTGGCTTATTGTATGCCAATCCTATTTTTATGATTTTTTATGCCTAATTATCATTATTCTCTCTTGATAACTTAGCACTAGGTATTTCTCTTGTTTACTTTTGTCCAGTTACTTTATTTTTAATCATGTTTACTTCTGTTATAACGTTCTTAATATTGATCTTGATTTTCTGACACGACTTAAGAATTGTACACTATATCAAGCAAGAACTCAAGTATACTGATATCCCATATCCTGAAATTGTACTATATTGATATTCTTGATAATGACTCGACGTAACACACTCACGACTCAAGAATTTCTGACATGTCTTTATCAAGGCTGTTAGTAGCACCTGTTATTACCTGACCTATCATTCCCATGGATGATTTCCTAATTGTGCTTGTCAAGTTATTATCCAGTCTTGCATCATGTCTAAGGCAAATTATCGAGCTTCACGGTCGAGAATCTTGATTAAACTGTTCAAGTTACTGAACTAGGTTGCTAACTAGAATTATTTAGAGAAATTTTTTGGCTACATGCAATACCGATATCCCGACCACACTTGTGGATTTGGAGCTCTCCGTCGTGAGGGGCACACTTCTGGCACACCGTCGAGTGATGCATTACAAGTAAAAATAGCTATATATGTTAATTATATTATATAATCCTTTCATTTGGATATTACGGATAGACTACAGGACATGTGGCTGTATGGAATTTTCAATTGCATATGATAGTAACCAGGAATGTGATAACTCTAGTTAGTTAATGATTAGCAAGCCGTAAGACATGCTTGGCCGTGATTGATTAATTGCTAGTCTAGTTATGTTCAAGATTGTAACTACCCTAACCTGAAAATCTGAGAATTTTATTTTTTTAAAATCTTTTTTTCGATAATATTAAAAACCATTGATTAACTATTATTAAAGTATTAAAAAATATTATTTAGAATAAACCATAATTAATAATAATTAATTAATTAATTATTATTATTAAATGATTGTAATTACTTTTCTTTTTAAACTTTTATTAATATTTTGCACTCAAGTACTTAGTTAAATTATGAAATTTCTAATTGTTCATAGACACATAAACCATCCATGTGTCATTTTGTGGGGAGAAACAAAATAGGTGGCAGAATACATGCTTAGGGGAGGGTATTTTAGGGTCCGTTTGGATAGGCTTTTTAAAATTTTGTTCTGAAAACAGTTTTCCGAAAGTAAGTTATAAAGTCATTTTTTGAGTATAGAGTTTCCGAGTTTGCGTTTGGTTACTTTTATTTAAAAATAGTTTTCTGAAAATTCTTTTTAAAATTTTGTTTGGTAAATTATTTTCATAAATTAATTTTTAGGCTGTGTCGGTTATGTGTCCCCAACAAATATATCCCGGTGTCCCAAAATCTGGGTCGTCGATGTGTCCTCGAGTTCGTGTCGATCTAGCCGTCGTGTCCTCATGTTCCCTGTCCGTCGTGTCGAGGTCGATTCCCTCCGGCCGAATAGAGACCGAGTCCCTTCGGTCGTTTGGATAGGTCATCGTTATGTCGAGTTCGTCGTCGTCGTATCGTTCGTGTCCACTGTCGTTGTCGTATCCAAGTGTCTTCAAAGAAGGGGAGGCGACTGTCGTATTCCCCGGGTCCCATATGTCGTGTCCTCCATGCCCTTTCCGCCGTCCGCGTCCCTTCTGTAATGCCCCGCAGCCGCACGGTGTATTGCACTGAGTCAGATTTAAATGAGGCAATGGTTGGTTATATTTTGATTTATTGGATTTGGGAGCAAGTATTAATTTAATTTGTTTTCATGTGCAGATCGCGGACGTCGTGCTATGGATTCAGGTGATTGTTCAAAGCAGTACTGGGATATCGGGATTGGAGCGATGAAGCCGTCTTTCTTAGTCTGATCAGTCGGATAATTTGGAGAGCACGACCTGCTCGCACGGTCATACCAATTGAGTAGATCATGCTTTGCATCGGACCACGGGTTCAAGGGATCGGCCGTATCGGCAAGGCAGAGTGCTAGCGGAATCAAACTTGGTGAGATGGCTTTGTCCTTTCTCCTCTACTCCTTCATGCCTAATAATATGGAACATACGTAATAGCTTAAATACTTGGACTGGAACATGGAAATCACCGCACTGTGGTATGCATAGAGTGTGTTTGGTTGGATATGATTTGTGGCTCGAGTTGGTCTTGTGTTTGGGCAGTTGGAGTTTGAGTAGATCATCTTGGTTGGAACATCGAGGCACTGCGGACGGGCGAATGAGCGTGCATCCGTGCACGAGTATCAAGTTGGGCACTTTGTCAAGAAAAGCGTGCAGTTATGGTTCGAAATTGAACAATTGCATCGGTGAGGGCATTGTGCCACTGTTGGGGCATTATACCACGGAGTTTTTGGAGCGAGGGGTATTGCACCAATTGGAACACTGTGTCGAGAAGCGGAATAGTGCTTATGGGGATAACTTGAGATGGCGCCAAGGGATATAAGTTAGAGAATATTTATGGATAATTGGATGGATTGAGGCGAGTATCGTTTGGTGGGGCGAGAAGGCTCGATTCTCTCATCATACCTACTTGGTGTTTGCATTGGTCACAGATAACCTGTTGCACACATGTTTTGGTTTCCTCGAAAGGGATATGCTCTAGGGTACCAGGACCGTTCGGTCATGGAGGAGACAAATGGTAACGTGCCTTGGGTGCGGTGCCGGTAGTTCGATACGACCAGGCGGGCTAGCTACTCAGCACTGGATCGGGTAAAACTGTAGTTGATTAGTCCTTTATGGCTTGGCCAGTGACTTCATATAGATAAGAGTTGGTTTCTTTGGTTTGGTTTAGTTTGTGCTTTTCATGTAGGTAGCGGCCACCTTGCCTCGGGATAGAGTCTGCATAGTGATGATTGGATTATTGAGGCTTGGATTGTGGCATAGTTTGAGGATGGATAATAAGGCTTGGATTACGATATGGTTCGATAGGTTCACGTGTTGCTTGGGTTTCAGTAGAACGGTTTGTATGCTAGTTTTCTTTGAGTTGGATATATCTGTTTGTATATTTGCTTGAGTTAAATGCTTGCATGCTTAACCTGCTTTATAATTCTCCTTAACATAGATACCTCTGCCATAAAATAAATCTAGGATTCAAGTAGAAAGATTACCATATAACTATTTGCACTCACTATCTATTTAGTGTCGGTTTAGACGAGTGGGTTACCCCGCTCACTAGTATAACTGTGTACTGACCCATGTTTGTGGGCATTATTTCAGGTACGCAGGTGTAGTGGCTCAGCTTGGATATACATGACATGATGTATAGAACAATAAGTACATTTGTGGGCAAAAGAAAGAGAAAGAGTGTTACATCGCCTTTGTAGCATTATCCTTTGTGGCATTTTCATTTGGATCCTTCGAGAGCTTTGGTACGTATACTCTGATGTGTACTTGGTACACAATACTTGACTTTCGTTGTAACTTGGTCATTTCGATAATAACTATGATATTTGACATCATCACCTTGTGTGAGCGCAACTCCAGGCTCGCACGACATCACGTCCCGATAAGAACGATTGTCCCACGGGAGTGCTGCAACATGGTGATTCACGTTCAACAGGGATGATCGAACTTGCGGGAGATTGAGGCATGACAAATTGGTATCAGAGCGCCTGGTTCATTTCCTCGGACTTTGTCCTTTGGTTCATCATAAACTCTAAATAGCTTCCGCATATCGTTTAGCTCTTGGCTCTACTCGGTGCCGCATTGGATGTTTCATGCAATGTTTATATATTTGTTGGTTGTGGGTGCATGTTGTTCTTCGTTGCGTTGGCTTTCGTTGGTTTTCGATAGATCGTTTAGCAGCATTGGACGTTGTTGCATTCGTGCAGCAAGTTGTGTGGCATTGTTGCATTCGTGTAGCAAGTTGAGAGGTGTTGTTGCGTTAGTTTGGATTGTCATTCGGGGAGATTTTTGGTTGCATCAGTGGAACAGTTGGTTGGTAGATGAGATTGGTTATGTGGTATGCTGTGAGTAGAAATAATGGGAGAGAATGGAACATTGCACGAGTTGCTCGTATAGCGAAGGTGTTGGACTGTGTTTAAATTTTGGCTGGGAATATCAGGAGAGCGTTGCACGAGTTGCTCATATAGCGAATGTGTAGAACAGTTGGGTATTGGCTTGGATTACTTGGAAAGAATCATTGCACGGGTTGCTCGTGTAGCGAAAGTATTGGATGGTTTGAGAAATAGTTAGAAGTATTGAGAATAGAACATGGCACAAGTTGCATCAAGCGACTTTAACAGAAGAGTTAGATGGTTCATGCGTTGACTGAGTTTCGTGTCAAACTTGAGTTGGGAATGGCAGGATCGCGCAGAATGGATTGTACGAAAGGATCTTGGATCAGTGCAAAGAAGGATGATGTGAGGAGTGACTTGATTCAGAGTGGTATATGGTATACCACATAGTGAGTGTGGCATTGGAATATTTTGGATAGACATTAATGGAATTACTACAATGGACACGGATAACAGGAATGTAAGTTGGTTGGTGTACATCGACTGAGTTATATATTGGAACATGGAGCAAGCGAATGTTAAGTTACGATCGACATGATAGTCACGAGATAGTTGGTTCAGAATAGACGTTCGTCGACGCAGAGTAAATCTGGCGCGAGTACGACTCCATTTTCAAGTGGTATATGGTGCAACAGAATTTGACTCATGTATTCTTTGATACGTTGGACGAGCGATCAAGAAACATGCTTGTGTAAATGGAAGTTTTGTTTAACTTGAGCAATGGATGAGAACGGAACAAACAATGGGAATGAATGTTTAGAATTTTGAAGGATTGATGCGGACCAAGTATTGGAAACAAGATTAGATCGATTAGACGAAAAACTAAATATCGGAGTTCGCTTACGCAATTTGGAAGTTCGGTGGAGCATTTATTGATGCAAAGAGAGAGTTGAGCATAAGGAACAAACAGTTAAGGTACGCTTGAGCGAGCGATAGATGTATCGAAGAGTAGCGAGCACGAACAACTAATTTTTGGCAATACAAGGGAGCAGTTAGTCGAGCAATGGAACACGATTTGGTTTTGGAGGAGCAATACGATGGATTCGTACGAACTGGAAGAATTTTGGATGTTGGCGCTCAAGAAGTTTGACTCAAAAGTTTAGTGGAAGTAAAATTTGGCATAATGGTGCAACGATGGTGGAAAGATTCTCCGTAAGACATGAACGGGCATGAGGTAAGTCTAGTTGATGTTAAGTCAGATTGAAAGTTAACACTTGCAGTGCCGAGGCAGATTGAGGCAACAAGTGAAGGCGATATGGATTTGAGATTTGTGTTGGAACTTGTGCACAAGCCATCGAGAGTGTGTGCATGACTCAGAACATGGATAATTTAAGACAGTGCTAAGAAAATAGAACGAGAGCAAAGATTGTGGCTGTCACACCCGTTCCCAGATTTGGTATTCTTGAATTTGTGATATTTGAATTTTTCCTCCTGTAGATGATGTATTTACATGTTGGTTCTTGTTAAATATGTTGTATTTATTTAATTGTATTCCTGTTTAATGTGGGAGACTACCCGAGACCAGTTGTAAACACCTTGGCAATTGCCATGGACTCGTGCTAGGACCCATATATAGGATGGATACCAGACCCGGTTCACTCTTGGAACCAATAAGCCTAATTTGGATGGTTAAGATTTGGTTGGAGAATGTCATGACTTAATCCTAGGTCTAACCTCATTTCTCCACTTGGTAATATATATGGTTTTCTCTCTCCTTTCTCATTCTTCCTTATTTCCACTTCCCTTCTTCTTTCTTCTTCCTCCTTCCCTCAAGAGCTCCCCTTGACCGAAACTTAAGCCCTATCCCTAGACTTGGTTCTAGGAAGATGTTTGTTAGTCCACCACGACAAGTACATCTTGCTCAAAGTGGTAAAGCCATTAATTTTTTGGATTTATATATATATATGTTTAAAAAAAATATTTGATGGAAAATGTTCTCCTTGAGTTAATGATCATATTTAGTTCTTGGAGTTTTGAATTTTGATGTATAGATTTTTTATAGATATGAGTTTCAAGTTAAGAATTTTTATGTGTTATATGAGTTTTCCTTGGTTTTGATTTATTGGTTTTGATCTACTAAAACTTAGTATTTTCGAAAACTAGTTGTTCCTTATGTTAGAGCATTTTATTTCGAGCACTTTGACTTTTATTTCACTTGATTCAGAATTAAAATAAAGTTTTTATGAAGGAAACAATTTTCAGATTTTTGGAGCTTTTTTCGCCATGGCAGAACTTGCTGTCTGGAGAAGATGAAGTTCACATGTGGCTAGTGAGATATGCGTCTGAGAGTGCTATGCGGCCTGAACTCTTGCCGTATACTGACAGCATACGTCCATCTTGTTGGACGTATGACTGCTGATTTGCACAATTGTCCTTGAATACCTTGTGCTTTCACTCGCTGAACGAATGGAAAATTCGCTAAGTCCAAGAGACCTCCATACGACATCGAACTCCATGCGGCTAGCTCGTCCATTCGGCCACTATTTTCTTGGACGCATGGCTCTGAACTGTTGGCACTTTTCTTGGTTTTGTCTTTTCTCTCTGACACCTTTATTGCATCAGTCCCTTTATGTCACATCACTGGCACTTCATTAATTGCCCGTCACTTCGACACTTGTTCCAAGAGAGTGGACTTTTGTCAGGAGCATGCGACCAGCTTGTCCATGGGCCAGCGCGTCCATGCGGCCAGTTGCTCATGCGCCTGATCAGTGCATGCAGCCTGACCCATGAGGCAAATTCATGTATACACTTCTCATGCGCGCATGCGATCCTATGCGACCCTAGTAATCTATGTACACGTTCTACGATTTCTTGGGTTTAATTATTTTATTTGGAATGTTTCATTGTTCTTTTTGGTTGATCGTGGCTTCTTGTTTGTGTTATTCTAAGGAAGAATGGACTTAGTAACCAGACTGTGCTAGACCTGGCTAGGTGCTAGAGCTGACTATGTGCATAGTATGATTATATGCTACAATAGACATGTGATAACCCAGAGAAAACTCAGATTAGTAGATAACTTATCCTTTGTTCGTCGGATAGAGTGAGGGGCGTAGTTTTGCTTGTGAGACAATCTGCAATCCCGGTTCTTGTTTGGTTTAAGGATTGTGGATCTGCTCTAGAGCAGTTCACACTTTTTTCTTACTCACGCTCGGCGGCATAATCATTAATTCGAGGATTTCACATAATTTAGACTTCTAATTGATTGACAGTCTGTGTACCTGATTTGAGGAGATTATATTTTGACCAAGTGCACCCATGTGATGGGACTCATATGACCAACTGCAAGTTTGATGATTGGACTCAAATACTGTATCTGTGCTGATACCACTATTGCCTGATAATTGTTTATGATTAAATGTGCGCCGAGGTGCGACACATCTTGTCGCGTGTTAAGTGATTATATTTGGGTTGTGCATCGAGAATGCTTCCAAATTCCTGAATGCGTGATATAATAAATATATATATTATTTCCCCAGTATGGGCATAATAAACAAGTCAACTACCAAAGCGTGGCTAGGATAATGATTGTATGAATGTTGTATACACGCTCGGTGAATCCAGATTTGACTTCCATGGATTCGTATCTAGCGTGCCCGTACCTTGTACGACATCTTAAGAGAAATTCTCATATGACCACGCCTTGAGATTTTAACAATAACATAAGGCTAATTTGGTAACTAAAAGTGGTAGTAGCATTGGGAGGGAACGGTATCCCAAGATCAAGCCAACAAATCTTCCCACAGAGATTTATTCTAAGTGCGCTGTGGGCTGACCACCACAGATACTGTATATCATTTGCCTTAGTGGAGTGCAGTATCTGACTATTATTATGCCGAGCCACTGTTTTACTATAGGAACACTGAAACTGCTAATACCATATTTTTAGCGCAGTGGCCCTACGGGGACTGGTGCATCCTCCAAGTGCCTGTTTTATTATATTGGTTCTGTTAGCTCATGTTCGGCACTGGTGTGATCTGAGGATACTTATTATACATTATTTCTGAGATAACCCAGACTCTACATAACAAGCCGTAGGATTGATTTGACGATTAAAGTGTGTATGTACTGGTAGTCTAAGGACATGAACTATTATGGTGCGATGGTTCAACCCTTGTCCTTGTTTGGTTGTAGGCTTGCGCCAATGTGTCACAATAGGTCATGTATCGAAGCTGCATATATCTTAGCTTGTATTATGGTATATGTGTCCTGGATTATTATTGATGTGTTATATCTTCGTCGTGTTCATAATTGGTTAGTCGTACCCTGTCTCGGAGTAGTGCGGCACCTCTTGTCGTTGTTTGGTTATAGGAGTTTCCTACTGCTCCGATGAAAGGTCATACGCTTGCCGTTGTGGCACGAAATTTCCTATTTTATGTACTTTATTAGTTTTGCTTCATTCACTTGTGCTCCTTTGTGGTATTTGCTATCGGGGCCTGACCCCGCTGGTTTTGTTTGGCCATGTTTAGTAGCAGAGCCCGAGGATCCTGTCATGTATCTGACTGATGGCGCACACCAGGAGGATGTCCGCCGAGAAACTTGAGTGGATTTCTTCTTTCCCACTATGAGTATCATTTTGTATTATATTTTTGGCGTTTAGCCGATGACACTTGTTAGCTGGCTTATCTGGACATTAGTTCCTCTACATAATTGTATATTATTCAGAATACGGCTGACTTACAGTCATGTACTCTTGGCAATGTACTAGTATACCATCCTGTATAACTAGTTTCATGACCATTCTGATAGAGCATCAGGGACGCCTAACTGCTTTATCTTACATGCTCATTCTTACTATTTTTTGGTTGATGATTGAGACATAGAGATCCTTGACCCTAGGTGACTTGATTGTAGTATGCACCCCCTTATCTCTAGACAACCTTAGCACATTGTTGCTTACTTCGGTATTCCACAGGGTATGGTTGGCTGAGTCACTCCTCCGCTCTCCAGTATTCTGGTTCTGGGGCGTGACAGTGGCAGATAAAATTTTGAAGATAGCTAAACAAAAGAGCAACGTTGAAGCAAATTACTATGCCGCTCGAGCAAGTTAGACGTGCAGTATTGATGCATGGCATATGAACGAGAATAGAGCAAGTCTATGGTTTTGGGAATCGTTGCAAGTGATAGTGCGAGAAGTCAAACAAGACGGTTCAAAATTTATATGGATTCAGGGCAGAACGACGGATTGATGGAACACGGTTTCCACGAGTGCAGTTTAATAATTTGTGGCTTGCATAGATAGTGAGTGTCACGACCCACACCTGGAATAAGGGCACAAGTGGTGAACAACGCCCAGCCTATGTCGCATCATCGGAGGTAGAATGTTGTCTGGGTCAACATAACTATCTATACTTCTGTCACAAAATATATAAGGTACCTTTCATGCTATCTCAACTCCAAATGGAGGACAATATATGATAATATGGTAATGGTAAACAATACTCAATCACAATAACAAACTAGAGAAAGAATGACATGATATGGATTAGAAGAAGAAGAAATACAAGAGTCTCAATACAATTCCAATCTCAACATAAGTCGCAAAATAATACTACATGCTATGAAGTCTACTAAAAATCAAATATAACTCAAACTGAAAAGTCTAAGTCTCTCCAGCTGGTGGTACTATCTCAAGAGACTCTACGGGTACTGGCTCAACTGCCTCACCATCCTGCGGCCCATAATACGTAGGACATTAGTCCTCTAATAAATCATCTAAAAAATATATCCAGTCAGGATTGAAGCAAAGTACAACCCAATAACAATTCCAATAATTGACAAAAACTATGAAACAACAATAGCAATAAAAATAAATAATGGAAGTAACTGAACTAAAAGATATCACGAGCAAGAGTATTATAGTAAATAATGACAAGAACTGAGAATAATATGGTGAGGAACATCAATGTAATGAACTTGAATAAAAGAAATAATATAATAAATGTGTCTTGAAATATTAGTAAGATAATGTGACCGACTTGGGCCTAACGTGGGCTATATATATAAGGTGAGTTAGCGTGATCACACGTGAGTTGCATGATCTGCTAACTATCACGGGCTACAATAAATCATGGGCTATAAGGTATGATCACATATCCACTAATATTTTCTCCAACCCCGACTAGTACACGGATCCAAATCACGACATGTTATAACACATATATCACACTACACGGTCTATAATATCATGTACTATGATCACAGTCTATATAATCACGAAGTTATAACGGTAATCACTGAGTAATCACGAAGCACGACATGGTGATCACTGAGTCATCACAATAATAACATCTCATGACCAAGATCCACGTATACCAATCCGTGTGACCATCGTGTCAGGAATCAAATATCTCAATGATAAATACATGAAACATAGAGGCTGTCAAATAAGAAAACTATCAGAGAATGTACTCGCCTCTGGTCTGGAGCAAATGATATCACTCGGTGTCCGAGCTGGTGTTACACACACCTAGATATGAATGGTATGTCAATTAGTATAATAAAATGATAAATATGATTAAACTATCATAAGGCTCATATGGGTCACTAACTGATTGATACTAACTTCTTACAATCTATAATAGGTCATTAATTAAGTTCTAAATCAATACCAGCTAAATTATACTAACTTACACTCCTAATTGTTAGTACATAAATAACTAACTGACGTACTTGCTAACTGACATATCTAGTTAACATATCTATATACTATCTACTCTTACATACAGTACTAAGATATCAATAACAACTAATATTGTCTGTAACATTATGCACTAACTGCTAGTAGTACTAGTACCTAACTGATCTAACACTAATATATATATATATATATATATATATATATATATATATATATATATATATATATATATAATCTACTAATTTAATTAACTAATAACTAGCTAACTGTTGTATACACACTGACATATGAGTATAACACCTATCTAACATCACCAATTTCTTATGCCTAATGTACCCAACTGATACTCTTATCTGATACTTGAATAACTTCACATGTTCTGATACCTGCCTTAGCTGAAACTGATACTAGCTCCACTAGAAGCCTGCCACTATGCTTAACTCCTCACTACAAAACTGTCAACCCATAGCCTTTCTAATTCTCTGAACAGATCTGAGTTTTCCCCAACTGATAGTCACTACTACTACTGCTATATAATTCTAAAATCAGTTCACCTTGAAATCCATCCTCCTTCATACTTTCCTGCATACACACACCACTCGAGCATTACTGCTACCTACATGTACCTGGTCTCTACTCAATCTTGTTGCTGCCAAGAACTTAACCTCAAACACACAAGAACAATAGTTGCTTCCATACCTACATTTATATTGCAAATGAGCCAACTCAAAACACAAGCATACCCCCTCTCATCTAACGCTAAGCCAGACACCCCTTCACACAGGTATTAACCTTACTCTGCCTCCAAATGCATCAGCGTAGTTCTGTACATAACCCGAGCCTAAATTCCTATCTATTGTGTGCAACTGCACACTACACTGGTCCAGATTTCCTTCTCCTCATATAACCCACTTACACACTGCCCACTGCCTTGCTCCCTCTATACTTCAGCTATGGGCAGATCTGTCATGCCCCAGTCCCAAAATACGTAGGACCAGGAATACGTGACACGCCAGCTACGCATTCGACCAGACTCTGGTCTGACTCGAATACATATAAGCTGTAATATAAAAGGGCACTATCTAGATATCCCATAAATGTAAACCTCTATGTCTCAATCCACAATGTACAACAGTATACAAGAAAGAGCTATATGTGCTAGAGTCGGCCGCCCAATAACACACTAACTCGAATAGACTCGAGAAGAAGTATGAGTCTATAAAAACTAGGCTACACAGCAGATGAAATAAATAATAACCATAATGCCGGTAGATATAATGTGAGTACCTGGTACCATGCCCGCAAGACATGCAACTCCAACAGCAACTCCAAATGCTCCGTAATCATCTATGCTGCAAAAATGGCAGGGAACCAGGTCCTCAGAGGGACGTAACAAGATACAGAAATATAACATGCCAAGTAAACAGAAAGTACAAGTGCAACAACAGGGTACTCTAGCATAACCAAACAAGTGTGACACAATTTAAAGACAATGTTCGACGCGTGGGCTGTCCAAAATAAAACCGTAGCTCCGGACACGGAAACACACGGGACGTACCGCAGCTCCGGGCAAAGAGTCACACGGGTGATACCACTACACTAGATACATGATCACTACATATATACTACATATATATATAAGCGCGTGCAGAGGAGCCCAAGCGTCTAGTAACTGTCTTTCCCTTCCCAAGCGGTCAACGATTGTGCGTTGAACCTGAACCTCTAACTACAGTCTCGACACACGGAAATAACTCAACAGACGCGACCCTAAGGTCATCCCAGTCTCTGGTCATGATATTGGTATCAGGATACAGGAATCTGGCACGATCACAGTGTATGAGTGTGTCCTGGGATATCGATATACTCAGGTACGCATATCGAGATGCTACGAAACATCCAACAATCTTTCTAAGACATTACGACGTACGTCTTCACCCGGTTGTGAACTGGACGCGAAGTACCGAACGTCAACATAAATACGTGCATAATATACATAACGAAATAATAAATATCTGTAACTGAAATACAGGGTGGTAAGGTACATTTGCCTGCGTGCGGCTGTTGATGACGGGGTCCTGGTACCGCGTCCAAGTCCTCAGGTCCCGCAGTACCTAGAGATGAGATACAAACCAATAATCAAGGTCTATTCCATGACAGACAGCTATGCTACACACATCTACACCTAAACTCAGTCTTTGACTTAAATAGTTAACTACTAATTTTACAGTCCTCAATCTCTGATCCTTGATCCGAACAATACCTATCTCAAAATCAATCACCTGTATAGTATTATCAGACCCAATCCTCAATTACAAAATTCGGTTAATTAAACTCTGGTCTAATCCTCAGTTTTATCTCAGTGTTCGCAGATGCTAACATACGCGTTGACGTCTCAAGCTCAAATAAATAATTAATATTCTCTGTCCTTAATCACGGTCTTATCATTTGATGTTATACCTATTTAACGATCGAGCACCTGCTCCCTAGGTCCATCATTATTTTAATATCATATTAATTTTCAGCAATAGTTTACAACAGCTAAAACAACAATGACCAATATGCTTATATATATTATATCCTCAACAACTTTATCAACAACTTCCAATATTTACCCAAGGGTCGATATCCCTCTACCATTTATAAATTAAATCTGTTCCTTGGTATTAATCAATGTGTTAATATCACCATCCTTTCTCAGCGTTTAAATACATGTACAACAGCTAATGCATATATTAAATGAAAACCCAAACACCTCAACCTAGCATTTGAACCTTTATTTATTACCCAAGTAATTTATCCTCAAAATTCCAAATACGATTATAACCCCAAATGAAGATACAGTTATCCTCAAATCCCTACTTAATGTATATCCATAATTTTATTTTAAAACTTATAAAAATAATCCCTAATCTCATTATACCACAAGATCAATTATACTACACTAATATTTACACCAAACAATTATATAAATGTATAGAGAGAGGGGGGCGATGTGTTTCACCTTGGCGATGCGTAGTGGTGGCGTTGGCCGGTTGTGTTGTTGACGACGATGGTGAGGGAAGGTGGTATTGGTGGTCGAGAAAGAGGAGTGAAGGACATCGGGGTGGTCGACTGGTGATGAACGGTGGTGGAGGAGATGAAGTCGAGGTGGTCCGGCGGAGGAGTGAGGTAGGCTGCTCGTCGGTTGAGAAGGAGGACGGGTGCTGTGCTCAGGCGGGGGAGATCGACGGTGACGGGGTGGAGGAGACGTTCAGGCGAGGGGACGGTGGTGTTAACACAGGGGAGAGGGGAGAGGCGGTGGCTGTCGAAGGGAGAGGCGGCTCGGGGAGTCACGACGAGGTCGTCTGGAGTGGCTCGGGAACGATGGAGAGGCTGTTGTTCCGGTGGAGAGTCGGGAAAGAGAGGGTGGACAGGTCGGGGATGATGGAGAGCTGCTCGGCCGACCGAAGTTGGTGGCCGCGGGGAATGCAGCAGGCCGGGGAAATGAGAATGCGGGTGAGGTCGGAGGGGGATGGTCGGCTCGTTGGTGCTCGCCAGAGACGAGGAACTGGGATGCCGGAGGGAGGTGGCTCGACCGGCGAATGATGAAGACGAGGGTGGAGCTCGACCGAGTGAGGGGGACAGACTGGCGGGGCTTGGCCGGGCGGTAGTTGGCTGTAGGAAGAAACTCGCTGGAGATGAAGGGTTGCTCGGCCGGCCGGAGTAGGGAGGTTGGCCGGGTGGAGCTCCTCTGACTAGGGTTAATAGTAGGAAAGAGGTGAAGATGTAGAAAGGAAGAAGAAGAAAGAAAGAAGAAAAAGAAGTAGTAGTATACGGTTGCAATTTTGTGAGGAGGGAGGAGAGAGAATAGGTTGGTTTCTCTATGTTTGGGGATTAGGGCTGGTTGGGAAGTGTGTAGTGAAGAGACACTATATAGGGAAAGGTGATGGGTAGTGGGTGATCATGATCAAATTCTCATTTGAATGAGGGGCTAGGATCTAACATGAAGGATTACTCATACAAAGGAGGGAGAAATAGAGGATGGGCTTGACCAATCAAAGGAGAGGGGGCTTCTCCATTTGGTCTTGACCAATGAGGTGAGGACACCTAATTCCATAATTGCAACTAATGTCATGCCCCAGTCCCAAAATACCGAGGGACCGGACGCGTGGCAATGGCCAGCAGCACGCACCGATGGATAAACCCAATTTAATGGATCCATCAGGGCGTACTTAAGCTGTAAAACAAAGTCTACGACAACATGGCACAACTAATCTCATCCACACAAGGTAAAATATGATCCACAGATATAAGAGATGTAAATCATCAAACAGTCTCACAAAGTGCTTCGGAGAACAACCCGATAAAATCTGATATAATGGTTCAACAGACCAAAATATAAACGACAGAATAAAATAAATACTGAGCATGTAACATGGATGCTCAGGAAAAGTCTTCAGCTAACACCTCGTCCTCGGGTGTCGGTACAGCTCCTGTATCTGCTTCTACTCCTGCTACTGCTGCTGTCCCGTATACCTCGGGATAAATCTCGTCTGCAAATCCTGGGTACATAATCCGGATCCAGGTCCCCAGGGGACATAACAAGGTACAGCTAATACAAGCCAAAATAAATGCAGTGCAGCAAATAATGAAATAAATAGGGTAAGCTATATAACCATCTATGTGAAATGCAAGATAAGAGTATCACGAGTACTCAGGCTGAGCCACTACAAGCTCTGTGTCGGGGAGCCGGTAGCAGTAATAATGAGTAATGGGCCAAGCTCGGGTTTCAGAGTCTTGTGCCTCACAGTAGTAGGGGATATATATATGTAATCAGCCTGTAGCCTGTGTGTCTCTCCCCACCCAATGTAATCACACGTCTCATATGCATAACATCTCATATACATGGCACGCAAGATCATAGCTAATGCAGTAAGTCATAGAGTATCCAAGAGCATAATGCCTCTGTCAGAAGTCTGTATCCTATACAGAATCACCATGAATATCTCAGAAGATCCTGTCTCATGTATAGTGTCAAGTGTCCTGGGTATAATGTACTTGATAAGGCAAGTATGAGAATGTAAAGGAGGTCACGAATGTCCATCTCTAGATGACATACACAACATCGCGTACGGTGTTGGCACCCGATTAATAATCGGACGCTAAGTAAGTCACACGGTCCTAGGTTAAGCATGCACAGCAATATAGATAAAGCAAGGAAATATGCAACAAGAACTGTAAAGTTGGCAAGGTATACTTGCCCACTGATGTATAACTAAGTCAAGGAAATAAGTAGCAAAGCTGCAGGGTTTGGCAAGGTACACTTACCTGGGGTTTGAATATCAACAGTTGTCCCTGTAACAGTGGATCCTGTAGGTACTCCTCCAAAATCTGTAATAAATATCACCAACAGTCTCAGAAGATATAAAATAGCTAGAAACGCCTGTCCTTGAGTCCCATTTGGACACAAGGGCAAAAATGACATTTCTGGGTCAAAGCGGGGTCCATATGTGGGGCACTTTGCACCGAAAAGCGTGTTAGAGTCAAAGGTCTCCAAATTCGCCAAGCTTAGTGTTAATAAGTCAGGAATGATGATAAGAACCCAATGAAACTTCCAGAATTGGATTCCGATGAGCCGATCACAAAATTGCCCGTCAAGTGGAGCCTGTAGGGCCCACAATACGCAATTTTGTCAATGTTCTCAGAATCGAACCAAACTTGGCTCACAGGACCAGCATATTGCTACGAGTTCGATGGCACAAGTTTTGTCTCGATCCGACGTGTGTACACAAAGTTACAGCATATTCCAGAACGGACGAATACGAGGCGTTGTCGGCAGATACGCGTTGATTCCGGTGTGCACGCACATCCAAATCAACTTCTGCGAAATCTCACACGTCCGTATCAACGACGCGCACGTTTTGGTAAAGACCGCGCGAGACCAAGTCGTCCTGTTTGGCGGGGCGCACTCAGTTTTGAGGTAAAACAGGGAGTTGGTTTTTCTGTTTTTGGATCGCGGTTTGCGATCACCACAGGACGCGACGCACCGAGCGAGTTACACGGGCATCGAGAGGGTTATACAGTCTATGCGTTGCAACAGACGGAATCTAAAATGGAATTACGAGGAGAGAGAAAATGCTACCTGAACAGGGCTCCGTGAATCTGACTTCCACGTGTCCGAGAGTCCTTGACACGAGCTGTGTCCTTGTCGGGGCGACTGTGCCTAGAGCTTGCTGGAGACTCGTCGGAGGGTGGCTGTGCTAGGGGAGGCCGGGGAGTAGCTGCTCGGGAGGAGGACGCCGCTGGCCTCGGGGCCCGTCGACGGCGAGGGCGGAACGGGTAGGGGCTGCTGTCGCCGGAGGTGCTGCGGGCTGCTGCGGAGTCGTGATCGAGGCGGGGGAGGAGAAAGATGAGGGACAGGGCGGAGCAGTTCGTCGGGGGAGGGCTAGGTGGAGGATGGTGGAGTCGGGCTGGGGTGGTCAATGGTCGAGGTGGCGGAGAAGAGGGAGTCGGGCTGGGCGGACTCGGCCGCAGGGAGTTAGGTCGGGGAAGGAGATGGCCGGCTGGGTCTAGGGCGGAGGAGCAGCGTCGGGGTCGTGGGGAGAGGAGAAGGTTGCAGCGGGCAGCGGAGAGAGGTTGCAGCGGGCGACGGAGTCAAGAGAGAGGGTACGATGGCGGTGGCACGGAAGTCGAGGGGAACTTTATAGGCTGCTACAGTATTTCTGGTGGGGGAATTAGGGTTAGGTTTGGGTTTCGGGTCCGGGTCGGGTTTGACTCGGATCCGACCCGACCCGACCCGTTAAGCTGGGTTGGCTAGGTTTGGTTTAGTCAGCGGTTTGGTTTGGTTCAGTCAACGGTTTGGTTTGGTTCAGTCAGGTTTAATTGGGTTTAATTCTACGTTGGTCTTTAGGGCTTTAAAACTGTTTCCGGAGTCCAATAAATTCACAAAAAATTACCCTATGTCCAGTTTTCCATTTTACACCATAAAATATTATTTTCATAATATTTTAATATCAATTAATCAGCATTTAAAAATCTTTTAATCACTATCACCTTAGTTTTAATTCTAAAAAATTACCGAAAAATTAGGAAAAGTTATATTAAAATATTCTGAAAAATCAGGATATTTACAATCTACCCCCTTAAGAGGATTGCATCCTCGCAATTAAAGAATAACTACTAAAGGAAGAACTATGAAAATTACAAGAATGCTTAGGTTATAACTGCATCCGCGAATAAGTGAAGATAACGCTGGCGCATACTATCCTCCCGTTCCCAGGTCGATTCGCCAGGTGAATGATGTTTCCAAGCTACTCGTACCAGTCTAATTGTCTGTCCTCTTAATGTCTTCTCACTGATGTCGAGGATGCCAACTGGTTGTTCTTCATACCTCAAGCTAGGGCCCACTGCGATCTCTGAATGATCGACTACGTGACTTGGGTCGGTCACGTACCTTCTCAACTGTGAGACGTGGAATACGTCATGCACTCCCTCTAAGGATGGAGGTAATGCAAGACGATAAGCCACCTCACCAATGCGCTCTAGAATATCAAATGGCTCGATGTACCTTGGGCTCAACTTGCCTCTGCTCCCAAATCTGATAGTACCACGAGTGGGCGAGATCCTCAAGAATACGTGCTCTCCTTCTTTGAACTCTAGGGGATGTCTGTGTGTATCAGCCCAATGCTTCTGTCTGTCCTGAGCTGCTCGAAGATGATTCTGAATCTGTTTTGCCTTCTCCACTGTCTGCATTATCAATTCTGGACCCAGTATTTGACGTTCACCAACGTCACTCCAACATATTGGCGATCTACACTTCCTTCCGTATAATGCCTCGAATGGTGCCATCTGAATGCTGGCCTGATAACTGTTGTTGTAGGAGAACTCCACTAAGTGCAAATGATCTTCCCAAGATCCTCCAAAGTCTAGCATACACTATCGCAACATATCCTCCAAGATCTGAATCGTGCGCTCCGATTGACCATCTGTCTGTAGGTGGTAAGCTGTGCTGAATTTAAGTCTGGTGCCAAGACTCTCTTGCATGCTTCGCCAGAAATGAGATGTAAATCTTGAATCTCAATCCGATACAATACTAACCGGCACTCCATGTAATCTGACGATTTGTCGCATATACATGTCGGCTAGTACCTCTATGGACTGTTCAACTCTAAATGGCAAGAAATGTGCCAATTTAGTGAGTCGATCCACAATAACCCATACCGCATCTCTTCCGCTGGGGCTCCTTGGAAATCCTGTGACAAAATCCATCGTGATATGTTCCCACTTCCATTCTGGTATAGGAAGCGGCTGTAACATACCTGCAGTCCTCTGATGCTCGGCCTTTACTTGCTGACAGACTAAACATTTAGCCACAAATCTTACAATCTCCCTTTTCATTCCATGCCACCAGTAATACTGCCTCAGGTCTCGGTACATCTTGGTTCCTCCTGGGTGAACAGAGTACATAGAGCTATGTGCTTCAGTCATTAACTCCTGTCTCAATTCTCTATTTGGAACATACAGGCGATTTCCAAACCTTAATGTCCCGTCTTCATGTATGCGAAGTCCTGTCTGCATGCCTGCTTCTGTCCTCTCTTTGAGTCTTTGGAATCTAGCATCGGTGGGCAATGTCTCTTTAATTATTTTCACAAGTGATGACTTAACTTCGAGATTAGCTAGCAAGCCACTCTGTCCCGGTAAAACAACCTCTATCTGAAGCTCTTGTAGATCCCTCAATAACTCCGGCTGCATTGTCAAGAAATAAGCCGTAGGCTTCCTGCTGAGTGCGTCTGCTACGACATTCGCCTTTCCCGGATGATATTACAGATCTATATCAAAGTCTACCATCAACTCAAGCCAACGTCTCTGTCTTATGTTGAGCTCCTTCTGAGTATATACGTACTTCAGACTCTTATGATCAGTAAAGATGTCTACCTTCTCCCCATAAAGATAGTGCCTCCAAATCTTCAGTGCAAATATAACTGCTGCTATGTGTTGGGTAGTTCTTTTCATGGACCTTCAACTGTCTTGATGCATAAGCGATAACTTTGCCATGTTGCATCAAAACACATCCTAATCTACTACCTGATGCATCACTGTAAACAACAAAATCTCCTGATCCTGAAGAAAGAGTCAAGACAGGTGCTGTTGTTAATCTTCTTTACAATTCTTCAAAGGCCTTCTGGCAGTCTTCTGTCCATGTAAACTCCTGGTCTTTACGTGTCAACTTCGTCATAGGCTCTGCAATCCTTGAGAAATTTTCTACCAACCTTCGGTAATATCCCGCAAGTCCGAGAAAACTTCTCACTTCTGCAACTGATGTAGGTGTAGGCCAAGTCTCTATTGCAGCAACCTTCTCCGGATCAACTGAAAGTCCTTCTCCTGAGATAATATGTCCCAAGAAAGGCACTTTATCCATACAAAACTCACACTTACTGAGTTTGGCATATAACTTCTCCTGTCTCAAGGTCTCTAACACGATTCTGAGATGCTCCTCGTGCTCTTCGTGGCTCTTGGAATACACTAGAATGTCATCAATGAACACAACCACAAATTTATCCAGGTACTGATGAAAGACTCTGTTCATCAAACTCATAAACACTGCTGGCGCGTTGGTTAAACCAAACGGTATTACCAAGAACTCATAATGTCCATACTTGGTCCTGAAAGCTGTCTTCGGTATATCCTCCTTCCTTACTTTGATCTGATGATAGTCGGATCTAAGGTCAATCTTCGAGAATATCCTAGCACCACTCAATTGATCGAATAGATCATCAATGCGTGGTAAGGGATACCTGTTCTTAATGGTCACAGCATTCAGTACCCTGTAGTCAATGCACAAACGTACTGTTCCATCCTTCTTCGGTACAAATAATATGGGTGCTCCCCAAGGTGAAACACTGGGCCGAATAAAACCCTTCTCCAAAAGATCATTAACATGTTTCTTCAACTCCACTAACTCCTTAGGTACTAGCCGATATACTGATGAAGTGATAGGCTCTGCTCCTGGAGTTAAGTCTATTACGAATTCTATTTCCCGATCAGGCTGTAAACCTGGAAGATCATCAGGAAATACATCCACAAACTCAGATATGACTCTTGGGTAACCTGTCTCCCCTTTTACAGATAGTACCCTAAGAGTAGGCTGAACTCCTTGCTCTACTGCTCCCCGAAGAAACTCAAATTCTGGATGTCCAGGCGGTCTAAATATAACCCGCCCAAGTCGGCAATCGAGAGTCGCATGGTACTGACTTAACCAGTCCATACCAAGTACAATATCATAATCCGGCATGGAAAAAATCAGAAATTGAGCTCGCATCTCTCTTCCACAGACTACTACAGAACATGATCTACAGACGTCACTAACTGGGATAATTCTACCTCCCATAAGAATTCTCTTCATATTCGGAAGGGGTGCGGTAGCTACTCTATGGGTGGCTACAAAGCTAGTTGCTATAAATGAATGCGATGCTCCAGAATCAATTAAAGCTACAGCTGGTAATGAAGCTACTAAAATAGTACCTGTGATAACTTCTCCTGCAGTAGCTTTCTCTTCAACGGCCAATGTAAATGCCTAGCCTCGTCCCTGAACTTGGACTCTCTGCTGCCGAGCCTGCTGAAATAGAGCTGCCTGTGGTGCCAGTGATGGTCTCTGCTGATTTCCTCCTGGGGCTGGTGGTCTGACTCCTCCAACTCCTGTCTGTGGTGCTCCTACTGCTGGATATGCTGGTCGTGGTGCAGGTAAAGCTAGTCTCGGTGCTCCCTCTCTACGCTCGGTGCAGTCTCTGGTTTGATGCTGGTTGGATCCGCAAGCCAGGCATAGTCCCAACTTGCGTCTGCATTCTCTCTCAATGTGACCTACCTTGCCGCAGTGGTGACAAGTAGGGAGAGATAAGGCCCTGTGTGCTGTCCTCTCTGGCATACTCCTCTGGGACCATTTTGCTGAATCTCTATGTACCGTCCTGGATGGTGCTGATATGATTGGCCTCTTCAGATTTGACTCCTTTCTAGTGACGCGCTCCATGCGTCGTGCTGCTGTAAGGACGTCGGCATATGATGTAGGTGCGACCGATCCAATCAATCTCTGGAGCTCAAACTTCAGTCCGTCAAAGAACTTCTCAGCTTTCTCTTCCTCTGTCGAAATCAAGGTTGGGGCGAAGCGACTTAGACAAATAAATTCTGTGTTGTATTCTTCCACTGTCATATTACCTTGGATAAGGGGGTTGAACTTGTCTCTGAGCTCCGACCGTGCAACTGCTGGAATATACATCTCTCGGAAGAGTCTGGAGAACTCTTCCCAAGTGACTCGGTCCTGTCCGAGCCTCCTCTCTTCTGATAACCACCAATGCTGTGCATTTTTAGTCAACTGCATTCTGACCGCAGTCATCCATTTCTCTCTCGGAAGTTCAGCTGCTTCCAACTGGTGTTGTATGTTAGTGAGCCATTCGTGAACTTCTGTTGGCCCCTCTTTACCAGAAAAGGTACGAGGCTTGAGCTGACAAAAATCGGTGATAGATCCCATCGCTGATCGCCTTGCTGGTGGGTTTGCCTGCTCCATTGCTGATACTAGGCTGGTCCTCAAATACTCTGCCTCGTGCCGCTGAGCCTCGTGTTGAACCTGCTGCTGGGCTTGCATCATGGCATACATCATCTGAAACATCTGTTGCCAGTCCATGGCTTGCCCTGGCGGGAAAATTGGCATCTGTGGAGTGAACTGTGGCGGAGGTAGGATGTCATCACGCCGGAACCTTGGATTAGGCTGGCCGGTTTGATTATTTTGCGATATTTGTCCTCCATTCCCTGGTGTCACTCCGTCTATATAAGTAACCACAGCGTCGTGTGGCGTATCCAAGGGATTCTCATCTCCGTTCCTAGGATCCATTACTCTGCAACTAAAAGATAAACTATATGAACGCTCAGAGGAATCAACACAGGATGCAAATTATGTAACAAATTCGAGTTCGATATAGAGTTCAAAAATGGATCAAACAATGGATGAGATTCTATAACTTATCCTATCCTTAGGGTAGGCTTGTTCGGTCCCTAAGTTGAAACCGAACAATTTAGTCGTAGACCTGCATGAGCCACCATAAAAACCATGTCACGTCCCAGTCCCAAAATACCGAGGGACCGGACGCGTGGCAATGGCCAGCAGCACGCACCGATGGACAAACCTAATTTAATGGATCCATTAGGGCGTACTTAAGCTGTAAAACAAAGTCTACGACAACATGGCACAACTAATCTCATCCACACAAGGTAAAATATGATCCACAGATATAAGAGATGTAAATTATCAAACAGTCTCACAAAGTGCTTCAGGGAACAACCCGATAAAATCTGATACAATGGTTCAACAGACCAAAATATAAACGACAGAATAAAATAAATACTGAGCATGTAACATGGATGCTCAGGAAAAGTCTTCAGCTAACACCTCATCCTCGGGTGTCGGTACAGCTCCTGTATCTGCTTCTGCTCCTGCTACTGCTGCTGTCCCGTATACATCGGGATAAATCTCGTCTGCAAATCCTGGGGACATAATCCGGATCCAGGTCCTCAAGGGACATAACAAGGTATATATAATACAAGCCAAAATAAATACAGTGCAGCAAATAATGAAATAAATATGGTAAGCTATATAACCATCTATGTGAAATGCAAGATGAGAGCATCACTAGTAGTCAGGCTGAGCCACTACAAGCTCTGTGTCGGGGAGCCGGTAGCAGTAATAATGAGTAATGGGCCAAGCTCGGGTTTCAGAGTCTTGTGCCTCACAATAGTAGGGGATATATATGTAATCAGCCTGTAGCCTGTGTGTCTCTCCCCACCCAATGTAATCACACGTTTCATGTGCATAACGTCTCATGTACATGGCACGCAAGATCATAGCTAATGCAGTAAGTCATAGAGTATCCAAGAGTATAATGTCTCTGTCAGAAGTCTGTATCCTATACAGAATCACCATGAATATCTCAGAAGATCCTGTCTCATGTATAGTGTCAAGTATCCTGGATATAATATACTTGATAAGGCAAGTACGAGAATGTAAAGGGGGTCACGAATATCCTTCTCTAGATGACATACACAACATCGCGTATGGTGTTGGCACCCGATTAATAATCGGACGCTAAGTAAGTCACACGGTCCTAGGTTAAGCATGCACAGCAATATAGATAAAGCAAGGAAATATGCAACAAGAACTGTAAAGTTGGCAAGGTATACTTGTCCACTGATGTATAACTAAGTCAAGAAAATAAGTAGCAAAGCTGCAGGGTTTGGCAAGGTACACTTGCCTGGGGTTTGAATATTAACAGTTGTCCCTGTAACAGTGGATCCTGTAGGTACTCCTCCAAAAGCTGTAATAAACATCACCAATAGTCTCAGAAGATATCAAATAGCTAAAAATGCCTGTCCTTGAGTCCCATTTGGACACAAGGACAAAAATGATATTTCTGGGTCAAAGCGGGGTCCATATGTGAGGCACTTTGCACCGAAAAGCGTGTCAGAGTCAAAGGTCTCCAAATTTGCCAAACTTAGTGTTAACAAGTCAGGAATGATGATACGAACCCAACAGAACTTCCAGAATTGGATTCCGATGAGTCGATCACAAAATTGTCCGTCAAGTGGAGCTTGTGGGGCCCACGATACGCGATTTTATCAATGTTCTCAGAATCGAACCAAACTTGGGTCACAGGACCAGCATATTGCTATGAGTTCGATGGCACAAATTTTGTCTCGATCCGACGTGTGTACACAAAGTTACAGCGTGTTCCAGAATGGACGAATACGAGGCGTTGTCGGCGGATACGCGTTGATTCCGGTGTGCACGCACATCCAAATCAACTTCTACGAAATCCCACACGTCCGTATCAACGACGCGCACATTTTGGTAAAGACCGCGCGCGACCAAGTCATTTCGTTTGGCGGGGTGCACTCAGTTCCGGGGTAAAACATGGCATTAGTTTCCTGTTTTTGGATCGCGGTTTGCGATTACCACAGGACGTGACGCACCGAGCGAGTTGCACGGACACCGAGAGGGTTATACAGTCTACGCGTTGCAACAGACGGAATCGAAAATAGAATTACGAGGAGAGAGAAAATGCTACCTGAACATGGCTCCGTGAATCTGACTTTCACGTGTCCGAGAGTCCTTGACACGAGCTGTGTCCTTGTCGGGGCGACTGTGCCTAGAGCTTGCTGGAGACTCGTCGGAGGGTGGCTGTGCTCGGGACGGCCGGGGAGTGGCTGCTCGGGCGGAGGACGCCGCTGGCCTCGGGGCCAGTCGACGGCGAGGGCGGAACGGGTCGGGGCTGCTGTCGCCGGAGGTGCTGCGGGCTGCTGCGGAGTCGTGATCGAGGCGGGGGAGGAGGAAGGTGAGGGACAGGGTGGAGCAGTTCGTCGGAGGAGGGCTAAGTGGAGGATGGTGGAGTTGGGCTAGGGTGGTCGATGGTCGAGGTGGATGACGAAGAAGAGGGAGTCGGGCTGGGCGGACCCGGCCGCGGGGAGTTAGGTCAGGGAAGGAGTTGGTCGGCTGGGTCTAGGGCGGAGGAGCAGCGTCGGGGTCATGGGGAGAGGAGGAGGTTGCAGCGGGCGACGGAGAGAGGTTGCAGCGGGCGGCGGAGCGAGAGAGAGGGTGCGATGGCGGCGGCACGGAAGTCGAGGGGAACTTTATAGGCTGCTACAGTGTTTCCGGTGGGGGAATTAGGGTTAGGTTTGGGCTTCGGGTCCGTGTCGGGTTTGACTCGGATCCGACCTGACCCGACCCGTTAAGCTGGGTTGGCTGGGTTCGGTTTAGTCAGCGGTTTGGTTTGGTTCAGTCAGGTTTAATTGGGTTTAATTCTACGTTGGTCTTTAGGGCTTTAAAACTGTTTCCGGAGTCCAATAAATTCACAGAAAATTATCCTATGTCCAGTTTTCCATTTTACACCATAAAATATTATTTTCATAATATTTTAACATCAATTAATCAGCATTTAAAAATCTTTTAATCACCATCACCTTTGTTTTAATTCCAGAAAATTATCAAAAAATTGGGAAAAATTATATTAAAATATTCTGAAAAATCAGGATATTTACAACTAAGCCCCTTAAATTTGTGTAATTGCACAAACACATTAAATGATGCAAAAATTGTGGGGAAAATGGTGTTTGGTGATTTGCATGGCGAGGGGGTGTTGTGTATGTGGCATGGGTTTAATTAAATGGGCATTGGGATTAATTTGGGGATTAAAATAGTATTAGACAAAATTGGTATCCCCGATTTAAATAGAATTAAAGTGTCCCGCGCTTTTAAATTAAATGGGGCACTTGGGGTCAAAATTTGGAAATGACACAAAGGTCAAAAATGGTGGGAGTTTGGAGTCAGTCTTGGACCCTTTAGTTGGTCTGGCTCAACGGGTTAAGTTGGTATCTCAAAATTTAGGGTAACGACACAGGTGTCCGATACGAAATTAAATATGGATTACGGTTTCGAAAATTTGTGCAATTAATTTAGAGCACAACGAAATCTGATTTTAAGTGACAAAAAAATTCAGTGCCTAATTTGGCGGATCAAGTCAGAAGTACAATAATCCGATAGAATTTATGGGCTGATATTGGGCTTCGAATAATTTAGCAATGATAGGGCACGCCAAGGGTTTTAATTAAATGAATTAAAATAACAGTCAGACTCAACTCTACTCTAAACCTCAACATCTGCTACCAACCTAAATTTTTTCCAAATCCAACCTGACTATCTATAGAATAAATCGAGGGAGTTTATATTCTTCCCAACTTAGAAAAATTTCGTCCCCGAAATTAAAAGTAAAGCACGATAATATCTAAAAAAATTTAAAACAACTAGTAATCAAATTCCGTACATAAATTCGTACCTTGCTCCTCAAATAAGTACGAAAACCGTTGCCGAATGGAATCCTCGTGCTCCCAAGTAGACTCGCCTGGTGAATGGTGCTTCCATGCCACTTTGACAAGTCGAATCGTCTGTCCTCTCAAGGTCTTCTCACTGTGATCGAGGATCTCAACTGGCTGCTCTACGTAAGATAGGTTAGGCCCAACTGTAATCTCCGAATGATCAAGCACGTGGCTAGGGTCTGCGACATATCTCCTCAGCTGCGATACGTAAAATACGTCATGTACTCCCTCTAATGATGAAGGCAATACAAGACGGTAAGCCACTTTGCCAACTCGTTCCAAGATGTCAAAAGGCCCGATGTACCTCGGACTCAGCTTACCTCTGCCTCCGAATCCGATGGTACCACGAGTAGGCGATATCTTCAAAAATACATGGTCACCTTCCTTGAACTCCAATGGTCTGCGGTGTGCATCTGCCCAATATTTTTGTCTGTCCTGTGCTGCACGCAGGTGGCTCTGAATCTGCTTGACTTTCTCCACTGTCTGTGTCACCAACTCTGGACCAAGCATCTGACGCTCTCCCACGTTACTACAACATACTGGTGACCTACACTTCCCGTCGTACAGTGCTTCATAAGGTGCCATCTGTATGCTGGCCTGGTAACTGTTATTGTAGGAGAATTCTACCCAGTATAGGTGGTCCTTCCAAGATCCTCCAAAATCAATCATGTACGCTCTCAACATATCCTCTAATATCTGTATCATATGCTCTGACTGTCCATCAATCTGGGGATGGTATGCAGTGCTGAACTTGAGATGAGTTCCTAGGCTCTCCTGCATACTCTGCCAAAAATGCGTCGTGAATCTGGAATCACGATCCGATACGATGCTGACAGGCACTCCATGTAATCGTACTATCTGCCTCATATACGTGTCAGTTAAAATCTTCATGGACTGCCCAACTCTGAAGGGCAAGAAATGTGCAGACTTGGTGAGTCTGTCTACGACCACCCAAACTGTATCCTTTCCGCTAGGGCTCCGCGGGAATCCTGTGACGAAGTCATGGTAATGTGTTCCCACTTCCACTCGGGAATGGGAAGCAGCTGCAATAGTCCTGCAGTTCTCTGATGTTCAGCCTTGACTTGCTGACAAACTAAACATTTCGCCACGAATCTTGCAATTTCTCTCTTCATCCCATGCCACCAGAAATGCTGCCTCAAGTCTCGGTACATCTTCGTACCCCCAGGATGAATGGAATAAATTGAGCTATGTGCCTCGGTCATCAACTCTTGGCGTAGCTCACCACTCGGAACATATAGGCGATCTCCACACCTCAACGTTTCGTCTTCATGAATCCTGAGTCCCGTCTACATGTCGGCCTATGTCCTTTCTCGCAGTCGTCTAAATCTCGTATATGTAGGCAAGGTTGCCTTGATCCTCTCAATAAATATGGACTGAATCCTCGAGACTGGCCATCTGTCCATCCATGCCTGGCAATACAATCTCAATCCTGAGTTCCTGAAAATCCTCTAATAACTGGCGATGAGCCGTAAAAATATGCCATAGGATTCCTGCTCAAGGCATCTGCTACTACATTCGCATTGCCAGGGTGGTACTGTAACTCGATATTATAATCTGTCATAAGTTCTAGCCAACGCCTCTGTCTCATATTGAGCTCCTCTTTTTTTTCGTATAGGCATACTTCAGACTTTTATGATCTGTATAAATCTCAACACGCTCTCCATAAAGGTAGTGTCGTCATAGCTTTAGTACAATTATCACTGCAGTTAGTTCCAGGTCGGGCGTCTTATAGTTCTTCTCATGAACCCTTAGTCGTCCTAATGCGTAGACTATCTATTCTATCTAATCATAACTCATATTTGCTGAGCTTGGCATACAGTCTCTCCTATTTCAGCGTCTCCAACACGATTCTGAGATGTCTCTCATGCTTCTCCTGGTTCTTGGAATATTCCAATATGTCATCGATAATTATCACCACGAACTTATCTAAGTACTGGTGGAAAATATTGTTCATTAGGCTCATAATTACTGCTGTCGCGTTGGTTAAACCAAACGGCATGACTAAAACTCATAGTGGCCATACTTTGTCCGAAAGGCCATCTTTGGGATGTCCTCTCTCTCCGTACCTTAATCTGATGTTAGCATGATCTGAGATCGATCTTCGAGAATACACTTAGCTGATCCAAATAAATTATCGATGTGCGGCAATGGGTACTTGTTCTTTATCGTTACTGCATTAAACCCTGTAATCGATACACAAATATACCGACCCTGAAATCAATACGCAAGTATACTGTCTCGTCCTTCTTCGGCACCATACGATGGGTACTCCCCATGGAGAAACACTAGCCGACTGAAACCCTTGTCTAAGAGATCCTCTACTATGGACCTTCAACTCAACCATCTCTATCGGTGCTAGTCTGAAGTCGGGAAAATGACTGGCTCGGCTCTTGGAGTCAACTCCGTAACAAACTCTTCCTGTCAGGTGGCAGTCCTAAAAGATTCTCTAGAACCACATCCTCAAATCCTGATATAATATGGTGGTACACTGGTTCACCTCCTGCGTTGTATACCCCTAAGGTAGATGAGCACCATGCTCCCAGGCTCTCTGAAGAAACTCAAACTCAGGGTAATCCGGTGGTCTAAGGATGACACAACCACGACGACAATCAAGCATTGCGTGGTATTGGCTCAATCAATCCATGTCTAGGATAATGCCATAGTTAGACTTTAACCTCAAGATAAATTCTCTCATTCTGTTTCCAACATCAATCCTCAAAAGAAAATTTTTCCTTGCCTAATGTATAATTCTCTTCTCCTCGAAGTTTTCTCTAAAATTCTATTCCTCAAATTCCTTCTTTTCGTTATTTATCTGTCCAAGTCACATAGTGCAATTATAATAATGATGTCACCAAAGCACATACTAAAATTTATGGTATTAGATCATCATCTTCCAAGTGAGAGCTTGAAATTTTATCTCCTCTATTCCATAATTTCATTCCTGGTATTGTTATCATATACAACCACTAGTTTCCATCATCAAGCTTTGCATTCTCATAAATCATTCTAGGTCATGATCAACAATCCTTCTAGCTCTCAGTACTTCCAAGATCACTGTTACCTCAAGCACGGGTAGGGTACTACTGGGTCCAACTCTCTTTCTAACCTTCCACACTAGTTCTAGAATCCAAGGAACCCATCAATCTATCCTGATAAGGTAACAATCTTCTCAGAGAAAGGTATACGAATTCTGTCTTCTGCCGTCTGGTCTTTGATCTTCTTCTGGAGGAAAATCATCAGTCACAAGTATTCGTCTTTCCGAACAATAGGGGACGAGAAACAAGGATAGCGATATCAACGAAGATTGAACGAATGCAAATTGGAAGTCCAAGGGCGGTAATCACATACAAAGAGTTTTTAAAATCGATTATGGGTTGAGATCCTATTCAACAATTATAACATATATTCCTAATTTGCAGGCTAGCTTGGCACAGTCAGGTGACCAAGACGATTTAAATCGGAACTGCATGAGCCACCACAAAAATATGTCACGCCCCAGTCCCAAAATACGTAGGACCAGGAATACGTGACACGCCAGCTATGCATTCGACCAGACTCTGGTCTGACTCGAATACGTATAAGCTGTAATATAAAAGGGCACTATCTAGATATCCCATAAATGTAAACCTTCATGTCTCAATCCACAATGTACAATAATATACAAGAAAGAGCTATATGTGCTAGAGTCGGCCGCCCAATAACACACTAACTCGAATAGACTCGAGAAGAAGTATGAGTCTATAAAAACTAGGCTACATAGCAGATGAAATAAACAATAACCATAATGGCGGTAGATATAATGTGAGTACCTGGTACCATGCCCGCAAGATATGCAACTCCAACAGCAACTCCAAATGCTCCGTAATCATCTATGCTGCAAAACTGGCAGGGAACCAGGTCCTCAAAGGGACGTAACAAGGTACAAAAATACAACATGCCAAGTAAATAGAAAGTGCAAGTGCAACAACAGGGTACTCTAGCATAACCAAACAAGTGTGACACAATTTAAAGACAATGTTCGACGCGTGGGCTGTCCAAAATAAAACCGTAGCTCCGGACACGGAAACACACGGGACGTACCGCAGCTCCGGGCAAAGAGTCACATGGGTGATACCACTACACTAGATACATTATCACTACATATATACTACATATATATATAAGCGCGTGCCGAGGAGCCCAAACGTCTAGTAACTGTCTTCCCCTTCCCAAGCGGTCAACGATTGTGCGTTGAACCTGAACCTCTAACTACAGTCTCGACACACGGAAATAACTCAACAGACGCGACCCTAAGGTCGTCCCAGTCTCTGATCATGATATCGGTATCAGGATACAGGAATCTGGCATGATCACAGTGTATGAGTGTGTCCTGGGGTGTCGATATACTCAGGTACGCATATCGAGATACTACGAAACATCCAACAATCTTTCTAAGATGTTACGACGTACATCTTCACCCGGTTGTGAACCAGACGCGAAGTACCGAACGTCAACATAAATACGTGCATAATGTACATAACGAAATAATAAATATCTATAACTGAAATACATGGTGGTAAGGTACACTTGCCTGCGTGCGGCTGTTGATGATGGGGTCCTGGTACCGCGTCCAAGTCCTCAGGTCCCGCAGTACCTAAAGATGAGATACAAACCAATAATCAAGGTCTATTCCATGACAGACAGGGATGCTACACACATCACCTAAACTCAGTCTCTGACTTAAATAGTTAACTTTTAATTTTACAGTCCTCAATCTCTGATCCTTGATCCGAATAATACCTATCTCAAAATCAATCACCTGTATAGTATCATCAGACCCAATCCTCAATTACAATATTCGGTTAATTAAACTCTGGTCTAATCCTCAGTTTTATCTCAGTGTTCGCAGATGCTAACATGCGCGTTGACGTCTCAAGCTCAAATAAATAATTAATAATCTCTGTCCTCAATCACGGTCTCATCATTTGATGTTATACCTATTTCACGATCGAGCACCTGCTCCCTAGGTCCATCATTATTTTAATATCATATTAATTTTCAGTAATAGTTTACAACAGCTAAAACAACAATGACCAATATGTGTATATATATATATTATATCCTCAACAACTTTATCAACAACTTCTAATATTTACCCAAGGGTCGATATCCCTCTACCATTTATAAATTAAATCTGTTCCTTGGTATTAATCAATGTGTTAATATCACCATCCTTTCTCAGCGTTTAAATATATGTACAACAACTAATGCATATATTAAATGAAAACCCTAATACCTCAACCTAGCATTTGAACCTTTATTTATTACCCACGTAATTTATCCTCAAAATTCCAAATACGATTATAACCCCAAACGAAGATCCAATTATCCTCAAATTCCTACTTAATGTATATCCATAATTTCATTTTAAAACTTCTAAAAATAATCCCTAAGCTTATTATACCACAAGATCAATTATACTACACTAATATTTACACCAAACAATTATATAAATATATAGAGAGAGGGGGGAGATATGTTTCACCTTGGCGATGCGTAGTGGTGGCGTTGGACGGTTGTGTTGTTGACGATGGTGGTGAGGGAAGGTGGTGCTGGTGGTCGAGAAGAAGGAGTGAAGGACAGCGGGGTGGTCGACTGGTGATGACCGGTGGTGGAGGAGATGAAGTCGAGGTGGTCTGGCGGAGGAGTGAGGTGGGCTGCTCGTCGGTTGAGAAGGAGGACGGGTGCTATGCTCAGGTGGAGGAGATCGACGGTGACGGGGTGGAGGAGACGTTCAGGCGAGGGGACAGTGGTGTTAACACAGGGGAGAGGGGAGAGGCGGTGGCTGTCGAAGGGAGAGGCGGCTCGGGGAGTCACGACGAGGTCGTCTGGAGTGGCTCAGGAATGATGGAGAGGCTGTTGTTCCGGTGGAGAGTCGGGGAAGAGAGGGTGGACATGTCGGGGATGATAGAGAGCTGCTCGGCCAGCCGGAGTTTGTGGCCGCGGGGAATACAGCAGGCCGGGGAAATGAGAATGCTGGTGTGGCCGGAGGAGGATGGTCGGCTCGTTGGTGCTCGCCAGAGACGAGGAACTGGGATGTCGGAGGGAGGTGGCTCGACCGGCGAATGATGAAGACGAGGGTGGAGCTCGACCGGGTGAGGGGGACAGACTGGCGTGGCTTGGCCGGGCGACAGTTGGCTGTAGGAAGAAACTCGCTGGAGATGAAGGGTTGCTCGGCCGGCTGGAGTGGGGAGGCTGGCCGGGTGGAGCTCCTCTGACTAGGGTTAATAGTAGGAAAGAGGTGAAGATGTAGAAAAGAAGAAGAAGAAAGAAAGAAGAAGAAGAAGTAGTAGTATACAGTTGCAATTTTGTGAGGAGGGAGGAGAGAGAAAGGGTTGGGTTCTCTATGTTTGGGGATTAGGGCTGGTTGGGAAGTATGTAGTGAAGAGACACTATATAGGGAAAGGTGATGGGTAGTGGGTGGTCATGATCAAATCCTCATTTGAATGAGGGGCTAGGATCTAACATGAAGGATTACTCATACAAAGGAGAAAGAAATAGAGGATGGGCTTGACCAATCAAAGGAGAGGGGGCTTCTCCATTTGGCCTTGACCAATGAGGTGAGGACACCTAATTCCATAATTGCAACTAAGCCCCTTAAATTTGTGTAATTGCACAAACACATGAAATAATGCAAAAATTATGGGAGAAATGGTGTTTGGTGATTTGCATGGCGAGGGGGTGTTGTGTGTGTGGCATGGGTTTAATTAAATGGGCATTGGGATTAATTTGGGGATTAAAATAGGATTAGACAAAATTGGTATCCCCGATTTAAGTAGAATTAAAGTGTCCCGCGCTTTTAAATTAAATGGGGCACTTGGGGTCAAAATTTGGAAATGACACAAAGGTCAAAAATGGTGGGAGCTTGGAGTCAGTCTTGGACCCTTTAGTTGGTCCGGCTCAACGGGTTAAGTTGGTATCTCAAAATTTAGGGTAACGACACAGGTGTCCGACACGGAATTAAATATGGATTACGATTTCGGAAAATTGTGCAATTAATTTAGAGCACAACGAAATCTGATTTTAAGTGACGAAAAAATCCAGTGCCTAATTTGGCAGATCAAGTCAGAAGTACAATTATCTGATGGAATTTATGGGCTGATATTGGGCTCCGAATAATTTAGCAATGATAGGGCGCGTCAAGGGTTTTAATTAAATAAATTAAAACAACAGTCAGACTCAACTCTACTCTAAACCTCAACATCTGCTACCAACCCAAATTTTTTCCAAATCCAACCTGACTATCTATAGAATAAATCGAGGGGGTTTACAAGATCACTCCAATCCTGCAGTACTTGCAGTTCCAAGAAACCATATAAATCACAAGCAATGCACACCGTGCACTGAACTACCTGCACAGGACTTCCTGGAAGTATAGAACCTCTACTCCCCTATCATTGCTGCTACATTGACACCAAATACAGTGCCTCCAATGTTGCCTGCATATTACCTGAACTCCCCATGCAGTGAACCTACTGCACATGACTGAAATCACTGCAACTCACCCTTAACTTCCTACAACCCCAAGTACTGATACTCACTGAGATATGAAACAATTCTCCAATACTTAATCTGTTCCTGCCTCTACCCGAGTGAACTTCCACTCAGAGGACTTAATCCCCCACCCCCTTGCTGCTGGTGATAATTGATACTTGAGCCCTCGATTGTATTAACACACAAGTGAAATACAGTCACCATATCACTGCCAATCCTTTATACCCAGTATCAAACACAGAACACATTGCAACCATGCACACACTCATACAAATACACTACTGCCGTGCATTCTTCCCTAACCTGCACAACTGTGTTTGTGCTCACACATGTATATGCACACACCCTTACAACCACACATATGCACAAATAACATTTACATGTACTAGCATCTATCCCCAATATCAATCACTAATCCACACACAATCGCATATAATATAATCATGTATATATATACACTTAGTATGATATACTTATATGTATGTGATACACTATAGGCATATAAACAAACACATATAGAGCACCTCATTAGGAAACTATGATACACCTCCAATTGAGGTGTCAAGACCCAATTCCACCATAATAAATATTCCTACTTATCAAATATAAATACTAATAACCATTAGAACTAATTACACAAGGAATTATAGAAAATTATACAAAATTACCCAAAATAGGCTTTGTATCACATAGTATCACACCGTATCGTGATACGGCCTACTCGTATCCAATTGTGGACATGTAGCTAGTTCCATAACCCCGATCTAAGTCTAATTAGACTAAATTAGTATCATGAAACATATTTGATGTGTCAATCCCGTAATTCCCCTAAAATAGACACAAATTACCATGTAAAAATTATAATACATATCAATAGAGCCTAGAACTTATCCTATAGGTAGCCCTATGCCATGGGGTGGTTCCTAATGGTCAAATGCATGATTTAGAAGCTACAATGAAGAGAAATTCAGAATTTACCTATTGGAAGATGGATTTCCAATAAAATGCTCAATGGACACGATCCGGAGATGATCTCTTTACCAAAGCTCCTCCTCCTTTTGCTCCTTGCTTCTCCAAGCACCAAGGCTCCTTGAGGGATAAAAATAAGAGAGGATGTGAAGAAATTGATGGAGGGAAGTGAGAAATTAGGGATATAGAATTTAAGATCTAAAATGAATGCAAATGAGGAGGAGGAGAGAGAGGAGACCCCCTTATGTGTGGCTGACCCCTTCCCCCTTCCTCAAGTCACATGCTAAAATCCTATTTGCCCCTACATGATAAATTATGAGAAATAATTAAGGATGGATGTTTTAGGAAGTTTCTACAATAATGCAAATTAAGCTCCTAATTAATTAGTGTGAATGGTTTTATTCGACTTGGTCTATGTTGGGCTCACTATTTGTCATGATAAGTCTAATTGGGTTCACAAGTGTCAAGTCTAACTAATAGGCTAGTCCTCTAATTAATAAATAATTAGCACAACCACCAATATTAATTATTAGCACAATATAAATAAATATTAATCTAAAAAATAACTATATGTAAATTGACTAAAATACCCTCATCTAGAAATGTTAGGGTGACAAGTCTATCCTCCTTAGAAAAATTTTGTCCTCAAAATTTAAGGAAAGAACTAACCACAACAAGCAAGAAAGAATTATACCTCACGGCTCAAAAAGATAAGGGTGTATCTCGGCTTCCCTCTCCCAGGTAGACTCTCCGGGAAAGTGATGCCTCTACGCGACGCGTACCAAGGAAATCGTCTGGTTCCTTATCATATTCTCCCTGTGATCCCGAATCTTTACCGACTGCTCTTGATAACTAAGAGTCGGCCCCCCTGGATCTCCGAGTGATCCAATACATGGCTAGGGTCTGCCACGTATCATCGCAGTTGTGACACGTGGAACACGTTGTGCACTCCCTCTAGTGCAGGCGACAAGTCTAGTCTGTAGGCCACTGCACCGACCCTCTCAAGAATACTTAAGGGTCCGATGTACCGTGGACAGCTTCCCGCCTCCACCAAAGCGAATCGTGTCCCGTGTCGGATAAATCCTCAAGAACACCAGATCGCCAATCTAACACAAAATAGAGTCTTAACACTCCAACCAAAACAAACAATCACAAACAATACAAACAAAACCTATACCTCAAACTCCAATAATCTTCGACGGCTATCGGCTCAATGCCGCTGTCTCTCCTCCGCCACCCGAAGTCTGTCCCTGATAAGCTTTACCTTCTCAGCTACATCCACGACCATATCTAGTCCCAATATGGCCCTCTCACCAACATCATCCAATGGTAATGGAGTGCGACATCTCTGTCCATACAATGTCTCAAATTGTGACATCTCGATACTGGCCTGGTAGCTGTTGTTATAAGCAAACACTACCAGGTGAAGATGATCCTTCTAAGAGCCTCCAAAATCCAAAACGCAAGTGCATAGCATATCCTCGAGAGTCTGGATAGCCCTCTCCGACTGCCCGTCTATCTGAGGGTGATATATGGTACTGAACTTGAGTGGGTGCCTAAGCTAGCCTACAAACTCCTGCAAAAGTGGGATATAAAGCGACTATCCCAATCTGAGTCTATGCTCACAGGCACTCCATACAATCTGACTATCTACCGAACATATATTTCTGCGAGCTTCTCCGTAGACGTACCCACTTTAAATGGCAAGAAGTGGGCCGATTTGATCAACCTGTCAACGATGACCCAAATCGCGTCTTTACCTCCTGGAGAACGCGAAAGCCCTGATACAAAATCCATCGCCACGTGCTCCTATTTCCACTCTACAATGGGTAAAGACTGAAGCAAACCACCTGGTCTCTGTCTTCCCGTCTTTATCTGCTGGCATACCAGACATCTGGATATGAAGCTAGCCACTTCCCGCTTCATACCATACCACCAAACATGCTTTTTCATGTCTCTATACATCTTATTGGCATCTGGATGCATAAAGTACTGAGATCAATGTGCCTTCTAAAGAACCTCCTCGCGTAAAGCTCCACTCAGCATACACAATCGGGTACCATACCGCAATGATCCATCCTCTGCAATAGTAAAGTCCTCTGCCAATCCCATCTGAACCTGCGCTTTGATGCTCCTTAGAGGCTCATCCTCAAATTGTGCAGATCTAATCCGGTCCATCAATTTCGACTGTACCTGAAGTCCCCACATCTGTGCCGCGACTCCAGGAACTAGCACCTCTATACCCAAGCTATCAAGATCGGATAATAAATGCCTATCCCTCGTCAAGTACATATCTACTAG
Source organism: Iris macrosiphon (assembly GCA_036927795.1). NCBI lineage: Eukaryota > Viridiplantae > Streptophyta > Magnoliopsida > Asparagales > Iridaceae > Iris > Iris macrosiphon. The sequence continues at coordinate 58,373,236 of JAYESA010000019.1, forward strand.
ATACCTACTCAAGGCATCAACGACTACATTGGCCTTCCCTGGATGGTACTGCAAAGAAATATCGAAGTCCTTCATCAACTCCAACCATCGCCGCTGCCTCATATTGAGCTCTTTCTGTGTAAACACATACTTCAAGATCTTGTGATCTGTAAAGATCTCTACACGCTCTCTGTACAAGTAGTGTTTCCATAACTTTCGAGCAAAGATGACTGCTGCCAACTCTAAGTCATGGATAAGGTAATTCTTCCCATGTAGACGTACTTACCTGAAAGCATAGGCAATCACCTTTCCGTTCCGCTGTAATATACATCCCAAACCCTTACCCAAAGCATCACTATATATGGAAAATTCTCTTGTCCCTGATGGCAATGTCAAAACTGGAGCCGTAGTCAATCTCTTCTTCATCTCCTCAAACGTGGCTTGACATTCCTCTGTCCAGACGAACTCTACGTACTTCCTGATTAGCCTAGTCATCGGCTCCACAATCCTGAAAAAATCCTGAATAAATCTCCGATAATAGCCTGCCAATCCAAGAAAGCTCCTGATCTCCGCTACTGAACTCGGGGTAGACCACGACTCGATTGCTGATATCTTCTTCGGGTCTACTGAGATTCCGTCTCCTATAATCACATGTCCGAAGAATTTAACCTTATCAAGGAAGAACTCACACTTTGAAAGCTTGCCATAAAGCTTCTACTTTCTGAGGGTCTCCAGAACTATCCTCAGGTGCTCCTCGTGCTCCTCTGAGGTCTTTGAATAAATCATATATCATCAATAAAAACCAAAATAAACTGATCTAGGTACTAATAAAACACCTTATTTATCATATTCATGAATACTGCCGGGACATTGGTCAACCCAAATGGCATCACCAAGAACTCAAACTGCCCATACCGAGTCCTAAAAGCTGACTTCAGAATGTCTTCCTTCTTCACTTTTACCTGATGGTACCCCGACCTCAAGTCTATCTTTGAGAATACCTTTGCTCCGCTCAACTGATCAAATAGATCATCAATCTGCGGCAACGAGTATTTATTCTTGATATTACGATTGTTGAGAGCCCTGTAGTCGATATACATACGTACCGACCCATTCTTCTTCGGTACAAACAATACTGGAGCACCCCACGGTGATGAACCAAAACTGATGAAGCCTTTATCCTGTAACTCATCCACCTGCTTCTTCAACTCTGCCAGTTCGATGTTTATAGATGTGCTGTGATATCGGCTCTACGCTTGGCACAAAATCTATAGAGAACTCAACATCCTGGTATGGCAGCAAACCCGATAATTCCTCCAAAAAGATATCAATATACTCCACAATTAAAGGATATGGCAGCTCATGCTCTTCCACCAAAGCCCCACAGAAGACTCCCTTGCTCTACTGTGCTGCTCCTCTGGCAACTCAAACTCCGTCTCTCCTGACATCTGAAACAAAACTCTGCCTCCACGATAATCAATACTAGCATAGTTCCTACTCAACCAATCCATCCCGAGTACTATGTCGTAGCTTAGAAGTGGCATTATGAATAGACACGCACTCAACTCTCGGCCTTCCAGAGTTGAGTTATGATCCCTGCGACAGGGAGAGAGACGGGGAGCGCCTGCTCCGCAGTTGGGTGAGGCATGGTGTCCTTTGCTACCCATGCCCTGCGGATCTTCTTGGGCTTTGCTTGCCTCAAAGAAGAACTCGTGCTGTCCCTGGAGAGTATGTCCATGAAGGCCTGCTGGTCAAAGCGGACCACCAACATCCTCGGAGTAGACCCGAGCTTGGTTGCGTTGGATTATACCACAGCTTTCTCATCAGAGGAGAAAGACATCCCCAACAGAGTCGCCATCTTGATCGCCATTAAATTTAAATATTTTAAAAGAGCTTAATTTATTAACAAATAAAAGAAAGTACAAAGAGGTCCTGGACTGACAATCTAAGTACAATATTTTTTGATCTGGGGTATGGCGATGGACAAAAAGTGCTATGGTGTCTCCTTTACTCCATTGATGATCCGATGCAGGGTAAAGAAGCTCACGTTCTCTCTTCACTCGTCATGGTATGCTCTCTCTCTCTAAAGCAGAAGAAAAAATCTATCTCTTAGAATGTTTAAGTTGCTCCTATTTATAGCCATCGTGCTGATGGGCTATGGGTGTCGCCTCTGTTTGGTGATCGCATAAGGCTCCTTCAATAGAATGCGGTTGCAACTATCGTCGTATGCCATGGGCTGATTGCCACATGATCTTGGTTGAGATATATTGTTGAAGAGATCTCGGGGTTGTTACCAACCCGTTGTGTGCATGACTTGGTCAGATGAAAACGTAGTTAGCACCAACTGTGCGAAGATCTCTGCAGTTGTAACGGTAAGATCTTGTGAGCTGGTAGCCGTATAGCAATTTGACCGCATGATAGCTAGGCCGCATGGGTCTTGTAGCCGTATACGTGTTCTCGTTTGGGCCTTGGTCGAATGGACACTCTGGCCGCATGGGTCTTGTAGCCGCATACGTGCTCTCATTTGACTTTGGTCGGATGGACACTCTGGCTGCATGGCATTGTGGCCGCATGCAAGATCTCGTCGGGCTTTGGTCGAATGGACACTTAAGCCGCATGGCGACGAGGCTGCATACGTAGGACACGTGGCAAAACACGTTTGTCGAAGAAATTAATGCATTGATGTGACTTGTTGTCTTTTCTCGAGCCATCGTCTTTACGAGTCTCGAATCATCTTAGAGTGATGAGTGACGTGTTAGAGCTTCTGACAAACATCAAAATCTTTTTCATGGGGATTTTATGCGGCCTCTCTGCTCTGTGGTCGTTCAGGCCGCATATAGTATACTATGCAGTTTCTTTACATCTTGGTTGATTAGGCCGCATGTGGCTGCTTGAGGTTGTAGTGACGCATGGAGATTATAGAGAGCTTGGTCTTTTGGAGAGTTTTGATGCATGGAGGATTATCGTTTATACGTGTGGCACTACACAGTTGTATACAGACAAAAGCAATCATGACTCTCTGACGTAAGCGCTTACACTCGCCTTCTTCACCGAGTATGAGGCATTTACAGAGTAATTAATGTTGTCAGAGTCATTAAAGTTGTGACTGATGAAAGTGACACCCTACGGCTAGCCTGCTTGCGTCTAAAATCTCTGCCGCATGTCTTTAGGATCATTGCCTGTGCCACATGGACGAAGATGTATTATGTACCGCATAGAGAGTTCACTGCCCCCTGGCTCATGGACCTTGGAAGTACTATCTTCGGTCGAACATTGTTTGAACTGGAGGATCACTGCATCGCAGATGCCGCCTATGTTGTATGCGGCCTGACTTTTACTGAATCAGGCCCTTAGGTGCATGGATGCTCGGACGCATAAACATGAAGATTTTTCATGCTTCTACAGCTCTAGAGCCTTGAAGTACTGCATCCGGAGCTGAAGCACATATACAAGACATAATGTTGGAACATCGCCTATGTATTATTTTATGTTGTAAGACACTTGGCACACCTTTATTGTTTCGAGAGAGAGAGGACTTGAGCGACTTGTAATCTTGGCCTAGCACCGCTTGTAATACTTGTTCAATATCAATAAAGTGCTTGTTTTACTTCTATACTTATGTTATTCAATGCTTCCGCTATTGACGACTTTGTGAACATATTACCAATCAACTGTTCGGTTCTTACTTTGCTGCATTCGGACTATCTGTATGACTCTATGGCTTAGCTATTACTCAGTCTGTTCGGATTCATGGCCTTATCCGGGCGCAGCTTGTGCTCGTGCGGCCTCAGGTTCCTGATGAGAACGGTCGCCCTGCGTGAGCGCTAGTACGATAATTCATGCCTAGTGGGGACCGCCGATCCTACGTAAGATCGGGGAGTGACATACTTCACGTGCTCGGGTAACCCTTGCACATGGGGGTGAAAGTAAAGATTTTGCTCCCTGATCCGGTTCTTTCACATAAACTGCAACCGGAATGAAAAACTTGATATGAGATAGACTCCCTCTATGCGCGCAACCAGATTGGGCACATGGGTCTGTTCTCCCGATGTTCTTTACTCGACTTGCTTTTTGTACGATTACGGCATCCAAGTGAGGTTTAGAAGGCTCTAAGGGTCGACCCGCTTCCGGCGCATGTGCGCCTGGGTCATCCCTATAGAGTTTTCCAATGGCAGCACACGTTACCAATAACGGTGCATGCTTGTGGAGTACAGATGGTGCAACCCCTTGAGCGCGCATGGCTCGAGGTGTTTTAGACTTCCATTGACCAGCGTTCTTGGGCTCATAGTAAAGGGAATCCGGAGTAGGACTATATGAGTCCTTATTACTAGCTGTCTTGCCTAGAGGAAACTCCATGCGCCTATGATTGGCGCATGCTTCACGGCCTAAACGGCGCTGCATGCGCGTTCGTGGGACTTGGCAAATTTTTTCTTGGAAGAAGCTTCGTAGACAGAGGCATGATGCTCGTTCACCTTGTGTGCACCTACGGCTAAGGTTGGTGGCATTTCGGCTGCGGAGGTTGGGTCTGGGGCAACGTCTTTGGCAACCCATACCCTGCAAAACTTTTGAGGCCATGCGGGCCTCGGCAAGGAACTCGACTTGTTGGCGGAGTACAGGTCAACCGCGTGTGCGACTGCGGCGTGAGTTAATGATGTATCGGGTACCAACTTCGGGATTGGCGCAGCGGTACTAATATCCCGAATTTTGTGAGTCCTACGAGGTCGTACGAGTCTCATGGTAGAGTTCATCTTTTCCAGCGTGTATTCAAACGCCTGTTGGTCGAAGCGGACGACCAATATCCTCTGAGTCAAACATATCTTGGTCACTGTAGAAGCATGAAAAATCTACATGTCGCATAAAACTCATGCCGCATAAAACTCATGCCATAAAACATAATATATGAGGCCAGATAGAAAGCTGCAGAATAATATACATGCGGGCAGAGCAACCAAGTAGCAAGATGCCGCATAATGAGCTCCTGACATAGTCTCCAATATTTGACATAAAGTTTGACAGCTTCAAAATTCGTGAAAGATGTGGCATACAAAAAATAGAAAGTCACATATGCAGTGATGGCCTCGACGGACGCGCCACGTGTCCTCCCATCTGCGGCATCAGCCATATATGGCCTCGTCAACATGCGACTGCAGTGTCCTTTCGACCAAAGTCAGACGAGAGCATGTATGCGACCTGGACGCCATGCAGCCAGAGTGTCCATCTGACCAAGGCCAAACAAGAGCACGTATGCAGCTACAAGACCCATGCGGTCTCGCTAATATGCGACCAGAGTGTCCTTTCGACGAAGGCCCAAATGAGAGCATGTATGCGGCTATAAAACCCATGCGTCCTCGCCATCATGCGGCCAAGTTGTTATGCGGCCTCTAGCTCATAAGATCTTTCTGTTACAACTGCAGAGATCTTCGCACAGTTGGTGCTGACTACGTGTCCAGCTAACCAAGTCACGTACACAACATGTTTAAAATAACCCCGAGATCTCTTCAACAGCATATCTCAACCAAGACCACGTGATAATCTGCCCAATGGCATGCGGCGACAGTTGTAACCATATTATGTTGAAAGAACCTTATGCGGCCACCAAACAGAGGCATATGCAGCATCCATAGTCCATCAGCACGATGGCTATAAATAGGAGTAACTTGAACATTCTAAAGGGGTCTATCTGCGAACCTTCAGTGAAGCAAGAGAGAAGAGCTTCCTTCTCCTGCATTAGATCATCCATGGAGTATAGTGAGTTGTTACACTCCTAACCCTCCATCGTCACCCCCCAGAAAATAAATTTGTACTTAGATTGTCTCCTAGGATCTCTCTGTACTTTCTTTTCGTTTATTAATTAAATTAAGTTCTCTTAAACTTTGAATTTAATGGCGAACAAGATGGCAACTCTACTAGGGATATCCTTCTCCTCTGATAAGAAGGTGGTGACGTGCTCTGATGTAGCTAAGCTGGGTTCAACCCAGAGGATGCTGGTAGTCTGCTTCGACCAGCAAGCCTTCAAGGAGATGCTCCCGGAGGGAAACACTAGTCCTTCGTCGAGGTTAGCAAAGCCCAAGAAGACCCGCATGACGTGGATATCAAAGGCCTATGCACCTCACCCAACTTTGGAGCATGCGCTCCCTGCCTCTCTCCATGTTGCTTAGGATTCTCGTCAAGCGTCTACCCAGACTGACCATGCGGCTTCTCCGTCTGTCGTAGGAGACGCTCAGCACCCGAACTCTGGCAGAAAAAAACACTACGATGCCAGACGTTCGGGTCTTGATGTGAGTTCCATGCGGCATAGAAGGAGGCCGCATAAGACCGAATATGCGGCTCTGGTTCACTGCCGCAAGCAGATGGCTGCATGCGGCCCTCACAGCAGTCGAACCTCAATTTTTGATCGAATCTCATGCAGCGCTGATCTTATGCACCATGCTGAGAATGTTGAAAATCAAAACTTGGACTCTTTATACTATGCGCCTGCGCATGCTAAGTTGAAGAAGTCTAGGGTAGTGCGAGCTCACCAAGCTCAAGCAACTGCCCATTTAACTGACCGTCGGTTGGCGCAGCTAACTGTTATGTGTGCCCCTGACGAAAAGTTGTACAAGACCGACCCGCGTGTCTAGCCCGTAGCGGCAAATGGACATGGCAGTCTCAAGAGCCTTCCACTAATGCCTTAAGGGAAGTTCCTGGACAAACTCCAGGATATAGAGCAAAAATAATACCTACGGACCCATGCACTCGGTCTACCCGTGCTCACGAAAATGGAGAAAAGGTCAGTCAGCCCTAGCCTGACTTACGCAATGTGATCAAACACAAGCTCAAGGCTAGGGAGGTAGCAACGACATATGAAGTGTCCTCCCCAGGATATCACTGTGCCAAAATTATCATCAACTGCTGCTGCAACAAAGTGGCAGTACCTACATGCAGGCCGTCGGCATTCCAACGACTATACCCGATGGCACCTATCTGACAACAATCCAAGGATCAGGTACAAACACTCGAGGAAGATGAGATACCATTCATCTCATGTTACTCTGCTCGTAAGGTCCCTTCCACCATGGTAGGAAGAAAATCCAATACCTCCAGTTCGTTACTCTCAACCAGCACATTGAGAAGGCAACTACCTGGAGGACTAGCAGTGGGACCTACAGAAGGTATTTTCTAGGGCACCCGCTCGAAGAAAAAGCTTCCAGCTGCTGGGGGGAGTTCTACCTCAGAACTACTGGGGGTTGCACAAGCTGGGGGTAGTAATCCCCCAGACCTATACGATAATTCGGCGTTCCGAGGAGATAAGGATTCCCAAGGAACGGATGCTGAAGTCCCTGGGGGTAGCCACCCTCAGAGAGAAGACACCGCCTCCTACGCTGGGGGTATTATGTCATCAGAGTTCGAACAGGATGCAGCACTATTAGCTCTCCCCGATGACTATTCACTGCAAGAGTCCGAAGCGGAAAGTGCTACGTCAACCATCCCTTCCTACTCGTCTCATGTAAGAACGACATATATGGCAGAGAACGATCATGAAGGCCCCAGTGACTGACAGCGCCTCGAAACCCTCGAGGCCATGACGCAAACTATGAGTGAGTCAATGCAAGCCTTGACCCAAGCAATGCTAGACATCAAGTCACTGTAGCCTTCCAACCACCAAGGGCCTCAGGTCAAGACCCTGAAACTAATGCAGATTCAAATGCAACTACACCCCCCATTGGCAACCGTCATGCTCTACCAGGGTCGTCTGCTCCTCCTGCGACATATGAAGCTAGGGAAGCAATGCGGGAGGTCCGAGAACTTCGAGCACGCATAGATTCTATGAGCAATTGGGACTCACTCCACGATCTCAGAGTGCGAGAGCCATATCCGCTGGAATGGAGGGATGTACCACATCCACCCAAGTACAAACCCTACAATATTGACACATTTGACGGGAAGTCCTTCCCCCACCTGTATATGAGCTACTTAAAAACTAAGATGGGACACCTACCCTACAATGATGCTATCCTCACTAGGCTCTTCATCGGGACATTATCCGGGGTGGCCTTCGACTGGTTTTGTAGCCTCCAAGATAACTGTATCTCATCTTTCGATGACCTCAAGAGTCTTTTCTCCAAAGATTCTATGAGACGGGAAGTGACATGACTATGTCCTCCCTGATGGACGTTGACTAGGGAGAAAATGAACTAGCACAAAATTATATCGAGCAATTCTGATAAGCTGCGGTGAGGCTACCTCTTGGCAATCCCGAGATGACGCTGATGGAGATGTACCAGAGAAACCTACATCCGACAGTCAGCCTTTGGATGGGTGATAGCCAACTTAAATAATGGACGACGTTCATTATAAACGTTGTCGGCACCGAGAAGAAGGTCAAGGATGCCTGACTCTTAGGCATACAGATCCCTGTCGCCGATGATAGGGGGAGACGTCCTAACAACAACAACGGTGACAATAGCAGCTACGATGGAAAATGGAAGCAGGCCTTGGTCGCCAACTTAACCGAGAAGCTAGAGAAAAATAGGCGGAAGCTCCGAAACAAAATGAGACTAACTCTTTCGAGGATGATGATGTCATGCCTATCTTCGACATGCTGACGATGGAAGAAAAACTTTGGCTCCCCAATGTTAAATGCCAGCCGGAAGCGGCAGACATAAATAACCTGAAGTACTGTCACTTCCAACGGTATGTCCACCATGGAACACGGGATTGTTACGCATTGAAGAGTTACATCTAGCGCTTGATCGATACCAAAGCCCTCTCCATGGACTTCAATGACGTAACAGTTACCGCCAACATGGTATCCCTCCAGTTCGGTAACTTTTCGAAAATAGAGGCCCAGGATAGAGTAATCCCGATCTCCCGGGCGACAATGGAAGTTGTTAACCTTCCACCAGCTCGAGACCAAACAACCGGGCATATACCTCTCACTACATTATGGGAGGAGGTTATATGGATTCATCCCAACCTTGCTCCAGACATGATGCAGCAAGCAACGCCATTCGCCGCCAAGACCAGGGACGGAAGTACAAATCCTGCTACATGGTGTCCCCCACCACTGAGGAAGCCATCTTAGGAGAAACCAATTCAGGACTCACCTACCAGCGGGATTATAATACTCCCGATAGCGCTACTTTTATAGCACCTACGGCCTCTAATCTAGGTCCGTCCCAGTCTCCCGCGGTAGAAAATCTAAGAAAAAGGAGGCTCGCTTTGACAAACCGCTGCGCAAAGATGCAGCTCAGGGGTTTGAAAAATCCTATAACTTCGATATCCTGGCACAACTAGACAACACTTCGATAAAGTTATCATTATTCGAGCTTCTGTGTCTCTCCAGAGACACTCGGGATGCTCTGAGTGAGGCATTACAGAATGCCGACACCTACCTGGCGTAGGTCAAACCACTAGCTGAGGAACCGAATGCTTGCCCCCACTACAATAAAATTATGGAGGCAATACCCAATATCATGTTCTCGCAATAGGATATATTGCTTAAGAACAACCGACATGATCGTCCCATGTATTACACAGGGTACATCGATGCCATTAAGGTGGACGGGATACACATCAATCCTGGTTCATCAATCAACATCATCCCGCGGAGTCTGCTTCAGACCTTGGGCATCCCGATGCATCGTCTGATAGCCACCAATATTGCTATCAGTGGCTTCAACGCAGGAAGAAGCTACCCTCTGGGGAAGATTCTCCTGAAATACCATATCGACGACTTGAAGACAAAGGTCACTTGCTACATCATTGACGTGGATGTATCCTACAATGCCCTGCTGGAATGACCTTGGATACACCAATACATGATCGTGCCATCAACTCTACCCTAATATCTAAAGTATGTGGATGACCATGGCATGATCAAGACATAATTCGCGGACGTAGACCCGTTTAAAGGGGTCGAGACCTACTATTCCGATGCAATCCTCTACAAGCAAGTCCCCCAAGAGGAGGGAGGCAACGAGGCTGATGATGAAGTAGAGGCAGCGACAACACCAGAGGAGCCCTTGAGGGTCCGTTTCAAGGCACGCGCTCCCGACACAACCGCTCTCTTTATCGTAAAACTGCACAAGAAGGCACATGAACCTTTGTTCGTCCGCCTTCGCAGACCGAATCGACCGCCAAAGGAAGATCCGATATTATCTACAACATTCGAACCTCTGGTCGTTCACCTTCGTAGGCTGAATCGACCGCAGAGGAAAGATCTGGCATCATCTACGCCTTCAGAACCTATGGTCATTCGCCTTCGAAGACCACTAAGGGAAGCTCCGGCACCTCTTATAATTTCTGAACCCTTGGTTGTAAAACTGTACAGGAATCCACCGAAGCCTTCGCTCGCACTGGGGGTGGCCCTCGAGAAAGATGAGCTGGAGGAGTATGTCGCCGCTCATGCCAACTTCCCTTCTTTTGATGATGTAATCCCCGAAGAAAAGATGCCTTATTTTATGAATAAAGGGTTATCTTTGAACTACTTCAAACTTGCACATATAAGCACCTTGTATTCCTTGGAGCACGGTCTAGGCCTTCATCTGTAAACATAGATGACTACTACCTACACAGTGAACCAGATCCTCCCCAGCCAAAATTCCTACTTTCGAGTTCCGACCAGAAGGAGGGGAGACAAACTCATCATCTTCGGCAGAGTAGAATGCCCCCGATCCTTTGTCCAAGAAGAACTAGATCTAAAACCAGATACCGGCAAAATATTACTCAACCGGTATAGCTCGCAAGCCAAGAACCTTATCCAGAAGATAGGGTACAATATGAAGGCCACTAAGGGCTTAAACTATGGCAAGGGCCAACAGATGCCCCTGCGTCTACTTACTTTCGCAGGCAAGTCCAATGATTACTATCATAAGACCAAGCATGGCTTAGGATATGTAACTCCTTCCACAACTCTAGATGGCTCAGATAAATAAAACGAAGTGCACTCTCACTCTTCAGAATCTTTTGCTTGGGACTCCGACATCAGTATCGGGGACATGCTCAGGCAAACGTTGTCTGCCAACATGGTGTCAGCTGACCCTGAGGAAGACAACGGGGATCCACCCAAACTCTTTGAATAGAGTTGTGGGTCCAACGCCTAGCTTCCCAATAGGAGATATGATTTGAGCAGCGAGACCCTCCTACCATGGATGAAGTTGTACAATTTGATCTAGGCGATGAGACCTCCCCAAAGCCTATCTTCATCAGTAAAAGTTTATCAAACGAAGACCGGGAATCCCTGCTACAGTTTGTTAGGGAATACATTAATGTCTTTGCCTGGAGCTACAAAGATATGCCAGGACTGGACCCCCAAATCGTGGTCCATAAGTTTAATATCTTGCCGAACGCTAAGCCCATCAAACAGCAGCAATGGCGGTTCTGGTCGAACATTATGAACACCATCGAAGCTAAAGTCAATAAACTGATAGCTAGTGGATTCATCCGCGAAGAACAAGATCCAGATTAGGTGGCCAACACCGTACTCGTCGTAAAAAAGAACGGGAAGATTCGAATCTACATAGAATTTCGTGATCTAAATTCGGCGTGTCCTAAAGACGAGTTTCCTCTTCCGATCACCGATCGACAACTCGTGTGGCTTTAAGCGCATGTCCTTTATAGACGGATTCTCTGGCTACAATCAAATCAAGATGTCTCCTGAAGATGAGAAGCATACATCATTCCAAACGTCGATAGGAGTGTACTGCTATACAATCATGCCCTTCGGTCTGAAGAACACATGTGCTACATACCAGCAAGCTATGAGAACCATATTCTGTGAGCATATACGCAAGACAGTCGAGTGTTACGTCGATGCCATCGCGGTCAAAAGTCACTCCAAAGTTGATCATCTCTGAGACTTGAGGACTGTGTTCGACCTCTTGCGTATGCACCAGCTCAAGATGAACCTTACCAAATCCTTCCTGAGAGTATCCAGTGGCAAATTCCTTGGCTTCATCATCACTTCTCAGGGTATTCATATAGACCCCGACAAAACTAAAGTAATCCTTGAGATGAACCTGCCTAGGAACCTACTGGAACTCCGTGGCCTCCAAGGGAGGCTAGCATACATTAGGAGGTTCATATCAAACCACCCTAGGAGTTGAAGAAGGCGTCTCCTTTGTCTGAAATAAAGAATGCCAATGTGTGCTCGGCGACATCAAGGAATACCTATCGAACCCTCTAGTGCTGGTAGCCCCGGTCTCGGGGAAGCCCTTTCTGCTTTATGTTCGCACGATGGATCACTCCCTCGGTGCTCTATTAGCCCAGAATAGCGATGCAGGCCACGAATATGCCATCTATTATCTCAGTCGGATGATAGTTGGCGCGGAGCATAGGTACACCCCTATCGAGAAAGAATGTCTTCCTCTAGTATTTGCCATCTAGAAGACTCAGCATTACGTGACTGGACAGACCATTTATGTGATCTCATGAGTCAATCCCCTTAGAGTCCTCTTGACCAAACCAGGGGCACTCAGTTCCGGCCTGGCTACCTGGGCGATGCTACTGTCTCCATATGACATGGTGTTTATCCCTTAGAAAGCCGTCAAGGTTCAAGCACTGGCCGACTTTCTGGCAGCACATTCGGTGTCAGAAACCTCGAAACTCTATGACGAGATTTCAGACGAAGTGGCAAACTCAAACGTAACTTCATGCAAAGCTGTATGGCAAATGTTCTTCAATGATGCTTCGAGACTAGGGCCCAAACGCAATATCGTCGCCAGAATTGGGATAGTATTAAACTTCCCCTACAATCTGGTCATTAATCGAGCTTATTCCCTCATGGAGCCATGCTCCAACAATGTGGAAGAGTACAATACTCTCATTTTTAGACTCCAACTTGATAAACAAGTGAGAGTGGACTATTTAGAGGCATACGGTGACTCCAAGCTGATAGTCAACCAAGTCCGAGACGAATATGAAGTTCGGAATGAAGACCTAATTTCTTACCACCAAGCTGCAATTGGCATTATCTCAATCTTCGAGGGATTCTTCATTGAGCACGTCTCTCGACTGCAGAACGTCGAGGCTGACACCCTGGCAGGCCTTGTTGCCTCCTTGGTAGTTCCAAACAACACCCATCAGCTAATCACGGTTATCGGTCAAGAGCTGGTCTGCCCCAAAAATATCCTCTGCCTATGTCTAAGCTACACGACAAAAGTACATGTTGATGTCCATGACTGGAGGTTTCCATTCATTGACTATGTGGTCTATAGAATTCTCCCTGAGAACCCAAAGGAAGCCACTTCAATCAAAAGACATTCCATTCGGTTATATTATGATACATCTACCAAAATATTGTATCATGGTTCTTATAATGGCCTTCTGCTACGATGCCTATCGAATGCAGAAGCAAATCAGGCCCTTCGTGAGGCTCACGACTGCGTTTGTGGTGCCCATCAGACCGGACCTAAGCTACAGAACCGTCTCCGGAGAATGGTATATTATTGGCCCACAAAGGTTGCGGATGCAGTTGACTATGTGAGGAAGTGCCTAGCTTGCCAAATCCACGCAGACTTCATCCACCAGCCATCCAAATTCCTACATCCAATGGTAGCATCATGGCTGTTTGAGACATGGGGAGTGGATATCATAGGACCAATAAGTCCACCTTTGTCTAAGGGGAACCGGTTCATCCTAGCCATCATCGACTAATTCTCCCAGTAAGCGGATGCAGTACCACTCGCAGAAGTCAAGACGTCCAACATGATCAGCTTCGTCAAGCATCATGTCATATACCGCTTTGGCTTGACACGAAGGATCATTCATGACAATGGTCCACAGTTTACAAGTCATGCATTCTACAGGTTCTGCGACAAAAATCAAATTCAGAATGTAGCATCGACTGCCTACAACCCAGTGACAAATGGATTAGCTGAGGCATTCAACAAAAACATCATAAAGCTACTCAAAAAGTTTGTTTCTTCTAATAAGCGCGACTGGAACGAGAAGCTGGGTGAATGTCTCTGGGCCTACCGCACAACGGTCCGGACAGCTACTGACAACACGTCTTTCTCTCTGGTGTACGAAAGCGAAGCGGTCCCCCCTAGAGATCCAAATCCCTTCACTCCGAGTGGCTCTCTCTAATCATCTAACCGTGGACGACAACCATCGTCGATGACTACAAGAGTTGGAAGCACTCGACAAAAAATAATGCTTAGCTCATCAGCGCATTGAGTTGTACCAAGCGCGTCTCTCTGGAGCCTTCAGCAAGCGGGTAAGGGAGAGAACATTCCAAGTGGGCGATCTTGTCTTGATAGTAAGAAGACCGATGGTTATGACCTACAAGACAACCGATAAATTCTAGCCTAAATGGGAGGCCCCATTCCTTGTGGAGTCCGTATTCTCCAATGGGGCCTACCGACTAGCAAAACTCAGCGGCGACTTGCTTATGATGCCTATCAACGACAAGTTCCTAAAAAAGTACTACGTCTAAGCTAGACTTGTACTCCCCTCATCTTCAGCAAGGAAACCAAGATGTACACTCTTGTTTTGTTTTCCATCCCCACCAAGTATTTATGTAGGGCATTTCCTTTTTTACACAAATTATTATAAAAGTTGTTATTTGTACTAAAGAGTCCTGAGTACGCAACATGTAATGGATCCTCAAAAAGCCTCCCAAGTGGGGCAACCCTCAGGTCTATCTACACTCTCAGGTAGACCACCCTTAGTAAACTACTCCCTAGCGAGTCCTTGGGACTTTGGTTCACGTCCATTTTTATCTCTGAGCTACTAGCCCATTATTTCTTCCCGATCGAGTTTGCCATGTCCATATTACCTCTGAGCAGACCTTCCGGGTGTTGACTATCGACTATCACGTCCATATTACCTCTAATTTCGGTCGTCTCTAAACTTATCACCCGTACTCGACCCGGAGTACGCTAGTGGTGTTAAGTCCACAAAATCTGCCACGTCCATATCACCTCTGGCAGGGCTTGTCCCAAACCTATTACTTGCACTCGGGTGCACAAAAAGTAATGGTCCATAAAATCTGCCACATCCATATCACCTCTGGCAGGGCTTGTCCCAAACTTGTTACTTGCACTAAGCTGCGCAAAAGGTAATAGGTCCACAAAAAAAAAAAAAAATCCCCCAGTGGGATGTCCACAACAACTGCGGAGTTGTACTACGTCCATATTATCTCTAGTACAAGACCGAGAAAGTCCACACGCAGGAATGTAACAAAATTAAAAGTTTTTTATTTCCTCTACATAAAGGAAATTAAGAACAAAACATAAACTCTAAGAGGAGTTAGAATCCTCCAGATTATTTATATACATCACAAGGGCATGAAAAACACAAGCGTCTGAAGATGCAAACAACTGACAGGAGGCATCTACGTTGGTCTGCTCTACATGTCCCTTCAAGGTGACAGGTAATCCATCTGACAAAGAGATGAGGAGTTCCTGAAAAATGTCTGCCTTAGGCACCCGAGCAACGGACGCTCCTCCCTTGTCCTCAACAGGAAGCATCTCGGGCATGCCAGAATGGGGACTTGAAGCAACCCTGTCCATGAGAGGGGAAGTGGTTTCCTCGATTTCCTGTGGAGCATCCTTGGAAGCCATCACACCAGAGGTAAATCTGTAGAAGGAGTCCGAAAGACACCCGGTACTTATAAGTAGTAGACCGACAACTTACCCTAGAGTTATAACGGTTCGTTCCGTAAGATGCGACCGTTCACTCTTACATATCCCAAGATGTGGTTTGCTGGGATTCTGTCAAACTCAAGACAACAGATAATTGTAACAACAAAGAAAACTTTTATTTCTTCTTACGGAAGAGAAAAGGTAAACTATATTTAAAGGGCTAATAGCGCCCCAACCACAAAAATACGACAAACTATGATGAAAGGGACAAAAAGGGGAATTCCCAAAACTACTATTGCTGATGGTTGGAGCACAACTCCGATATCTGCCTTTGGAGACGGGCGATATGGTTGTTCAGGCGTGCTTTAGTCCGGTGCTCAACTTTTGTTGCCATGAACTCAGGATCCTCGTAGCGGACATAGGACTCATATCGGTCGTCCATCTTTTGCACCATGACCTCAACAGCAGCCATGTTCTTTGCTATCCAGCTAGCCTTGGTTCGGATGGCCCCCTCTTCCTGCTGGGCCTCCCGGAGGCTATTCTCCAGCGCATTAAGCTTGGCTTGGAGTTGTCTGATCTCCTCGGTCAGGTCCCTTTGCCTGGTAAGGTAATCTTCCCTAAGGGTACCCATCCGATCACGCTCTTCTTGCAACTTCTGGGGGTCACGTTGCAAACCTTCCTTAGACGAAGAAAATAGGGCCTTCTCTACCTCCACTGCCTTTGAGAACTTATTATACTCATGAGATATCAGTGTCCCCATATTTGCTTGCTGATATTGTCGCAGCTCCATTAGGCATTGCTCCACCTCCGTCAGCTTTTGGTCCAGGAGGTCCGCTGTCTCTTCCAAACCAGGGATGCTCCTCAGAGAATTGGCTTGAATCTCGGCAAAGCGCTTCGCCCAGGCAAAGCTCCAAAGGGATATCTAGACATTTTCGTCAATCTCCTCCAGCGTCGCCGGAGTCAAGGGTGGCTGGTAGGAGGAAGAAGCCACAAGATCAGCAGGTTGCGCGACAATGCCTGATGGCCTTGAAGGTGAAGCAGTAGCGGAAGAGCGACTAGTAGGATGTCTCGCGTTCCACTCCTTCATCGCCATCTCAAAGGCCCGAACACCCGGTAGCTAATCAAGGACGGAGGTGCGGCTTAGGACATGAGTACCAGGGTGCCCCGCTTCTTCGGCACCCGCTCACGCACCAACCCCATACTGTGGTACAACGACCTCAGATAACGATCCTGCTACCATAATGCTGGGAACATCAGGAACAACCTCCTCGGAAAGACCAACCATCCCACCATCCAAAAAGGCCTCAACAACTAAGTGCCCAGCAATAACATCAAAAGTAGCAGCCAATGCACTAGAAGGACCCACAACAGACCATGAAGGGTGCTTTTCGCCTCTATAGGGGCGAGAAAAGGATTTAGACATCCTCCTGATAAGCTCACTACCCCCTTCTAACAGGATATCCTCCTTGACAGCCACGTCCACTGTCCGTAAGGGAGGAACAGGGCCTGCAGGACCAGAACAACCTACAATTAACTTTGTCTGGAGAATATGAAGCTGGAGCCAAAAAATCTAATCACTTATGAAATTCTAAAATGACGTACCAGAGGGAGGTGGCGTAGGTTGTGGCTCGTCCACTATTGTCATAGCCTCCCCCATAGTTTCCATGTATTCCACGGATATGTGCTCCAAAGGGGTATAAGGCTCCTCCACCAAAGTCGAATCCAAGCCCCGAGCTTTCGAAGCTTCAGGTGCTGGTTCTGAGGCACCCACATCGGACACCGGAGGGGTTTTCTCTTCCGGTCCAGCGTAAGAAATCACTGAAACAGTTGTCCATCGGGTACGGTCCCTTTTTTCTTGTGTCTATAATTCAAACAGACCAGAAGAGAGATATTCATAAAGAGGATAAGAAAGAATCAAACTAAGAGAGTTTACAGATACCGCCATAGCATCTAAATCGGGTCCTGCTTCAAAAATTGTTATTATAAGGGGTCCTACCTCTCCACTTGCTTTCCCCTTCACGGGGGGCTTAATCTTTGCCGCTGGTCCCATCCTTGGGACCACATCTGTCCCCGCCTTATTGGAGTAACGAACATGCTGGGTCCCGGCCTTCGGTTTGTGCTTCACAACCAGAGGATCATCAGAAGGGGATATCTGCTGCTCTTCCCCAGTTGACGGATCCAACTCTACGAGCAGGGGCCTGGGAATACTCTTTCCTTTCTTGGGCGTCCGATGTGCCCTCGCTTTCGGAGGCATCAACATAGAGCCTTCTATATAACTCCTCTCCGGGTTAAAACCAGCCGGAGGAGCATTAGCCGTGTAGTAGTACTTCGTGGCCGTATACAGCATCTTTGGCACGACACCGGTAGCAGGTAGGTAAAACTGAGCCTGAGTGCCGGTTGTACTGTAGTAAGCCCAGCTCGGGCCCCATCAAGCAAGCTATCATTATATCCGAGAGAAGCACTCGGGTGACCCAGTAGAAGCTGGGTGTAGCCGAATTGGCGAGCAAATCGGCTGGAAAGGTAAGGCTCTACGAAGACTATAGCCTTGTTCTGGTATACCAGATGGGATGGACGAATGGTTGGGAGCCAGCGAAAGATCCTCTCAGACAGGTTATGGGGCATCCCCCCATTGTCTTGGTAAGCTACGTTTCTTTAATCATCAGTAAACTCCGTCTTAGACGTGAAGAAACTCCAGTCAGTCATGAACGAGACCTGCCTTTTGCCTGCAGGAACTGTGTCATACTTCCACTTTATCCCCCGATACTTACAGATATGGGCATCAGTAGCCACCATGCCCTCATCGATCCCAGGGCTCATCAAAGACACGTGATGCAAGAGAAGCCAACCCATCAGATAATGGTAAGGGAGCTCAATTCTATTGAAATGCCCCTTACCAGAATGGTCCTCGAGCTTTTGGGTGAAGTTACGGAGCCCCCTATGGATACAACACACCATAGCCGGTAGAAGGGCTAACTTGTGGCCAAAAACCAACTTCACAGTCGAAAGAATGATGGTGCGGCTGATCCTCTCTATTGTCCCAGACCCTCCAGGGACCACACAGTTATGCAACCAGATCATCAAGTACCCCGGCAGAACAGCCTTGGCGAATAGCTTGTGGGTGTCCATGAGAAAGTAGCTGAGCTCCTTCTCCAGGTTACTCAGTTCGTTAACAGGTTCTTTCTCTTCCTCCAAGGAACCCTCCGCGTCTTCCTCCTCGGGAGCGGCCTATTTTCTCAGCTCCCGGATGGAGTCAACCACTTCCTGTTCGGATCGTGGTGCCCTAACACGAACTCTAGTGGACTCCTTGAATACCGGGAAAAGATAACGAGCCCAAGATGTAATATAAGAAGAGGAACCCTTGGTGGATTTCTTCATCTTCTTCGACGATCACTGGCAGATGTCGTGATGGCATAACAGTTCCTTGTACACCGCCAGCATCTCTGGGTTCTCCGCTTCCAATTCTTCAAGTTTTTTTATTACTCGGAGTATACTCTTCATTGGGTTCATCTCCCCAGGGAAGTATCGAGACGACGTGTATCTCATTCAGAGATAATCCTATCTCGCCACCAGGCATAAAGAAAGTCCCAGTACGAAGGTTGTATAACTCCATCAGCGCCACGAATAAGGGGCGGTTCATCTCTAAGCCGTGGCATGTACCCTTCACGGCAAAAAACAAATCAACAGCTTGGAGCTCTTGCCCATACTTTTTCAAGATCCATAGGGTCAAGCGGTACCAGGTCTCGCTGCAATGAGCCCAGCTGAGAACCCGTAACTGCCCCGGGGGGTAAGTTCCCTTATTGTCTACCCGATGAAGGAAGGTGCCCACCGCATATATGCTGAGGTTCGGTCCTAGATCACTCCCGACAAGGCCTAGCTTCAATCCAATCAAGAAGTATGAGGATGACTCCTTCGTACTATGACACTCCCCCTTGTTCTTTCTAGCCCGAACGTGGCCGAGGAGAGCCCCCTGCGGCTCAGGGGTCAAGTTCTATCCCATCCGGCGTGAACCTTTTATCACCTTCATATCCGACAAAGCCAGGTGACGCTCAAAAGAAGGAAACATCATATCGGCCCCACGAAAGGTGAAAGACAAATTCTCCATGACTGTCCCTAGCTCAGGTTGAAAAGATTCCAGTGCATCCCTGAACAAGATATACAACTTCTTGTAAATGTGCGGTCCATCGTCATCAGGGATATCCCCCGAGTTTATCTGGCTCAACAAGAAGCCAGGCGACTGCTCAACAATCTTTCGTTGACATCCTGGAGGGAGGTTTTTGTTGATCTGGGTCTTGATGGCCGTGGTCAGGTCCCTAAGGTTTATATTCAATAGAAGCATATCGTGACCAAGGACCATTTCGCCAGAGGGTGCACTGTCCAGAGTCACTGCAGAAAACCTTAAAAGATCATGATCAGAACTTCAAATATTCAGAAGGGTATGCTCATGCGGCTGGATGGCCTATGAGGCCAAACCAAACCCTACGACTATGCGACACCTTAGCCTATGCAGCATGGTCTTCCATACGACAGAAGTTACTATGCGGCATAGCTTCACATGCGGTAAGGTCGCCTATGCAGCTACCTATGCGACAGTGAGAAGTTGGCGCATAGACGAATCCATGCATCCAACTGCGCACATTTGCCTCTGTGATTTGGAGAATTAGTTTATCTTCCTTGTTCAAGAACTACCCTAGATTGGCGGTTGAACGTCGACGGAGAACAACGAAGGGTCCGTCACGGCAGCACGACCCTTCCCCTTGCTCTTGGCCTTCCCCTTACCCTTAGCGGTGGCGACAGCGACGGAGGAAGTAACTTTGGGGGCCATGGCAGCAGTTGTAAGAAGAAAAGAAGGAAATGAGAAAATGTGAATGAGAGTTTTTTTTTCTCTTCTCTGCCCCCTATATACATTGGAAGCAACATGCGGCGGGAGATGAGGAGGCGGCTGTTCGGATCTTGAGTCATCTTGATCCATGTAACGTCCATGGATGACGGCGACTCGTCGGTTGTTGGGCCACATTATCCCCTGGCGGCGCAAAATCCCAAGAGATTGCCTCGAAGATTGGGCCAAATCCTCTCATTAATGATTTGACAGCCTGACAGAGTCCACTGTACGGCAACATGGTTATGCGACAAGTCATCCCTATGCGGTCAAAAGTGCTCGACCATGCTTCTTATTCAAAGTATTCCAAACTTGTCATATTAGAAACTTTGAAGGGGACTTGTAGAAGCATAAAAAATCTACAGGCCGCATAGATTTCATGCCACATAAAACATGATCTATGTGGCCAGATAGAAAGCCACATAATAATCTACATACGGCCAGAGAAACCAAGTAGAAAGATGCCACATAATGAGCTCCTAACACAGTCTCCAATGTCTGACATAAAGTTCAAACATCTTCAAAATTCGTAAAAGGGGCAGCATGCAAAAAGACAGAAAGTCACATCTGCATTGATGGCCTCGACAGACGCGCCATGCCACGTGTCCTCCTATTTGTGGCTTCGGCCATATGCGACCTCATCAACATACGGCTGCAGCATCCTTTTGACCAAAGCCAGACGAGAGCACGTATGTGGCCTGGATGCCATGCGACCAGAGTGTCCTTTCGACCAAGGCCCAAATGAGAGCACGTATGCGGCCTCGCCATCATACAACAAAGTTGTTATGTGGCTTCCAGCTTACAAGATCTTTCCGTTACAACTGTAGAGATCTTCGCACAGTTGGTGCTTGCTACGTGTCCAGCGGACCAAGTCATGCACACAACGGATTAAAAATAACCCCGAGATCTCTTCAACAACATATCTCAACCAAGACCATATGAAAATCTGTCCATAGTATGTGACGACAATTGCAACCGCATTCTGGTGAAGGAGCCTTATGCGGCCACCAAAAAGAGGCATATACGGCATCCATAGCCCATCAGCACGATGGCTATAAATATGAGCTATCTATGAACCTATAGTAAAGCAAAAGAGAAGAGCTTCCTCCTCCTACATCGGATTATCTACAGAGTAAAGAGAGTTGCTACACTCCTTGTAACAACCCGTTCCGTTCAAGCGGACAGCCAATTCAAACGGCGCAAGTACAATGACCCGACCCACTTTGCTCAGCGAAAATACTCGTTTGAGGCAAAAGAATTTTCAGACTTGGCCCTTCAGGAGTTCGGACTTAGACTTTCATAGGCTCGCTCAGAGTATTGCTCGACCGAGGCGAATCATTGCTAAGGTGGGTGGATACAATGAACTTGTCTTTGCTTAGCCAGCACATCTAAAATATGGACGATACATGCTAGTCGCTAGGTGAATCACTCCTGCATGCTAATAAAGAATACAACACACATAGCTAAGGAGAATAATCCCAACTTGTATTGCCTGTGTTAGAACATGAAAATAAAACTTTGCTTATAAATGGACCCTTTGTTACTCCCTGATTTCCGCTAAATCGATAATCGTCCCCGAGCATGATGTCGTGCACGCGTAAGGTACGCGTGCACAAGGCCTAGGCATAATGATATACTGTAGAATAAATACAATAGAGTACGCAACAAGATATCACACATTGAGATATAGAAAAGTTTTATTTTATTGATACATCTGGTTATAGACTCTTGACCTAAAAATAATAAGAATGCCGCACGGGCTTACAACTTGGACGCAAAATAAGATAGACGATCTATACATTACATCCCTTACTAATATTTCAGAAACACAAAATATCTTGGGTGGGAGTTAGCACCATCGCCTAGGAGCTTCAAAAGGTGAGAGCGAGCTCCTTTCTTGATTATGTACTTGAGCTCCAAAAGTCACAACATGAACGTGCCTTGATTAGTGAAAGGTTGGGGGAAGCTTTAGCTCCTCGCCGCGTCGCCTCGGCTCTGGGAACCTGTTGCAATGGGGGTCAATACTTCGAAAAGTATCGGTGAGGGCGAGCTAACCCAACTACCAAGATCGATAACGTATTCATGTGAACATGCAACATTTTTATTATGTGATCTTTCTATCTTGCCTTAGTTCAATTCTTTATATACGATATAATAAAATGACATAACAAAATATGCCACCGTTCGGTGACTTTACATGTACCGTCTGAACCACCTATACAAAACTTACCATGACCTTCCCTGCCACGAAGACATAGTTAGTCTGCACAGTTTAAATATACATAGCGCATCACTTGGTCAGGCGAGATATGGGTCAGCTTCTATTCTGCTTCGGGTAGCTAGCCCTTGGCGGACGCACGGACCCATAAAATGCTAGGACTACACTAGCAAATTGTTCTACCCGGGTCAAAGTGGTCCTAGTGCCCCGGTGACCGTTCATAGAACAACATCTCTTGTGCACAACTTGTCTAAGACCATACCTTGTCTACAAACTAAGTTATCAATTGAAGCACATTCAAAGCAATATAAGTATATGAACTTCATGCATTTTCCATAGTCTAGGCTACCTTGCTCATTGATCACATTTCCAATTTGTATTATCCATTAAACAGTTATAGATAAATAAGTTATAACTACAACTGAACATAAAATAGCTACATGTATAGAGGACAAGCATGCAATAATATGGCCGTGTGATGTTTTATATGACTAGCATTACAAGTATTTCAAGTCTACTTCATCTTTTACCTTGACTCAAATTATTCTTTTGGTATCGTTGATCGAAATGCACAAACAAGTCAATTTATTAGGAATGAAGACTTGGAAGAAGGGTGCTAATCGAAGTAAATCCACTCACAAGTTGGTGAATTGGGAAAGGAAAAAAGGGAGATCTTCAAGACTCCGGTTGCGCGTCGCCTACACGATCACCAGCACGCACCAACAAATGATCAATATCTCCTACTTCGATCTCTAAAGGTTCGATACGAAATACAAAATCCAAAGAACGAAGACAATGAAATCCATCGAAACCGTTCAAGAAAAAACATAAATCACAAAACCAACAAGAAAGCAACCAAGCGGCATTCAAAAAAGGGCAAAGAAACCAACGCAACAGAAAGGACCATCTCGACTCTGTCGCCGAGTGCTTCCTTGTGGCACGATCCGTTGAATATGGGACCTGATTTTGAAGAAACCAATCCATAACGAGGAAAGGATATTGATTCAATCTGTCCCGATCGAACAATATAAAGTATTTCTTAGCCGCGCTTTCCAAATAGGGGGAATGGGGCACTATATTTTAACGAACTAATAAAATGTTTCGTCCTTAAAACTTAGGAATAGAACCTACCCCTAAGGAATAATGAGGGAAACTTTTCCTTCATGTCTAATTTGAGTTCCTAGGTCGATTCCTTGATCGAGTGGTTCTGCGAAAGAACATGCACAAGCGAGACTGTACGATTCTGTAACTACTTCTCTTTACGATCTAAGATCTGAACGGATTCTTCAGTGTACGTCAAGTCTGCCTGCAGATCCAGCTAACCGAAATCTACCATATGGTTCAGGTCATGCACACACTTTCTAAGCTGTGATACGTGAAAAACATCATGCACTTCTGACAGGGCTGGTGGCAATACAATTTGATAGGCAACTGCTGTGACTCATTTGAGGACTTCGAACAGGCCAACGAATCTCGGACTTAACTTTCCTTTTACTCTGAATTGCATGAATCATCGCATGGGCGAGACCTTTGAAAACATATGGTCACCCTCAAAGAACTCAAGGGGTCGACGACGAATGTCGGCATAGCTTTTCTGCCGGCTTTGTGCTACTTTTAGTCGCTCTCGGATCAATCGAACCTTTTGGAATATTTGTTCAACTAGTTTTAGTCCAAGGATTTGTCGCTCCCCAGCTTCATTCCAGTAGATCGGTAACCTATAATTTTGCCCATACAGAGCCTCGTACGGAGCCATTTGGATGCTGGACTGATAACTGTTGTTATATGCGATGTGTCAAGGCAGGGCTTAGGGTGTGTACTCATCTTGACTTCGAATCGATTGTGCAAAAATGCAGCATGTCTTCTATTACCCGATTTACCCACTCTGTTTAGCCATCGGTTTGAGGATTGTAGGCTGAGGTGAACTTCAACTTGGTCCCCATCGCTGACTGAAGGCTTTTCCAAAAATGTGATAGAAATCGTCCGTCCCGATCAGACACTATATAAACTGGTACTCCGTACAGTCGAACTATCTCATCAATGTAGGTATGGGCAAGGCGATCAATGCTCCAAGTAACTTTAATGGCAATAAAGTGCGCTGACTTGGTTAACTGGTCGACGATGACCCATATTGCATCGTTTCCCCGTTGCGTCCTTGGTAAGCCAACGATGAAGTCCATGCTTATGTGCTCCCACTTCCACTCTGGGATAGCAAGATTCTGCATTTCTCTGCCCGGTCTTTGAGGTTATGCTTTCACCTTCTGACAGGTTATGCATTGCGACATGAAGAGCGCCACATCCTTCTTCATGTCGTGCCACCAGAAAATGGTGCGAAGATCTTTATACATTTTTGTGCTCCCCGGATGGACCGTATAGGCTGCATTGTGAGCTTCCGCAAGGATCTCCTTTCTGAGGTCTGAGTCATTGCGGACGCATAGCCTTCCCTTAACTCGTAATACTCCATTCTCATCTACTGTGAAGTCTTTCGCCTTCCCCGCTAGAATATGCTCGCACATTTTTCTTACGAATGGGTCGTCCCTCTGAGTAGATGTGACCCCCTCTAACAGGTTGGGTACGAATCGCATCTGAGCAACTTGCGTGCCGTGATATCGAATTCGGAGTTCAACGCCCATTTCCTCTAAGTCCCTTTGTAACCTGCGATCAACGGACAGGGATCCCGCAAATACTCGACTCAACGCATCTGCTACCACATTTCCCTTGCCAAGTGTGTAGTCAATCGTCAAGTCATAGTCCTTTATTAATTCTAGCCAATGCCGCTGTCGTAGGTTAAGGTCCGTTTGGGTGAATAGGTACTTTAAAATTTTGTGATCAGTATAAATTTGACAAGCCACTCCATGGAGGTAGTGTCGCCACAAATTTAG
This sequence comes from Iris macrosiphon, assembly GCA_036927795.1. Lineage (NCBI taxonomy): Eukaryota > Viridiplantae > Streptophyta > Magnoliopsida > Asparagales > Iridaceae > Iris > Iris macrosiphon. The sequence goes on from JAYESA010000019.1 coordinate 58,398,754, forward strand.
CTCGAACACAATTCCCGCAAGCTCCAGATCATGCGTAGGATAATTCTCCTCGCACTTTTTAGTTGCCTGAATGCGTAGGCTATCAGCCTATCCTGCGGCATGAGTACACACCCTAAGACCTGCCCTAACGCGTCGTTGATTATTTGGAATCCCGAGGTCTCGTCTGGTAGTACAAGTAATGGGGCAGAGGTGAGGCGATGCTTTAACTCTTCAAACAAGGCTTCACAGCCGGTGGACCACTCAAATTCGACTCCCTTCTGTGTGAGGGGAGTCAGATGTGATGCTAATTTGGAAAAGTCCTTCATGAAACTCCTGTAGTAGCCCGCTAGCCCAAGGAAGCTTCGAATCTCACTAACGGATGCAGGCCCCTTCCACTCGACGATGGCTTCAACTTTCTTTGGATCGACTGAAATGCCTCCCGCAGAAATGATGTGTCCGAGAAAAGATATACTGCTCAGCCAGAATTCACACTTACTCAGTTTCGCATATAGCTTGTTGTCCCAAAGAGTCTGTAGCACGGTCCGCAAGTGCTCTGCATGCTCCTCCCTATTCTTCGAGTACACCAAGATATCATTAATGAACACTACTACAACTTGTCGAGATATGGCTAGAACACACGATTCATTAAGTCCATAAAGGTGGCAGGGAAATTGGTCAATTTGAATGGCATTACCAAAAACTCATAGTGGCCATAGCGAGTGCGAAAGGCTGATTTTGGCACGTCGTCCGGCCTAATCTTGAGCTGATGGTAACCTGAGTGAAGATCAATTTTCGAGAATATCGTCGCACCTTGTAGTTGATCAAAGAGATCATCGATCCTGGGAAGAGGGTACTTATTTTGAACAGCGTCTTTATTCAATTCACCATAGTCGATGCAGAGCCGCATCGAGCCATCCTTCTTCTTTAAAAATAATACAGGCGCACCCCACGGAGACACGCTCGGACGAATATACCCAGGATCTAGCAATTCTTGCAACTGAACCTTTAACTCTTTTAGTTCTGTCGGGGCCATTCGATATGGAGCTTTGGAAATTGGTCGAGTTTCTGGAAATGTATTAATAGTGAACTCTATCTCTCGGTCGGGCGGCATGTCACCCAACTTGTCAGGAAATACATCAGGGAAATTCGCCACGACGGAAGTAGACTCAACGTTTGCGCAATCTCGTTGCGTGTCTCGAACGGACGTCAAGTACCCATCACAGCCGGAATGGATCATCTGCCGAGCAGACATTGTAGAGATTACCATGCAGGTACTCGGCGCTCTTGACGGTGGACTGCACGCATAATAGAACTCGATCTCGCCAGGTAGATGAAATATGACTCTTCCTTTTCTGCATAATCAATGGTAGCCGAGCAAGCGCCGAGCCAATCCATCCCTAGAATGATATCGTAGTCCTTGATGTCTATGACTATCGCATCAAGTGGTAATTTTTTTCCTCCTATGCAAATGTTACCTTCACGACAAACTATGTGAGCCGGCAAATCTACGCCAGATGGAGTACGGACGCTAAGGCTTAGGTAAGCGATGTTATAGGAAATGTGTTCTCGGCGGCAAAATCAGCCACAATGAAACTATGTGTGGCACCAGAATCAAATAATACTCGAGCAGGTACATTATTAAAAAGTAATATACCTGACACCGTCGTGTTTGATGCAAACACCTCTTCCCGAGTCAGAGCATAGACCCAGCCTTGAGCATTCTGCGACACCGTCTGGTACGCTCGAGGTTCTTGTCCCTAATCTTAAGACGTACAATTTTGTTGTCGCTGCTGGTTTGGTCCTCCCTCCTGACAGTTCACTGCCATATGCCCCTGGCGACCGCATTCAAAGCACACTGTATTGAATACTCGACAGTTTCGAGCGATGTGTCTGACACAATTACATCGGTAGAAGACGAGCTCACTACCTCTTCCTGGGTTTGCACCCTGATTATCGCCGTTATTGGGGTGCTTGGATGCGTTGTTACCTCCTGTGTTGCTAGGGCGCTTTTGTTTAAAATTTTGTACAACACCGGTACGAACTGAGGAGTAGTGCGGCTCTAGGGAGAGGGCATAGTTTAGAGACTCTCTCATTATACAGTACTATAGGACAACGATGTGGGCACGAATAGAAGGTCGCAGTCCTATCTCAAACCTTCAAGCTCGACTTTCGGCGTCACAAAGATGAGACTTATAAAATTTTGTAAGTCTGTTGAATTCTGAGGCGTACTGCCGCACTGTCATATTTTCTTATTACAGATGTGTACATTCATCTTTCTTCTCGTGACGAACGGCGGGTAGAAGATACTCCTCCTCAAAGGCCTTACGGAACACGAACCAAGAGATGGTCGTCCTGTCGTCTTCACTTATTATAGCTTGTTTGTGCACATTCCACCAATCATGTGCGTTTAAACGGAGGTGAAGCTGAGCGCAAGCGACTCTCTTTGTTTTGTCCATGCGAAGCACTTCGAAGTGGTCTTCCAACTAAACCATCCAATCCAATGCCACGGAGGGATCCTCGGTCCCTTTAAAGGTAGCATGACACATCTTTTTAAACTCTGATATTTACAGGATGGGACCCTTTTTGTCTGAGAACGGAGGTTCTTGAGGGCCCTGAAGCACCGCGATCTCGGCTACAACTGGCACTATCACGGCGGTCGCTGATGCATAATGGTTACTGGCGACGAGCGTTGTCACAATCGTTTGTAATATATCCATTTTTTTATGCTGTGCTTCGGCCTGAGTCCGCTGTGCCAGAAATTAAGCCTCAATTTGGGACTCAAATTGGCTCTAACGTAATTCTGCCTGTCTCTGCTACGTTTCTATTAAACGCATCATCCGCTCGAACGGATCAACAAAGGGCGCGGCTGCTAGACTTTCTGAGGTACCTGATGTGCCAGAACTACTTCCTTGCACTTGCGCCACTATCTGCGCTTGTGCATCCGGCTCTGAGGCTGTTCCTTTAAAGAAAAGTAACTTGCATCAGTCTCAAAATATATTATGGACTCACTGTATGGAACACATCTCATTTTGGCCAAGTGAATTTAAGATTTCAACTGGGAGGGACATGGTCGTTTCAAGAAAACTCTTCTGACACGATGGTCAAAGGATCTGAAGCCATGCTCTGATACCAATATGTCACGTCCTGATTTATGCTAAATCGATAATCGTTCCCCGGACATGATGTCGTGCACGCGTAAGGCGCGCGTGCATAAGGCCTAGGCATAATGATATATTTTAGAATAAATGCAATAGAGTACGCAACAAGATATCACACATTGAAATATAGAAAAGTTCTCTTTTATTGATAATGAACATCTGGTTACAGACTCTTGACCCAAAAGTAATGAGAATGCCGCACGGGCTTACAACTTGGACGCAAAATGAGATAGCCGATCCATACATTACATCCCTTACTAATATTTTAGAAACACAAAACACCATGGGTGCGAGTTAGCACCATCGCCTAGGATCTTCAAAAGGTGAGAGCGAGCTCATTTCTTGATTAAGTACTTGAGATCCAAAAGTCACAATACGAATGTGCCTTGATCATTGAAAGGTTGGAGAAAACTTCAGCTACTCACCGCGTCGCCTCGGCTCGAGGAACCTGCTGCAACGAGGGTCAGTACTTCAAAAAGTACCGGTGAGGGCGAGCTAACCCAACTACCAAGATCGATAACGTATTCATGTAAACATGCAAAAATTTAATTATGTGATATTTCTATCTTGTCTTAGTTTAATTCTTTATATACGATATAATAAAATGACATAACAAAATATGCCACCATTTAGTGACTTTACCTGTACCGTCTGAACCACCAGTACAAAACTTGCCATGACCTTTCCTACCATGAAGACATAGTTAGTCTACACAGTTTAAATATACATAGCGTATCACTTGGTCGGATGAGAGATGGGTTGGCTGCCATTCCGCTTCAAGTAACTAGCCCTTGGCGGACGCACGGACCCATCCAATGCTAGGACTACACTAGCAAATTGTTCTACCCGGGTCGCAGCAGTCCCAGTACCCCGGCGACCATTCATAGAATGATATCTCTTGTGCATAAGTTGTCCAAGACCATGCCTTATCTACAAACTAAGTTATCAATTGAAGCACATTCAAAGCAATATAAGTATATGAACTTCATACATTTTTATAGTCTAGGCTACCTTGCTCAATGATCACATTTCCAATTTGCACTATCTATTAAACAGTTATATATAAATAAGTTCTAACTATAACTGAACATAAAATAGCTACATGTATAGCGGACAAGCACACAACAATGCAACCGTGTGATGTTTTATATGACTAGCATTACAAGTGTTTCAAGTCTACTTTATTTTTTACCTTGACTCAAATTATTCTTTTGGTATCGTTGATCGAAATGCATAAACGAGTCAATTTATTAGGAATAAAGACTTGGAAGAAGGGCTTTAATTGAAGTAAATTCACTCACAAGTTGATAAATCAGGAAAGAAAAAAAGGGAGATCTTTAAGACTCCACTTGCGCATCGCCTACACGATCACCAGCACGCACCAACATATGATCAATACCTCCTGCTTCAATCTCCAAGGGTTCGATACAAAATATGAAATTCAAAGTACGAAGATAATAAAATCCATCAAAATCGTTCAAGAAAAATATAAATCACAAAACCAACAAGAAAGCAACCAAGCGGCATTCGAAAAATAGGCAAAGAAACCAGCGCAACGGAAAGGCCCCTCTCGACTCTGTCGCCGAGTCCTTCCTTGAGGCACGATCCATTGAATGTGGGACCTGATTCCGAAGAAACCAATCCATAGTGAGAAAAGGATCTTGATTTAATCTATCCTGATCGAACGATACTAAGTATTTCTTAGCCATGCTCCCCAAATAGGGAGAACGGGGCACTACACCCTTGTATGCTACCTTTGCCTTATACAAGTGGACCCCGCTATGCCTTGAGTTAGAATGATATATACTCTTTGTAGTGCACTATTCACTTGTTTACACTTTACGTCACTAAGATCATGTCGCTCGGTATGTCCCTTTACGGTTTTACTCCTTGCTTTACCCTTAGACTCGTGCCAACGTACATGCTTATGTTTGCACATATGCATGCTTGCCTGCTTATATGTTAACTTGTACTCATTGTCTCGATTCAATGCTTGTCACATAATTCATGCCACAATCAAGTAACACTATCGCGTATCGTGCATGCATCTAGTTAGCTAGGAGACTATCAAATAGTCCTTATGTGCAATATAAACCTGCAAGTATCAGGGACCGTTAGGTCACCAAGGCAGTCCCCGCACCAGGGGAATACATCAAGTCAAGTTAAATACTGAACGAGAATTATGTCAAGCAAATCAAGTATCACATCTCGTAGAGCAATGCTCGTTCAGAACAAGAATCAAGAATTATCAGGTCATGTTGTGAATTGGAATGACCAAGACTTGCATGTCGCGGACAACTTGTAAATAAGTGAGATTTTTGGATCTCTATTCCTGCGGAGGATCTCTGGGGCACTGGGGCGGATCCGAACTGGACGGAACACATGTTAGTCTGCCTGTTTCGGGCAGGATGGCGTGTAACACCTGTGAACCATCCTTCACGTCATTCTCGCTCTCAGACTAAATAGTCGCCTGTTTCGGACGGAATGACCTGCAATGTCCTCGTTCCTTGAGTTGTATATTATTTTGTTCATGTACTATAACTCATCCTTTATGGATATGCCAGTGACTCATGTTCATATAGATAAGTCATCCTCACTTAGCGGCAACCCGCGTGTGAGTCATTGCATCACATCTAGTAAACTGAAATACCTGAATATTTATGAGTATAAGTCATTTATACAAATGGAGCAACCTGAGCAATCCATCGAACACTTGAACATCCAATGCAACACACCTGAGTAACTCGTATGACTCATATTTCCAAAACATAATCTCATTCACTACACTTGTGTTTAAATATGCTATTGCCCTGGTTTTTATTATAAATACTCGTGCTTGATTTAACTTGGTTTTTTTTAGACAGGGAAGGATGGATGGTAAGTTGGTAAATCTTGTCGTGTTCCTTTATATCGTACGATGCACTGCGACACAAGTTAGGCTTTTCATTATGCCATAAAACTAATCCTAAGACAAGACTAGAAAGATAACTTAATAGATGGTTCACGAAACCTATATAACGTGTTTAGATTTGTCGAGCGGGCGAGAAGCCTCCCCACCAGTGTATTCATGTACTGATAACCCACCAGATTGCTTGCAGGGTGTGGAAGAATCTTGTTCGGTGCGGATGCCCACTTCGTGCGTGCTAAGGCATGGAGTTCACTCTGAAGCCTTGGAGCATTGAGTCTGGAACTGAAGCACATATACAAGACATAATGTTGGAACATCGTCTATACAAATGTAGCCACTTAGCACACTTTTACGATTTCAGAGAGAGAAGCTTGAGCGACTTGTAATCTCGGCCTAGCGCCGCCTGTAACACTTGTTCAATATCAATACAAATCTTGTTTTATTTTTATACTTGTGTTATTCAATGTTTTCGATATTGACAACTCTGTAAACTTGTTACTAATTGTTTGTGCATTTTTTATTCTACTGTACTCGGACAATCTGTGCGACTCTATGGCTTAGACCTCTTACCGCCTGTTCGGATCATGGCCTTGCACGGGCACAGTTTACGCTCATGTGGCATCATGCCCACAGGGGAAAGATCGTCCTGTGGGAGCACTGGCACGGTGATTCGTGCCTAGCGGGGATGGCCGATTACCTGCGGAAGATCGGGCATAACATATTGGTATCAGAGCTTGGCTTTATACCTTTGGACTTCTTATCAATTTTCTCAATTTTGAAAGCTCGTTCATAGGTTATGTACTGTTTAGGATAATAAACGAAAAAAGATTTGATAATATGGAAAACGAGGTCTTATACGAAAATTCGGCCTTCTTTTATGTTTACAAACAAGATTGTACAATTTGATCCTATACGAGGATGGCTAAGTACAATTTATTTAATCTGGATAAATATTGCTATAGGTGTCTGATCTGCAGTCGATCACTTTAGCCCTTGGACCACACGATGTTGAAGAAGTGCCGTAGAAGACAGAAAGCAGCTTCGAAGGTTGCTAAAGAGGGTGGATGCCTGATGCCAAAGTCGTCGATCCCTTCTCTTTGCCTGAGCTCTGGATTCTCCTCTCTCTCTCTCTCTCTCTCTCTCTCTCTCTCTCTCTCTCCTTCTCCAATGTTTTAACCTATTTTTGATCGTTCGACCTTGTTCCTCGTTGATAGAGGTCTCTATTTATAGAGTTTTTAGTGACAGTGACCACACGGTCGACGTAGAAACAGAGTAGTGGAAAGTACATCACCCTTTTACATGACGGTTTAAAATAACCAATGCCTGCGTATAAATAACCTTTTGAGTGAGCATGTGACACGCGTCCAACTAAGGCATAGAATGCGTATATCTGCTGCGAAGATCATGGCGTAGAAGCCACGTAGGTAGTTATCCCTTGTGAGAAGAGGTTGGCGTAGAAGCCAAATGACTGTCACCATGGCGTAGAAGCCAAATAGGCATAGAAGCCGAGTAGGCGTAGAAGCCGAGTGGGCATAGAAGCCGAGCAGGCGTAGAAGCCGAGTGGTCATAGAGGCCGAGGAGGCATAGAAGCCGAGTGGGCATAGAAGCCGAGGAGGCGTAGAAGCAGAGTGGGCATAGAAGCCGAGTAGGCGTAGAAGCCGAGTGGGCATAGAAGCCAAGCAGGCGTAGAAGTCGAGACGATGTGGACGTTTTAGCCGGAATTACGGCTCTTGGAGATATAATCAAATCTTTTGTATTAAATGCAGAGATCTGCCCCCATCCTACGCATTAAATGCCGAGGCTTGTCTTTAAGATTTGCCATCATTCTGCACATTAAATGCAGATATGCGCCTCGAATCCTGTACGAAGAGAGACTGCTGATGTGGCGGTCTGTTTGCCTTCTGCGGAGCGTAAGAAGCTCATGTCTGCCTGTGTAAAACTGGACAGCGTATTCCCTTATATGCGTAAGAGTAGTTTACGCAAAGAGGATGCCACTAAATGATGGTTCGGTGACATTTAATCAAATCTCCTGCATTAAATGCGGAGATCCGCCATTATCTTGCTCATTAAATGAGGAGGCGTGGCTTGAAGGTCTGCCACCCTTTTGTGCCTCAAGTGCAGAGACGTGCCTTGGGCATCTGTGAGTATTCGGCGCTTTAAATGCAGAGATGTGCCTTGAGAAACTGTCACCGCTCTGTGTATTAAATGCAGAGACGTGCCTCGAGCCCTGTACGAAGTACAGCTTTTGATGTGACAGGCTGTTTATCTTCTGCGGAGCGTAAACAGCTCACATCTACCTGTGTAAAACTAGGTAGCGTTGTCACATCCCAGTCCCAAAATATATGGAACCAGGCCACGTGGCATTGGCCAGCTGACACGTCTCCGAGGATATCCCAATTTAATGGATCCTGGCGAAGTGTGCTACGCTGTCCTAAATCTAACAAGTCTAATATCAACAACATATAGTAACTAATCTCATCCACAGACAATAAGTAAAATACCGAAAGGAAAGACTGGAATATAAGGATATAGTCGACTGATATAGTACAACTGAAATATGTCTGGTGGGAACAAACCCACTACAAATGTTGGAGATAAAGTACTGATAGTCTGAAATAAAAGTACTAAAAATAAGAGTGACTGGAACAACTGCTAACTAGGTAAGGAGCTCCAGTCATAGGCGGGAGGCCTATAAATCTGATCAGGGGTACTCTGATGGAAGGACCTCTAGCTCCTCGTCAAGAGCAAACCTCGTCTCTACACCTGGCCCGTAAACTGTAGGATAATAGGTCTCGTCCAGATCTGGAAGATAACCAGGTCCTCAGAGGGACGTAACAAGATACAATATGTATGCCAGATATAGTACTGAATAAAAGTAAAGAGGGGTGTGCTAACCATCTAAGTGAATGCAATGTAAGGACAACCTCGGAACGTATAGGTAGGTGTAGGCATAACGTCAACGTCCTCTAGAGTGTGGTATCTGCAACGTCCATCATTCCAAAGAATGAGGTATCTGTATATATATAACGTCCACACCCTAAGGGATGTGGTATCTGCAATGTATATACGTCCGTAACACTCCGAAGAGCGCGGTGTCTGAATATAGGGAGTCACCGGGTCTGTGGTTCCTCTGGATACCACGGAGTCCGATGGGTGTATCCCATACGTTTATCAGTTGTCCTTCCCGTCCAATGTAGATACGCAAGTCGAATACACGACACGAGTGTACCGTATCTAGATGTCAAGTCTCAACTAACTATATTACTCTAGAATACATGCTAGTCCGTGATGCATGTCGTACGTACCGATAGCGAATCGGGTACGCGGACCCGCATCCCATATGAATGTACCATGGTGATACGTGTATAGTGCCATGGTCTAGGAGGATATCAGAATATCCTCGCAGTAGTGGGTGAGTTAGCTAGCAGCTAGGTCAAGTACACTACTCATCGACGCATTGTCGACTGCACCCGAGTTAATCTCGGACGCACACAGTTCATGTATATTTGCAACATTTAACATTTAATTTTAAGCAGTAATCCAGCAAGGTATACTTGCCTGTCCCGGGTAGCTGTAAAATCCAAAGTCCTGCTCCTGATGCCTCGGCGGTACTGTCCAGCAATCCTATATATGATATAATAATGACACTATTAGTCGCTACAATAGCACGACTAAAACACACTGCTTGTATCTACCACTGACACAGGGTCTGGACTGTATATACATATAGCTATTACAAGTATATATATATATACACTAAATCATATTTAATTATATTAGAATAAAATATATATGTTTAGTAGTACAAAATAGTATTTATCTATTATCTAGCAATAATACATATATTAAGTAACTACATATATATAAAACAGATAACATTCATAAAGTCATATATATACAAATATTTAGATACTATTTATGTACATAAATAAATATACACAACATTATTTATATGTATTTAAATAGTAATTTTGTGCCTAAGTAAAAATATGCATAACATTATTTATATATATTTAAATAGTAATTTTCTTCCACATATTAATATTCACAAGTATCTATATATATATATATATATATATTTATTTATAGATATATCACCATATTTATGTACTAATTATATAAGTAAATAATGACATATATATGTATATAATATATATACATTTCCCATACTAATATACTAAATATATAAAGTATATAAAAATATATATATACACACATTACTTATATATATATATATATATATATATATATATATATATATATATATATATATATATATATATATATATATATATATATATATATATACACATATATACATATGTGTATACACAAACAATAAATATAACATTATATATATTTATATACAACATTTAATAATTAGGTAATAATACATATATTACGTATTTCAGAAATATATACATTTATTTGTATATATATATTTATATATATATATATACATATACACTTTAGGTAATTAAAGTATTTATACCCAAGTATTTTATATATACTATGTATACATATACATTTATTATTTATAATTATGTATATATATATATATATATATATATATATATATATATATATATATATATATATATATCATATATAAATTATACTCAAAAAATATTAAACAGTACATATACATTTAAATACTACATAAATACAGGAAATAATATATATAATACTGAATACGTATTTAAATACAAAAATAAATACAGAAATATATATATATGTGTACACAACCAATACAACTCGAAATAAGTATTAATATACTAGTATTAATACATGAAATCATGTACCTATACGATGCTCAGGCCAAGGGGAGTCCGGCGGCTGACCGTCGACGGCGGGGGTGGCCGGACGGAGCTCCGGCGAAGCTCGGGGACGTCGGCTGCTATAACAGCGGCTGGAAGCTACTGGCGCTGCGGGGGCGACTGTGGCCGGCTGCGGCGTCGACCGGCGGCGAGGCTTGGCGGGGAGGAAGGGGGTTGACCGGGGAGGAGTGTGGCTGAGTTGGGCGGCCTGAGGTGCAGTGGTGGCGGAGTAAGGGGAGGTCGGGTGGTCGGGTTGGTTCGGGGAAGTGGGGAGCTCGGGTTGGGGACGGCTGCTGGGGGGAGTTGCTCCGGCGACTAGGCGACGGGTGGCGGTAGTGGCAGGTGGGGGAGGGTCCGGCGAAGGGGTCTGGGTTGGTTGGGGGGTCGCCGGACACGGTGGCTGGCCGGGCGGAGGCGTCGGGTGATGGAAGGCAGGGGTCGGGCTGTAGGGCTGAGGTTTAGGGAGTTTGGATTTTTGTGTAGTGTTCTAGGTTTGTGTGCCCCTTTGTGTGATGTAATACACACCCTATATGTAGGTGAGAGAGTGGGGGGGGGGGTGCCTTGGGATTAGGGCCGGCTGGACCTAGCTTTTGGGGAGTTGGGGATGTCCATCAAGATGAGGAGAGGGTTAGGAATGGGGCATTTCAAATGTAGGGCCATGATGTGCCCTTCATAAAGTAAGGTAAGTACAAAGGAATGGGGGGAAAATAAATAGATACGGTTAGGGCATGACCAAGTCTTTCTTCATGATATTTGGGCCAATGAGAGGGGAACACCTCATTGCAATTTTGTAAATAGGCCCCTGAACATTTTGGTATTTGCACAATTCCTGAAATTGGGGATTTAATATAACCAAACACCATGTTTGGTGTTCCTCATTGGGCTAGGATGGTGTATGGTGTTTTGTATGAGGCTTGTGGGTGTGGATGTGGGTTTGGGTTGGAGTTGGGTCTAATTCAATTGAGGTTAGGTCACCATATTTATTAATTCGTAATTAATGCACCGGTGTTTCTAATTTAATTTAACGAGAACCGGGGGTCTAAATTGGGTTGGACAAGGGTCATTAGTGTGGTAGGCTCAGTGTACAATAATGTCAGGATCTGGGTTGGTCAATTTGGATCGAGATGGGGTCTCAATTTTAATTGGAACGGACAACCAATGTAATTACGCAATTTAATTAATTTGCATACGGACGTTTGTAACGACTTTTGTGCGACTAAAATCAGGCACAAAAATCAGTATCCGGGGTTTGTTCTAGGTTCAATATGATAGGTTAGTCTGTCTAGGCCAGTGTGTGGAAATTGTTTTAGGGTAACAGCTAGGGTAGTATCCTATAATAACAAATTATTTCACAGGTATTATAATATTATATAATAAATCTTAATTATCTCTAGTTAACCCTAATTATGCTAATTAAATTAATTAACCCTAATTTCTGGTCGAGGGGGTTTACAAGCGTACTCCTTCGTATGTGTAAAAGTGGTTTACGCAAAGAAAATGACAGTAAATGACAGCCTGGGTTGCAGTGCCGCGCCATCATTATACCCGTCGCCTGGGTAGTTGTGCAATACTCTTTGTCAGGAGTCCAGACGTCAGGTTCATTGCATGGTCTGACAGGTTCATTTCGAAGAACACGAAGCGTTCCTCGTACACTTCAATACTGTATTAAAAGCGGATGAGTTTTATGCCATGAAGGCGATGTAGCACCTCTTTTGCGCTGAAGCAGCCTGGACACATTGTACTACACGGATGGTCCTTGAGCCTATATTTTACGTTGTGCTCAGCGGAAAAGCTCTGTTGCACATTTTATGGCTCTGAGGTCCTCTGTTTATGCTGCCTTGTATGAACATGCTGCGTATAGCTATCCAGCGTATTTTTTATGCTTCTACAAGACCCCCTTCAAAGCTTTTAAATTCCTCGTAATTTAAAATGCTTTGAATAAAGCATGAACCGTTCCTCGTAACTCGAAACGCTCTAAGTGGAGCCTGAAACGGTCAAGCCTGATGCGTTCTTTCATGGCTGACTTTATGGCAGAGTTATTGGGGATCGGTGATCTCTTTTGCCTATAAAAAGGCTGAGGAGTCTTCCTGTTCTTCCCACATTTCCTTCACCACACAGAGATGATGGCCGAAGTTCATCGGGTCGACTTGAGGAAGAAGGAGATCATGCTCTTCCAGCATGTAAGGAGCCGAAAAAGACGGCATCTTCGAGCAAATGTCCTCTGCAATGATGGATCATGGAAGGATATCATAGACTCCTTTGCTCGGGATAATCAGCAACTTTGTATGGTGGTTCTTCGGGAGAGAAGAAGGGTCATTTTTGACCAGGCAGCTTGCAAGTGGTGCCTTCTCCCGTTACCTCCGTGGCACTGGATGTAAGAAAGCAGAGTTACCCTGCTTTTCTTCTATTGGAGGATGGATCTATGCCCATTTTTGTATCCTTCCGCCACTGATCATCTTCTTGTTCATCGACTGTGGATGTCGATGAACTGCCATGGAAGAAGAGGAAGATCTTCACCAATGCGAGAACCTGGCAGAACAGATTCTGGGTGCGATCTTCAGACGATGATGAGGAAGCCCTTTGTAGACAGGATTTCCCTCATATGTAGTCATGAAAAATGAAGAAAACCCTTGTAGACTGGATTTCCCTCATGTAATCATGCTTTTAAATTTAAATAAAATTGTCTTTCTTCTTTGCATATGATCATGTTGCCATACTTTGCTGTGAAGTCTGAATATGTGTAGCTTCGACACGTCTGATACTTTACGCGGACTCTGTGTAGAAAGAGTGCTAGGTCCTGTCCTGTCTTTTACGTATAACTAAGGACGCAAAAAAAGCCGCTTTAGCAGTCGATTTGTTCGAACTGTCCTTCTATTTAGGAATGAGGAACCGCGTAAAATTCTGAACTGTTACTTCTGATAAACAGAATTTTTGTTCAGACATCATCTTCAAGAATGATTTCTCGAAAGTCCCTTGGATCAGGACGAGAAATGGCTGTCAAACTGAGTTGCCATCTTGAATTTGTAGACAAAATATTCAGACTGGATTCTGGATGAACTTTGAATCGACCCATGAAGAAGAGTAATTTTCAATGTTGAACTCTGTATGCTTCGGGTACTTGGGGTATCTTGAGGTCAAGAAGGAGTATCTTCTGTGTGAACTCCTGCAATTGACCGCCTTGAAAATCGTTCAGATGTACTGTACTGGCCTGCGTATTTTTCAGATATACAAAAAGTCGTGGAGCGTGAAATCATAAGTTCGTTGCCTCTGAGCGTAAAAAGCCACCGAGCGTGAAATCATAGACTTGTAGTTCCTGAGCGTGAAGTCGTAGGTTTGTAGCCTCTCGAGCATAAAAGCTACCGAGCACAAAGGCATCCGGGCGTAAAACCATATACTTGTAGCCTTCGAACGTAAAATCGTAGATTTGTAGCTGTCGAGCGTAGAAAGCTCCTTGGTGCAGAACTGTAGATTTGTAGCTTCTGAAAAGAAAATCTTCCGAGCGTGAAGTCGTGGATCTGTTGCCTCTGAGCGTAAAAAGCCACCGAGCGTGAGATCATAGATTTGTAGCTGCTGAGCGTGAAGTCGTAGGTTTGTAGCCTCTCGAGCGTAAAAGCTACCGAGCACAAAGGCATCCTGGCATAAAACCATAGACTTGTAGCCTATGAGCGTAAAATCGTAGATCTGTAGCTGTCGAGCGTAAAAAGCCCCTTAGCGTAAAAACCACGAATCTTCCTCGCGCAAAAACTTTTCGAATTCGCTGACTGTCCGCCTTCTCTGAGTGATAGGCTGACGTAGTACCCAATCATAGCCAAATATTAATTAGGAGATTTGGTTCAGGATTCGAGGAGTCCATCTGAACTCTATATATACCCCAAGTTTCTGAGAGAAAAACTTTTCATCCGTCTTCTGCGAAAGAAAGCCTTCGTCTGTTCGAGTTCTTCTTCGTTTCTTCTCCGAGATTTCAAAGTTTCCAGTAATGGCCTCGAAACAATCCTCCTCCACTAAGGGAAAGAAGGTTGATTCTTCTTCTCGTTCTTCTGCTCAAGTGAGAGCATCTTCGGTCGGGCAAGGCGAACTTCGTTCTGAGCGAAGTATCCTGCCGACGAGCAGTGCACCCGGCCTTAAAGGTAGAGCTTTTAGGACGAAAAAGAACGACTGAAAATCCTTCGCACACGTTGTATGTGACCGTGCTAGGTCATCTTCTGTGTTGATAGCCTCTTTGAGGAAGATGATGCACAGAGACGCTTCATATTTTATGCCCATATTTCTAATATGTCAGCGCAAAAGCTTCATATTTTCGCAGTCTGGCGTAAAAGCTTTGACTGTCGAAAGTTGGCATATAAAATTTGAGTGTTACGCTTCTGGATGAAGATTCTGGCGTAATACCTCAATTTTATCAGTCTGGCGTAAAGCACAGACTGTATACTGCCAGCCTTGAACTTTACGCTTTTAGGAAATGGATTCCAGCGTAATGGTCAAGTTTTTACGGTCTTGGCGTAAGGCACAGACTTTTAATTTTTTGGCCTATGTTGCAAGATCTGTAATGTCTAGTTATAGGAACTGACGTATTTTTCTTGTACTCTTGCAGTTAACTTGCATGCGTCTCCGCTAGCTGACGTGATGGGTTCTGCCACCGGGATGCTGCACTCCAACTATCTGGAGGATCTGTCACACGTGACATTTCCTATCTCCGGGCCGCAGTATCCTGAAGGAAGAAAGATTCTGATATCGGCTCAGGGCGAGCGAACGCTGCTGAACCTGATCAATGGGGAGCCCCTGACGTATATAGACGGAGACCAATACATAAAGCCGGCCTTCCTCTTCGGGGACATGATTGACAAGCAGTCCCAAACGAAGCCTAAGAGAGAACTCTGGGTTTTTCCTGCCGGAAGCTTGGTTTTGTATCTGCCCAAGATGCTGAGAGACTATCCCATCTCGGCTTTCTTTCATGCTACACATCCCAGGAGGATGTCGTGGACGCTGACTCCCGATCTTTACGGCAGGCCGGGGAAGATCTTTCATCTGAAAGGAGCTGACCAGGGGTCGTTTGTCAGCCATCCTTCCGGCAATATAACGATGTTCAGGGGACTGTACCCGGGCAGTGTCCCGAGTGAAGACAGCTTGGTGATCCAGCCGGTCCAGTTACCGACTTTCTGCAATGATTTTATGGGGCACGGGGGAGTATACCCTAAGGTGAACCCTCGATGCGGTGGGTGGATCACCCCTTCAAACCTTCGATGGGCTCGCTTAGTTGATTGGGCCCTGAAGTATTTTCAGACTGAGTTGGAGAGCATTGGTCTGTTTGCAGCTGTGAGTGCTACCAGTGTTGGGTTACCTCCTAACCCCAACCTGTTCCTGGCACTGATGGAGCGATATATTTCGCTTACCGGAACTTTCGCCACTCCACTGGGGGAGTTGGGATTGGCCCTCCATGAGATGGCAGAGATCTCAAGACTGCCGATGGGGGATACTTCATATGAAGAGTATATTTCCATGAACTAGGAGCTGGGGGATTCAGACTCTCGGGTAGTGGAGGTCTACCAGGAGCTGATGTGCCACTACCTCGCTTGCACCACTTTTTATGATAAGCCCTCAGATTTGGCTCACATCAACAAATAGACGTCCTACCTCTTCTTTCACTGGTCCAGGACTGCTAAGCCGAAGAAGGTATTGGAGGGCAAGGATCAGCCTGTGAATCCTCTGGGCGCGCTTAATGCTCAGGTAGTCGATGATCTCATGGTAGACGCTAGGGCTCCGGACTTGATCCTCGACGAAGGGATCGGACAGTATCATGTAGGCACTAAGGCCTATAGTTATTTGAGGCGCTGCTGTAGGCCTTTGTCCAGGGAAGCTCAACTGGCTGGCTTCCTCTCCATATGGCTGAGCCGAGTGGTGGTACCTGGCGTCGCATCTGCGGACCGTATTCACCGTAACACGCTGTGGCCTGCAGTGCGTCTGGTGTTCGGGGCTAGACTGGGCTTGCTCCCTGCCATGGTGTGCCGCATTCAAGCTGGCCTGAGGGCCATGACTGACGGGCTGCTCGTCGATGAAACTCGACGTGATAGCTTTCCTAGGGTAGAATTACCATACCTATATCTGATGGGATGGTTAATTCTTCATAACCCCAGGGTTATGTCTCCCGGCTCCGGCAGTAGTTCGGGGACTAGTTTCTTGTTGAACTACCAGAAGTCTTCCTGGAATGTGACCATGGTTCTAGACTGTTGGCGGGTGCTGGGCTTCAGTCACAACTGGAAGCTTTTCTGTACCGTCCCCTTTGTACACCGCAATCAATCGGGGATTAGGCTTGAGGATTCAGGTAGAGAGAAGACCAATCTTTCTCCTGAAGCTTTTAATTGGTTGGTCTGCATTAGACCTTCCCATCTAGTGTACAGGAGTGAAGACCATTGCTTCTTGGAGCCCTACTTGCCTAGTCGGTTTGCCAGGCAGTTTGGGTATGATCAGTTGCACGTGGGCAACGCCGTTACTAGCTTCCGGTCCAGGGGTGGACTCATTGATGGAGCGAGAGGCTGGCGATACTTCTTCATGGGTTGCATTGGAGCAATTTTTACTATGCCGATCATTATACTCTCCACGGAGCTGCGTATCCTGCACTCGTATGCCCAGTTCTATGTGGCAACGAACACCTTCCATCGCGATTTTGACATGCATGGAAGTTTTAGGGTGCCCTCTTCCAAGTCTGGGGGAAGGGTCGAAGTCCCCTCGGTTTTTTCTGACGAGGGTGAGGAGTTCGTGAATCCAGATGAGCCTTTGTTGGCGGTATCGCGGGGTAAAGTACCTCTGCCTGCAGGCCCTTTGGTGATTTCTAGGAAGCGAAGGGCTCCTACTCCGAAGGAGACTTTCCCTCGCAAGAGGAAGAAGAAGATGGTCAATCGTCCTCTCCGGATTCCTGGTATTGAGGTTCCTGGAAGTGAGCTTGCATCTCCCTATGTTGTGGATGATTCTTTGATTGGGGGTTCCTCGCCTTTTAGAGAGGGACCCCTAATATTCCGGCTGGTGGTGCCGGAGAATCTCTGCTGGAGGTTGCCGTCGCTGCTACTGCTTCAGGTAGTGGAACGAGGTCGCCTTCGGGGCTGAGTATACCTTTATGCGGATCGGCATCGGGAGAGACTCCTGCCGTGTCTGCCAGCGCACCCAGCGAGATTCCAGCCGATGAGCCTCGGTTGGAATTTGACGAGGACCAGGAAGAGCATTCGCCAGTGCTCCTTAGAGGCACCCCCTTCTCCAGGTATGATAGCTTGCCTAGCATCATTAAGGAATGATTTAGCTATACAGGCCGCAGATGCGACATATATGCCGTCGGCCATGGGTAAATGTCGTCTTCACGCCTTTTTTTTTTTTAGGAAAGTTAAAATTATGATGATATTAACTTCCTTTCGTCCTCTTTTCAGGGGAAGACCTCTTCTGGGAGGGCAGTGTAGATGCGCCCTTCGGCTCTGTGTCAGGTCCTGGCGGCGACACGGAGGTGGCTGATTTTGAAGAGGAGATATCTTCGGGTGCCGGCTCGCCTGTCGACGAGATTCCGATATCTCAAGAGGAGGACGAGCCTGTCATTGCGGCGATGCCTCCTTTGAGTATGCCGGTCACTTCATCTGGTGTTGGCACTTCTTCTTTTGTCACACCACCTGTTGAGGCGACGGCCATGGCAACATCATCTGCGGTTGTCCTTGGAGGGGGACTTGCCAATATTGAGGCTACTCCAGGCGTCCATTCGGATCTAGCTGCGCTGATCGAGCAGTTCACCGACATCTTCTACACCACTTTGAAAATGTTAATATCAATGGTGTTGGCGAAGAATCTGAGCTTTGCGTCACTGAAGAGGTCCTCCTGGTCCGCGATAGTGCCGATCCGAGAATTCGACAATACTGGGCTAGCTGATACGCTGGAGAAGATAATTAATGGTTTGGAGTAACCCATTAACGAATACTTACAGCTAGCTCGAGACAATGTTGAAGATCTGGTCCAGGCTAGATACGACTACATGACTGCGCGGCTTGCCAAACAGATGGCAGGCATAAATAAATCCATCCAGACACATCAGCAAGAGATGGATGAAGGAAAAGCCGTCCTGGAGGAGGCCATTGCTCTTCAAACGAAGTGCCAGGCCGAGCACGAAGGGAATGTAGCGAGGGTCCTCAGGCTGGAGACAGAACTCGCTCAGGCAAAGGAGTGGGCTTCTCAGTCGTCGGAAGCTTTAGCTGTGGCGGATAGCCGATTGGGCGTAGCACAACAGAACTTGGCGCGTGCAGGAGTCGCTCGCGCTGGTTTTCTTCGGGCTAGAGCCGAACTGTCCCTCATGAGCAATGATGAGGTACGACTGGAGCGGGCTCGCGCTGATGTCTTGGGTTCCCGGACTGAGAGGATGGCCGTGCTGGCGCAGCAGCTTCGCGACCTGACCGCTCCCCCAAAATGATGTACTTTTGCTTTTGCTTTTCAATGTACTTTTGCTCCTTTTTGAGAATAATAAAGAGGCTTTCATCTGACTTTGTGGACCCATCATTTCGGAATGTAAATGACAGGTTTGGGTGAAAGTGATATCAGAGGTAATATGGACGTGATATACTCTCGGTAAGTTTTAGCAGGATATATCTATTCAGAGGTTATATGGACATGATAGAATACGATCCAACTAGTTTCGTTTTGGAAGTAGTTTTGTCAGAATGAGGTTTTCGCCGTATTCTACTTGAGCAGAGGAGGTTAAGCATAGTATCTTTTCAGGAATTTGCCATTGATAGGAGCCATTAACAGGTCTCCATTAGGCTGGGCTAACCTGTAAGCGCCGTTTGAGAACGTCGTCTCGATCACATAAGGGCCTTCCCATTTGGGTTGGAATTTGCCCTTACTTCTGTTAGTAAGAATCATCGGCCTTCTCACAGCTAAGACTAGCTCGCCGACTTTGAACACCCTTTCCTTCACTTTTTGATTAAAAGCCTTGGAAATGCGTGCTTGGTAGAGCGCGATGCGCTGTTGAGCTTGGAGGCGTTTCTCATCTAATCATTCTAGCTCTTGAAGCCTTAACAGGTCATTCTTTTCTTGAGTCAACTCATTAGCCACGGCTATCCTGAGTGATGGAATTTGGATCTCGATGGGGAGAACTGCTTCGCTCCTGTAGACTAATGAGAATGGTGTGCAACCTGTCGGTGCCCGTACCGTTGTGCGGTATGCCCAGAGACATTCTTCCAGCTTCTCATTCCAATCCCTTTTGTTCGAAGAGACGAACTTCTTCAAGAGCTTGATAATGGTTTTGTTGAAAGCTTCCGCCAAACCATTAGCAGCAGGATTATATGCCGTAGAGGCGACATTCTGTATCCAATTTTTATCACAAAATTGATAAAACGCTTGGCTGATGAATTGAGGCCCATTGTCATGGATTATCCTTCGGGGTATCCCAAAGCGGTAAATGACGTGATGCTTGATGAAGCTGATCACATTAGATGCCTTTACTTCAGCAAGAGGGATCGCCTCTGCCCATCTGGAGAAGTAATCCTTGATGGCCAGTATGAACTGGTGACCTCTGGAAGAAGACGGGTGAATAGGACCAATGATATCCATACCCCATGCTTCGAAAGGCCAGGACACAACCGTATGATATAGATATTCGGGAGGTTGATGGATAAAGTCTGCATGGACCTGACAGGCTCTGCATTGTCTTGCATACTTTATTGCATCTATGATCATAGTAGGCCAGTAATAGCCCATTCTCCTGATACGATCCTGTAGCTTAGGACCGGGTTGACGTGCTCCACATACGCCATCGTGGGCTTCACGGATAATCTGCTGTGCTTCATCACCCGAGAGACATCGTAATAATAGTCCGTCATAAGACCGACGATATAGATATTGTGACGATGCGTCGAAATAGAAGCGTAATGATCGTCTTTTGATGGATACTGCTTCTTTAGGATCCTTTGGCAAGATTTCGTATGCTACAAAATCTATAAAGGGATTTCTTCAGTCTCTCCTAGGAGGATCTGTGTCCACAGTGTAGCTGCATCCTATGTGAAAGTTGTTTTTCACACAGAATAAGTCTCTGTTAAGAAGGATTACCGAATTCTGCCTTCTTATAGGGGTAGCTAAATCTGCAGCTAGACTGGCTAGGACATCAGCTTCCAGATTCTGAGATCGAGGTACATGCTCTAGGAAGAACCCTTTGAACGTCATGGCTATCTCGATCGTTGCTCGGTGATAGGGGATGAGGTCTGGATTCTGAACTTCATATATTCCTCTGACTTGATTGGCGATCAGCAGAGAATCACCGAAAGCTTCCAGAGATTCGACGCCCAATTCTTTAGTGACTTGGAGGCCGATTAGTAGAGCGTTGTATTCCACCACATTGTTGGAACAGGGCTCGCTAAGAGAATATGCTTGGTAGATGACGAGCTTATCAGGAGTGACCAGAACAATTCCTACTCCCGAAACTACGTTTCCCCTGGGACCAGTCCTGGAGGCACCATCGAAGAACAGTTGCCATGCATCACTTTCCATTGCGAAATTGCATTCTGCAACTTTGTCGGAAATATCCTCGTACAGCTTAGAGGCCTCCGGGATTGGATGAGCAGCTAGAAAGTCAGCCAATGCTTGGCCCTTGACGGATTTCTGGGGGACGTACAGCATGTCATACGGTGTTAATTACATCGCCCAAGTCGCGAGTCAGGAATTAAGAACACTTGGCTTGTTCATCAGTACCCGAAGAGGATTGATCCTGGAGATGATGTGAATGGTTTGGTGTCACGACCCGCACCCGGTATAAGGGCACGAGAGCGTGGGTACGTCCAGCCTACGCCGCAGCATCGGCGGTAGAACGCTGTCTAGGTCAAGTACTATCTAGATAATCTCACACTAGTATCCAACTCCATAAGGAGACACGGATAACACTAAAATAAATCTAGAAATACTCAATCACAACTACAGCACGATAGGAAATGAAGAAATAAAAGAATACAGCACAAGTCTAATGATAACATAACATACCTGCAATCCTTAACTTCCAATCCCCAATGTCAGAAACCAGTCTACTAATGTCACAGTCTGGAAAAATATTTTCCAGTCAGGAAGGAGCAAAGTACATCTCTAAATAGCAGTTCTATATGAATGACATAAACTATGTAGCAGTTCTAGATGGAAACATACCAGATGCATGTATAAGTACGAGAATGTACAATGAGAGAAGTACTGGAAATACTGTAAGTAAATGCAGGAAAAGAAGCAATATGTCCATGAGCAAGAATTCTATGACTAAGTGTGTGAGTACTAGTTTTAACATGTGATCGGCTTGGGAACTTGATCAGGCTGGTTACATGTGATTAGCTATGATTCATGGAAGGTCAGGCTAACCGTTGGTTAGCTATGATGCATGGAGATGGTCAGGCTAATCACACGTAACAGCTATGAGGCATGGAGATGGTCAGGCCGCACCCGACGTGAGATGTGGGGTGAGCTATGATGCATGGATAGTTGGGTATGATCACATATCTACACTAAAATACTCCCCAAACCCCCGACTGGTATAGTAGATCCAATCATGGTACGCTATGGCACGGGATTCCCTAGGAAGGTAGCAAATCTCCCCGGGAATCAGTGTCTGTACATGCACAAGATAACAAGGAAAACAAGTCTTGTACAAGCTACACCATGAATAAGGAATAACATCTCATGACGAGATCCATGTATACCAATCCGTGTAACCAATGTGTCAAGAACATGGATATTTACACTAGATACAGTGAACATAGGAGATATCATAAATTAGAAACTAATCAGAGAATGTACTCGCCTTGGGTCCTTAGCTGGTAATTATTGATGTCCTGTTCCAGAGTATCCCCTGGGTAAACCAACAGTCCTATAAACATATCACAAGCAAAACCACATTTGCATCAGATGCTACACTAACACATTACAAATACATGAACTCAGGGGCTCTGCCAGACATGGCTCTAGTCAACTAGGGTCATCTAGTAGGGCTACGTATATAATACACATTACGCTTATTATACTTACAATATTTATACATGCACCAATTTAAATGTATTTACAATATATATATATATCTTTTAAATACATATTTGATTTATACCAGTTGAACATTATATATGTATACTCATACATATGCTAAAATACCTTTTAAAATATATATATATATATATAAATACTAAATTGATTACATATACTAGAAATACGTATTTACGTATATAAATCATTTCGAACTTATTTTGAACAATAATTTCAAATAAAAGTTTATTTATAAAAAACTAGAAATATATGTTATTATTTATTTATTTATTTTGTAATACATCGTCATTTAGGAAAAATGATTTTTATAAAGATTTTTAAATTACCTTCTAAAATCAGACATCGTTCAAAATCAAATAAAAATTTTCAAGGAGAAATATTTTATAAAACTTGATATTTTAAAATAAAATTAAAATCTAATTATTTTGGAAATTGGAAATCGGAGGTTACATTTGGCCCGTGATATAGTGTCGCGTCTTCTGGATAGCGAACATCAGAGCCAAGCATTCTTTCTCCACTGGATTGTACCGGTATTCGGCTCCGACCATCATCCTGCTGAGATAGTAGATAGCCTGCTCGTGACCCATCTCGTTCTTTTGTGCGAGAAGAGCTCCCAGAGAATGATCCATCGCTCGGACATATAGCACGAATGGTCTTCCCATGACAGGAGGCACCAGAACTGGCGGACTGGTGAGGTAGCGCTTGATATCACAGAACGCTTGCTGACAGGCTTCGTCCCATACGAAGGATATACCTTTCTTCATGAGACGAGAAAATAGCTGACATCTCCCAGAGAGGTTGGATATGAATCTCCGGATATAAGCCAGACGACCTTGAAATCCCCTGAGTTCCCTCAGATTGTGGGGCAGTCGCATTTCTAAGATGGCCTTGACTTTATCAGGGTCCACTTGAATGCCTTTGGCGGTAATGACAAATCCCAAAAATTTGCCACTAGATACACCCAGAAAGGACTTTGTAGGATTTATTTTGAGTTGATGTTGGCGCATCAATTCAAATACTGTCTTCAAGTCTTGGATGTGATTATCCTTGAGACGGCTTTTGACAGCTATGTCGTCCACATAGCACTCCACTGTCTTGCGTAAATGCTTATGGAATATGTTACTCATAGCCCGTTGGTACGTAGCCCCGGCATTCTTCAATCCGAAGGGCATGACCGTATAACAATGTACCCCCAATGGTGTTCGGAAGGCAGTGTGCTTCTCGTCTTCAGGATGCATCCTGATTTGATTATATCCTGAAAATCCGTCCATGAAAGACATACGTTCAAAATTGCATGTATTGTCAATCATGACGTCTGTGATGGGAAGAGGAAACTCATCCTTGGGGCAGGCTGCGTTTAGATCTCGGAAATCGATGCAGACACGTACTTTCCCATTTTTCTTTATGACCGGGACAACATTGGCGACCCAGTCGGGATGTTGTTCTTCTCGGATGAAGCCGTATGCTATCAACTTCTTGACTTCAGCTTCAATGGCGTCCATCATATCCGGGCGGAACCGGCGTTGGTGTTGCTTCACAGGCTTTGAATCGGGCAATATATTGAGCTTATGCGTAGCCACCTTTGGATCAAGGCCTGGCATATCCTCATAATTCCACGCAAAGACGTCGATATATTCTTTTATCAGCTGTATAACTTCTTCCCTTTCTGCTTCGAAAAGATTGTTACTGATAAATATCGACTTTGGCGAAAGTTCATCCCCAACGTCAATCTGGATAACTTTATCTTCAGTAGGAGGTTCTCTCTGCTCGAAGCGAAACTCCCATTGTGTATCCATTTGCTGAGCCCAAGCGTCATTCTCAAGCGGTTCGGATTCTTGTTCATCTGATTCGAAGGGATCCGTCACTACCATATTTGCTGATAATGTTTGCTCGAGAGTATGAGATGAGCCTGAGGGTGCTGAGCCATTTTGAGAGGAGAAAAAGATATCCTCGTTTGACTCAGAAGTTGCAAGGGAGGTGGTATACCCTAACCCAAAATGAGTTCGTTGATAGTAGGGATCGCCGTACAGCGGCATTCGTCTGCCTTTCCCGTAGTTAAGACTCGGTTCCAGCTTCAAGTTATAACCCATATTTTGCATGATCTTCAGAGCTTGCGGGCTGTATCTGTGAACCTGTATTTTACCGGCATCGTCGTCAAAAAAATCCTCTTGCACAGTCGGTTCATTGCGCATGCGGCCGAAGACTATTGAATGCTGACTGTTGTAAGTAGGCGGGACAATGAAGATAGAATCCTCATGCGGTCCATATGTCGTGGTGACATTGGATGATGATGCCACTTCCCATATATACGGATGATAGGAATCTATAGCTTCCAAGAATTTTTGCGCTATAGGTTCTATACCGTCGTAGGGGGAGGATTCCTAATTTAGAATTTGGGTGTCAATATACTGGAAAAGAGGATATTTATTATCATCTGAAACTCTGTTCCTGGTTGTATTTACATCCATCGGCTGTTTGCTGCGCTGGAGGTTGATGACCAAGGATGGAGGCTTCTGGTTCAAAGTGATCACTAGAGGATCACCCCCTTTTTCTGATCTGGTCTCGTTTAGGTGGATAGCCATAGGCTCTATGGCTTTTGGATGAGTAGTCCGTCCTTTCACCTTGATTGACAGAGGTTGCTTGGCAGAGGGTTGCTCTGGCTCCCGGTGGGATTCCTTCTCTGCTTCGGCTGACTCCTTTTTTGTGCAGTCTTGAGAGTACAACACAGCATCAGAGTAGTAGGATTCTACTCCTTTGAATGGGTTCAGATCAGCAATCTCCGTTTGCACTGTTCTTCGGGCGTTTACATATTTGAAGCATTGATGTAGAGTTGAAAGAACGATGCTGTGGTCGTGGATCCAAGGTCTACCCAATAAAATATTGTAGGATACCTCTGAATCGATGATGTAACATGTAGCCACCGATCTGAGGTTGCCAATCTAGATCCTCAGGCAAATTTTCTCCAACGGCTTACATCTTTCGGCGTTGAAACCCACGATCGTAGTGGTGGTGTAAGCCAATTCGCTGGTAGAAATCCTCAGCGGTCTGAGCAGACTATGAGGAATGATGCTGATTGACGATCCCGGATCTATGTGTATCCGGTCGACCTCCATGGAACCGATGTACCCGGTGTAATAGAGGGGTCTGTCATGTCTGTTATGTTTTAACAGCATGTCGTCTTGAGTGAAAGTGATATTTGGGATCACCTCCATCACACTGTGGCATTGAGGACACGCCACGGGTTCTTTGGTAGACCTATTATTTATTGCGCACGAGAGTGCAAATAATAGGTTTGGGACAAGCCCTGCCAGAGGTAATATGGACATGGCAGTCTTTGTGGACCTAACACCACTGGCGTACTTAGAGTTAAGTATGGACGCTAAGTTGAGATGACAACCGATATTAGAGGTAATATGAACATGATAATCGGTAGCCAAAATCAAGAAGGTTTGTTCAGAGGTAATATGAATATGACAAACTTCTGGGATGCAATTCCATCGGGGATGGAGGTGCATATCTGCTCAGAGGTAATATGGACATGGCAGTCTTTGTGGACCTAACATCACTGGTGTACTTAGAGTTAAGTACGGGCGCTAAGTTGAGATGACAACCGATATTAGAGGTAATATGAACATGATAATCGGTAGCCAAAACCAAGAAGGTTTGTTCAGAGGTAATATGAATATGACAAACTTCTGGGATGCAATTCCATTGGGGATGGAGGTGCATGTCTGCTCAGAGGTAATATGGACATGGCAGTCTTTGTGGACCTGACACCACTGGCGTACTTAGAGTTAAGTACGGGCGCTAAGTTGAGATGACAACCGATATTAGAGGTAATATGAACATGATAATCGGTAGCCAAAACCAAGAAGGTTCGTCCAGAGGTAATATGAACATGACTAACTTCTGGGATGCAATTCTATCGGGGATGGAGGTGCATGTCTGCTCAGAGATAATATGGACATGGAAGTCTTTGTGGACCTGACACCACTGACGTACTTAGAGTTAAGTACGGGCGCTAAGTTGAGATGACAACCGATATTAGAGGTAATATGAACATGATAATCGGTAGCCAAAACTAAGAAGGTTTGTTCAGAGGTAATATGAACATGACAAACTTCTGGGTAAAGAAATGAAATGCTTGGATGATGAACATAAACTTTATGTCTGGACAATTCACTGTGGAGTGATTTTCTTGAGTGAGGATAGTCCTGAAGAATCTATTGGAGAGACTTTTTAGGGACTCTTCCTCAGGTACATTCTTGAAGAGAGCAAATTGTCACGTAAAAAAGAATAAAAATCCAATTGGTAAGGACCGTCCCTTTGTTTACAGATGCAAAGTGATGACCTTGGCCTCGATCAACTCCTGAATTTTCTTTTTTAGCACATAGCACGCCCTTGTGGGGTGATGAGTGTACCGATGAAAGAAACAATAATCGGGGTCATCAACTTTGCCAACCCTCTCAGGATGTCTGATGTTGGGTAGCTGAAGCTTGCGCTCTTTCATCAACATATCGAAGATTTCAATGATGTCGTCTTCATTGAAGGAGAAAGCCCCTTTTGGTCTTCGGGCTCCTGATGCCTGAATTTTACGGTCTTCTGGGAAAATTGTCGTCGTTGCATCATCTTCGAATCTTGAGGGAATTCTACCCCCAGCTTTGGATGCCGCCCTGTTCTGTCGAGGTAGGCTACCCCCAGACATGCCGTGGCATCTGTCCACAGAAGCTGATTTAGCAGGACCTGCCTCTGGTTGTACAGGACTAGACCTTGAAGATTTGGGTTTCGTAAGAGATGTAGTATACCCCAACCCAAAACGAGCTTGTTGACGGTAAGAATTACCATGCAACGGTATTCGTCTGCCCTTTCCATTGTTGAGGCCTGGTTTCAGCTTCAAATCATAACCCATGCTTTGTATAATTTTTAATGCTTGCGGGCTATATCTGTGGATTTGTATTCTTCCAGTTTCAGACTCACGAAATTCTTCCCGCATGATCGGGCTTCTTCGCATGCGACCGAAGACTATTGGATATTGGTCGTCGCGAGTTGGAGGAATAATAAAGATAGAATCTTCACGTGGTCCACCTGTTATGACGACATTAGATGTTGAAGCATCCTCCCACAAGATCTTCCCCCGTTTGACCGTTAGGGGAACTGAAGCCTGTTTATGACCCTCGTCTTCGTATTTCTGGATCAGATAATTGTGCTGGTCAGGAGGAGTTGCAGAAGAAAAAGACTTGTTCCTTCTGTTCATATCAGTGGGCATGCGGATGTTGGGAACCATAGTTTTTCCTGTGCCACCTGTATACAACAGGTTGGCCATCTGGGTGGCGGATAATCCCCGAGGAGGGTATCTTTCCGCAAATTAAGCCTTCTTTACGCTGAGTGGCTTCTCATGGCTTAATTTGGAGCTCTGCTCTGGTTGGCGTAAAGCTGAGGATGTCCTCAGTCGGCCATCAGCGTCTCGCATAATCCGGAGGGCAGGCATATTATTCCCTTGCTGGCGTAAAGGCCGGGAAGTTGAGTAGTCCGCCGCATGCTTTCCCTTGCGTAGATTGCAAATTTTGTCTATTCCGCCAGGGATGGGAGACTGAATATTACGCACAGAGCGCGGAGTAGGCTTCTGGACTAGCGCTGAGACATTGTCCGAAGTTTCGTCTGTTCCGCCAGGGACGGGAGACTGAAATTTATGCGCAGAGCGCGGAGTATACTTATGGGTTAGCGCTGAGGCATCGCCAGAAGTTTTGTCGGCCCTGCCAGAGACAGGCGACTGAATTTTACGTGCAAGGCACGGATTATACTTCTGGGTTAGCGCTGAGGCATCACCAGAAGTTTTGTCGGTCCTGCCAGAGACAGGCGACTGAATTTTATGCGCAAGGCGCAGAGTATACTTCTGGGTTAGCGCTGAGGCATTGCCAAAAGTTTTGTCGGTCCTGCCAGAGACAGGCGACTGAATTTTACGTGCAAGGCGCGGAGGGAGCAAAGCTACAATCTCATTGGTCGGAGAGATTGGAGAGATCGGAGAGTCCACAGGAATGGTAGAGGATGTCTTGGGCATCCAAACCTTACGCAGCTTCCTGTTGCTTTGGACGGAGAGGGAGTGAGAGCTACCCCCTGCTCGAAGCATGTCTTCGTAGGCAGACTGGTCAAACTGGACGACCAGTGTCTTCTTCACGGATCCCACGGATACCGCATCGTGTTGAGCAATAGCTTCCTCATCAGAATAGAAAGAAGTCCCCAGCAGAGTCGCCATCTTGTTTAGGATAATAAACGAGAAAAGATTTGATAATGTGGAAAACGAGATCTTATACGAAAATTTGCCCTTCTTTTATGTTTACAAACAAGATTGTACAATTTGATCCTATACGAGGATGGCTAAGTACAATTTATTTAATCTGGGTAAATATTGCTATAGGTGTCTGATCTGCAGTCGTTCACTTTAGCCCTTGGACCACACGATGTTGAAGAAGTGTCATGGAAGACAGAAAGCAGCTTCGAAGGTTGCTAATATGGGTGGATGCCCGATGCCAAAGTCGTCGATCCCTTCTCTTTGCCTGAGCTCTGGATTCTCCTCTCTCTCTCTCTCTCTCTCTCCTTCTCCAATGTTTTGACCTATTTTCGATCGTTCGACCTTGTTCCTAGTTGATAGAGGTCTCTATTTATAGAGTTTTTAGTGACAGTGACCACACGGTCGGCATAGAAACCGAGTAGTAGAAAGTACATCACCCTTTTACACGACGGTTTAAAATAACCAATGCCTGCGTATAAATGACCTTTTGAGTGAGCATGTAATGCGCGTCCAACTAAGGGACAGAACGCGTATATCTGCTGCGAAGATCATGACGTAGAAGCCACGTAGGTAGTTATCCCTTGTGTAGAAGAGGTTAGCGTAGAAGCCAAATGACTGTCACCATTGCGTAGAAGCCAAATGACTGTCACCATGGCGTAGAAGCCAAATAGGCATAGAAGCTGAGTAGGCGTAGAAGCCGAGTGGGCATAGAAGCCGAGCAGACGTAGAAGCCGAGTGGTCATAGAGGCCGAGGAGGCGTAGAAGCCGAGTGGGCATAGAAGCCGAGCATGCGTAGAAGCCGAGTGGGCATAGAAGTCGAGCAGGCGTAGAAGTCGAGACGATGTGGACATTTTAGCCGAAATTACGGATCTTGGAGATATAATCAAATCTCTTGCATTAAATACAGAGATTTGTCCCCATCCTGTGCATTAAATGCCGAGGCTTGTCTTTAAGATTTGCCATTATTCTGCACATTAAATGCAGATACGCGTCTCGAATCCTCTACGAAGAGTGACTGCTGATGTGGCGGTCTGTTTGCCTTCTGCGGAGCGTAAGAAGCTCACGTCTGCCTGTGTAAAACTGGACAGCGTATTTCCTTATATGCGTAAGAGTAGTTTACGCAAAGGGGATGCCACTAAACGATGGTTCGGTGACATTTAATCAAATCTCCTGCATTAAATACGAAGATCCGCCATTATCCTGCTCATTAAATAAGGAGGCATGGTTTGAAGGTCTGCCACCCTTCTGTGCCTCAAGTGCAGAGACGTGCCTTGGGCATCTGTCAGTATTCGGTACTTTAAATGCAGAGACGTGCCTTGAGAAACTGTCACCGCTCTGTGCATTAAATGCAGAGACGTGCCTCGAGCCCTGTACGAAGTACAGCTTTTGATATGGCAGGCTGTTTGTCTTCTGCGGAGCATAAACAGCTCACATCTGCCTGTATAAAACTAGGTAGCATACTCCTTCGTATGTGTAAAAGTAGTTTACACAAAGGAAATGGCAGTAAATGACAGCCTGGGTTGCAGTGCCGCGCCATCATTATACCCGTCGCCTGGGTAGTCATACAGTACTCTTTGTCAGAAGTCCAGACGTCAGGTTTATTGCATGATCTGACAGGTTCATTTCGAAGAACACGAAGCATTCCTCGTATACTTCAATGCTGTATTAAAAGCGGATGAGTTTTACGCCATGAAGGCGATGTAGCACCTCTTTTGCGCTGAAGCAGCCTGGACACATTGTACTACGCGGATGGTCCTTAAGCCTATATTTTACGCTGTGCTCAGCGAAAAAGCTCTGTTGCACGTTTTATGGCTCTGAGGTCCTCTATTTACGCCGCCCTGTATGAACATGCTGCGTATAACTATCCAGCGTATTTTTCATGCTTCTACATTTTACTCTGTGCTCAGCGGAAAAGCTCTGTTGCACGTTTTATGGCTCTGAGGTCCTCTGTTTACGCCGCCCTGTATGAACATGCTGCGTATAGCTGTTCGGCGCACTGCGACACGAGTTAGGCTTTTTATTATGCCATACAACTAATCCTAAGACAAGACTAGAAAGATAACTTAATAGATGGTGCACGGAACCTATATAACGTATTTAGATTTGTCGAGCGGGCGAGAAGCCTCCCCACCAGTGTATTCATGTACTGATAACCCACCAGATTGCTTGCAGGGTGTGGAAGAATCTTGTTCGGTGCAGATGCCCCCTTCGTGCGTGCTAAGGCATGGAGTTCACTCTGAAGCCTTGGAGCATTGAGTCTGGAACTGAAGCACATATACAAGACATAATATTGAAACATCGCCTATACAAATGTAGCTACTTAGCACACTTTTACGGTTTCAGAGAGAGAAGCTTGAGCGACTTGTAATCTCGGCCTAGCGCCGCCTGTAACACTTGTTCAATATCAATAAAGAGCTTGTTTTATTTTTATACTTGTGTTATTCAATGCTTTCGATATTGACAACTCTGTAAACTTGTTACTAATTGTTTGTGCATTTTTTATTCTACTGTACTCGGACAATCTGTGCGACTCTATGGCTTAGACCTCTTACCGCCTGTTCGGATCATGGCCTTGCACGGGCGCAGTTTACGCTCATATGGTATTATGTCCACAGGGGAAAGATCGTCCTGCGGGAGCACTGGCACGGTGATTCGTGCCTAGCGGGGATGGCCGATTACCTGCGGAAGATCGGGGCATAACATATTGGTATCAGAGCTTGGCTTTACGCCTTTGGACTTCTTATCAATTTTCTCAATTTCGAGAGCTCGTTCGTGGGTTATGTACGAAACACACTCTCTCGTTGACCCGATGGAATGTTCCAAATAATAAGTCTAAATACTTTCAAAAAGTGCATGTGAATGATATGATTGCTTATACAAAATCGTAAAGCGAAGGCCTTTGTGCCTACCTGTGTTAGGCTTGGTTGGAATAGACTCATGCTATAATTTTCAAGTTATGTGCAAACTCGAATACCTATACATGTTTATTGTGGTGTCCCGTTCTCCCTATTCGGAGAGCGCGACTAAGAAATACAAGAAGGTATCGTTCGATCAGGATAGATTGAAAGAAGATCTTATCCTCGTTGTGGATTTGCTTCTTCGGAATCGATTCCCATATTCAGTGGACCTTGCCCCCAGGATCGACTTAGCGGCAGAGTTATGAGGGACCTCTCCACTGGAAGTTTTCTTGCCTAGTTTTCGCTGTCGCTTTGTTTCTTTCGTGCTTTGAGTTGGTTTTCAGATTTGCTTGCGTTTTCTTGAACGGTTTCAATAGATTTCATTATTTTCGTTCGTTGAACTACACTTCAATTCCGAGATTGGAAAGAGTGGAAGAGGTATTGATCAGCTGTTCATGGCAATACAGGTGAACGAGCAGTAGGCGACGCACGAGCAGAGTCCTGAAGCACCTCTTTTCTTTCATTCTCCAACCAACTAGTGAGTAGCTTATATTTGATTCAATTGACCCTTCTTCCAAGTCTTCACACCTAAAATCTTGTATTCTTGCTTGCCCCGATCAAACGATACCAAGTAATAACTAAAAGATGTCAAGATAAAAGGGAATAGACTTGGATAACTTTATGCTTGTCAATCAACTTGTGAACGATTATCTTATTGCATGCTAGTTCATTTGGAAATATTCTATACATGTTTCAATTTTAGTTAGAATTGCATATTTTTTCTATAAATTGTGCTAAGTATGGAACACACCTTGTTATGCAATAAAATGTTCAGGAAGACTATGCAAAATAAATCATGCAATGCTACTTGTCTTGTACTATTGTTGCCTCAACTGCATGAATCGTTAACTTATCATAGACATTGTTTGATCATGAACAACTTGTGCACAAGGCCTTTGGGTTCCTGCGGACGGTCGCTGGGGCACTGGCACTGATCCAATCCGGACGAAACTTCATGATAGTCTCATGTTCTGGACGTGATGGCGTGCAGCGCCTCCAAGTACTTTCGTTGCATACCATCCTCGTTCATAGACTATAACTCGTCTATTTTGGCACCATGCTAGTGATCCCCTCATACATTTAAACCTGTTGCAAGCTAACTTGTGTCTTCGTGGCAGAGAAGGACATGGTAAGTTTTGTGCAGGTGGTTCAGACGGGCAGGTAAATGTCACCGAATGGTGGCAAGTTCATTCAGTAAATTCCATATCATTTCTTGCTTGTAAAATAAACTAAGGCAAGATAGAAAGACCACAAATAATATGCATGCTTCATCTAAACAACGGATTGATTGGTATAGTTGGGTTATCTCGCCTTTACCAGTATATTTCGATATACTGACCCTCGTTGAAACATGTTCCCTGCACCAAGGAGATCCTGCGAGGAGCTGAAGTCACTGCCCAATCCAGTCCAGCTGTCGGCGCATCCTGATCGTGCCATCTTTTGAAGCATTTTGGAGCCAGGAGCTAGCAACCAAAACTCAATACAGCTCAGAGGAAAAGCCATAATCCCGCCTAGAGGTCACTTATTTTGAGTTTTAGTAAATGATGTAATGTATAGGACAACTATTTCATTTTGTGTCAACATTTTATAAGCCCGTGCGGCAACCTTGTGACTCGTTCAAGAGTTTGTAACTATATATTCATAATCAATAAAGAGAACTTTTTCATGTTTCAACTTTGTGTTTCAATTATCTGCGTACTCTGAATATGTGGTCGCTATGCGAAAATACCTTAGCCTTGTGCGGTACGTGACCTAGGCCCGCACAACGTCACTCCCGGGGGACGACTATCGATTCCACAAAATTGGAGCGTGACATATTGGTATCAGAGCACAGCTTCAAGTTCCTTTGACCCTCGTATTAGAAAAGTTCCTTTAACGATCAAATCCCTGTGCGAACTCTTGAACCCGTTAGGCCAAAATAAGATACGTTTATACAATGAATCCATAATACATTATGATCCTAATATAATTTACCTTCTTTTGAAGGAATGACACAAGCGCAATCATCAGTGCTAGTACTGGGCGAGACACAAGCCCAAGAAAGCAGTTCCGGCACTTCGGGAAGTTCTCGGAGCCAGCGAGATATGTCCCATGTAGATCCCATTCAGCAGATGATGAGGATGTTGGAGGCTAACCAACAGAGGGAGGAGGCTCATTATGAACGGGCTGAGAAGCGAGAGAAAGAGAGACAAACCCAGTTTCAAGACTATATAGAAGCCCGATTCTCAGTCCAACAAAAGCAGGTAGATACCCTGCAGCAGATTGTGCAGACTTTGGCCTCCAACCAGTTTGCGGCAACATCAGCGACATCGGTGGAGCAACCCGCACTTGAAGTCGAGACGTCTCAAACTCCAAGGAAGAAGGATGTGACTACCTTCGACTTTGGTGACTTCAAGAAAGTCTGTAACACACCGTTTAGAGGGACTGAGGATCCAATCATGGCTCTAGATTGGTTGGCCAAACTGGAGGATCACTTCAAACTCTTGGAGGTACCCGAGTAGAAGCGTGTCGTGTGTGCCCAACTACAGCTTTGCTTGAACACGCATGACTGGTGGAACGTGCATCAAAGATCTCTTCCAATTGATGATGACGAAGAGACGATCGCATGGGCCACCTTCCATGGCACATTTGAAGAGGAGTTCATACCCCCTTCCGTACGTCGTCAGAAAGAGAACGAGTTCGTGCAACTACGCCAATGAAGCATGACAGTAAAGCAGTATTCCGCTGAATTCAACCGGCTCGCCAAGTTTGCCAGCTCCTATTTATCTGATGCGGCAAGTCGTGCCAGAAGGTTTGAAGGAGGTTTGTGTCCTGTCATCCATGCGCACATGGTCGTTCCTCAGTACCAAACGATAAGGGAAGTCCTGAATCATGCTCTTTCGCTTGAACCGCAGTATCCTTCCTTTCCTGCCGGCGCTGTGCATACCTCGAATCACAAACGCCATAGCAACGAGAAAGGAAACAATGCTGCAAAGTGTCAAAACAACGACGGTCAGCAAAAAGGGAAATTTAGGGCAGCCATGTTCTTTCTATAAGAAGCTATTTCACACGGCCGAAAAATGTTGTCTAAAGCTTGGGTTATGCCTCATTTACGGTGAATCGGATCATGATATTAGTAACTGTCCGCGCCGTACAAATCATCGCCCTTAACATCCGAATCCTTTCCCTGCACCCCAGGCCAATCGAGCTGTGCCTCAGAAAGAGCGTCGCCAAGCTCAAGGTCGGGTCTACACTATGACACGAGAGGAAGCTCTGGCCTCAGACACCATTGTGTCAGGTACTTTGCTTTTTAATAACATACATGCACGTATGCTATTTGATTCTGGTGCAACGCATAGTTTTATATCCACAAATTTTGTCGTGAAAAATAATATAAAAATGATACCGTTGTATTTAGACCTTAGTGTTAGCACCCCCTATAGCACGAAAATACCTGTCTGTTCAGTATGCCAAGGTGGTTACGTTTGTATCGGAGGAAGAAAGATCTCGCTCGATGTTTTAGTCTTAGATGTTCGAGATTATGACATCATTTTGGGTATGGATTGGCTCGACGCTTGCTCGACAACTATCAAATGTGCAGAGAAACGAGTCATCTTCTACCTATCTGGAGAACCGAATTCAGCTACACGAGTAGTCCAGCAACTGATGCGTCCAGGGCTTGCATGGTAATTTTGGCGATATCTGCTCGGAGGATGCTATATACTGTCTGTGAGGGATACCTAGCACTGGTTCGGGATACGCAATTGGATTACGTAAACGTTGAGTCTTTTTCCGTTATGGCAGAGTTCCCTGATGTATTTTCGAGCGAACTACCCGACATGCCACCTGATCGAGAGATCGAGTTCACCATTGACACATTCCCGAATACTCAACCAATTTTTAAGCCTCCGTATAGAATGGCCCCTGCTGAATTGAAGGAGTTAAAGTGCCAACTGCAAGACTTGCTGGATCGTGGGTTCATCCGTCCGAGCGTGTCTCCTTGGGGCGCGCCTGTGCTCTTCGTGAAAAGAAAGACGGAACATTACGCCTCTGCATCGATTATAGGGAGCTGAATAAGGTCACCATCAGAAATAAGTATCCTCTGCCCAGGATAGATGACCTCTTTGATCAGCTGCAAGGGACAACGGTGTTCTCAAAAATTGATCTTCGCTCGGGCTACCACCAGCTGAAGATTAAGCCAGAAGACATGCCCAAGTCTGCATTCTGAACCCGCTATGGATACTACGAGTTTTCCGTCATGCCGTTTGGTCTGATGAATGCCCCTGTTGCTTTTATGGATTTGATGTGAGTATTCTGACCCTTCCTCGATAAATTTGTGGTTGTTTTTATAGACGACATCTTAGTGTACTCGAAGAATAGGGATGAACACGCAGGACACCTGTGGATGGTGCTTCAAACCCTTCGAGACAACAAGTTGTATGCGAAGCTTAGTAAATACAAGTTCTGGTTGGATAGCATAGCCTTTCTCGGGCATATTATCTCGGCAACATGCATCTCTGTTGACCCAAAGAAAATAGAAGACATCGTAAAGTGGAAGCGGCCTGAGTCAGCTGGCGATATTTTGAGTTTTCTTGATCTGGTGGGCTACTACCATAGATTTATTAAAGATTTTGCTAGAATCGCCTCGCCTCTGACTCAACTCACTCGGAAGGGACCAAAGTTCGCATGGATGGACGACTGTGAAGCTTCATTTACGGAGTTAAAGCCTTAGGCAAGGGATTGGGATGTGTCCTTATGCAATGGGACAAAATGATAGCCTTCATGTCGAGGCAGTTAAAGCCTCACGAGAAGAATTATCCAACCCATAATTTGGAACTCGTCGAGGTGGTGTTCGCGCTGAAGTTGTGGCACCACTACCTTTATGGTGTACCATGCGAGATTTATAAGGATCATAAGAGCCTAAAATATCTTTACACCCAAAAGGATTTGAATCTTCATTAATAGCGTTGGCTTGAACTTCTTAGCAATTTTGACTTGATGATCAGATACACCCGAGGCAAGGGCAATGTTGTAGCTGATGCACTGAGTCGAGTATTCGTTGGAAGCCTGGCTATTGATAACAAGCTGCGTTAGGATATAGAAGCTTTGGGTATTACACTTGTAATCAGATACAAAAAGGGGGCGCAAGTGGCACAACTATGCCTCGAACCTGACTTGTTAGGAAAAGTCAAGTCCGCTCAGAAGGATGACCTGTTCCTCCAAAAGATGCAAGGTCTGATCTCAGCAGGAAAGGCAACCAACTTTGCAGTGGGTACGGACGGGATGATCTGAGTGAAGGGAAGATTGTGCATTCCAAACGATGCCGCCCTAAGAAAGGAGATACTCACGGAAGTCCATTATGCTAGTTATACTTCTCATCCGGGTAGCACAAAGATGTATCGAGATCTCTGTACGACGTTTTGGTGGCACGGCATAAAACGTGATATGGCGCTATTCGTGTCATATTGCATGGCTTGTCAGAGAGTAAAGACCGAGCACCAAAAGTCGGGCAGAGAGATGCAGAACCTCGCTATACTGGAGTGGAGATGGGAACATATAACAATGGATTATATTGTTATTTTGCCAAAGACGCAACGGGGGAATGATATCGTCTAGGTTATCGTCGATCGACTCACCAAGTCAGCTCACTTTCTGTCTATCAAAAGTACTTGGAGTGCCGACCTCTTGGCTCAGATCTACCTCAACGAAATCGTTCGGCTCCACGACGTGCCCGTATCCATTGTCTCCGATAGAGATGGTCGATTCATATCGTATTTCTGTGAAAGCCTGTAGTCAACAATGGGGACGAAGTTGAAGTTCAGCTTCGCCTACCATCCACAGAAAGATGATCAAACAAAACGTGTCAACCAAATCCTCAAAGACATGCTACGACTCTGTGCCTTGGACTTGAAGACGAGTTGGGACATGCATCTACCGTTAGCCGAATTTGCATACAACCATAGCTTTCAATCCAATATTCAGATGGCGCCATATGAGGCATTGTATGGGCTGAAGTGCAGGTTCCCGATCTATTGGGATGAAGTTGGCGAACAGAAAATTCTTGGCCCGGAGCTCGTGCAGCAAACCGTCCAAAGATTCGTTTGATTTGGGAACGACTGAAGGTAGCTTAGAGTCGTCAGAAGAGCTACTCAGACATGCATCGACGTCCACTTGAGTTTTTTGAAGGCGATCGGATATTTCTCAAAGTCTCGCCCATGCGAGAATTTACCAGAATTAGAGCAAAGGGGAAGCTAAGTCCAAGATTCGTCGGTCCGTTCGAGATACTGAAGCGAGTCGCCCCGGTTACACATCAGATTGCCCTACCACCGTCACTATCCGAAGTGCATGATATGTTCCATGTTTCACAACTTAGGAAGTACGTGTACGAACCGAGTCATGTGGTAGATCTTAATCAACTGGATCTTAAGGCGGACTTGACATTTGTCGAACAACCTGTGCAAATTTTGGATCGTAAGGAAAAGCTGCTTCGAAGTCGTTCGATTCCTCTTATGCGCGTGATTTGGCAAGACCATTCGGTCGAAGAATCCACTTGGGAGCTTGAATCTGAGATCAGGGAAAGGTTCCCTTCATTGTTTCCTAGTGGTAGGTTCTATTTCTAAGTTTCGTGGATGAAACTTCCAATTAGTTGGTTAGGATGTGATGTCCCGTTCTCCTTATTCGGGGAGCGCGACTAAGAAATACAAGACTGCAGGATAGATTGAAACAAGATTTTATCCTCGTTATGGATTTGCTTCTTCGGAATCAATTTTCATATTCAGTGGACCGTGCCCCCAGGATCGACTTAGCAGCAGAGTCAGGAGGGACCTCTCCACTGTAAGTTTTCTTGCCTAGTTTTTGCTGTCGCTTTGTTGCTTTCGTGCTTTGAGTTGGTTTTCAAATTTGCTTGCGTTTTCTTGAACGGTTTTGATGGATTTCATTATTTTCGTTCATTGAACTGCACTTTAATTTTGAGATTGGAAAGATTAGAAGAGGTATTGATCAGCTGTTCGTGGCAATGCAGGTGAATGAGCAGTAGGCGACGCGCGAGCAGAGTCCTGAAGAACCTATTTCCCTTCCTTCTCCAACCAACTAGTGAGTGGCTTATATTCGATTCAGTTGACCTTTCTTCTAAGTCTTCACACCTAAAATATTGTATTCTTGCTTGCCCCGATCAAACGATACCAAGTAATAACTAAAAGATGTCAAGATAAAATGGAATAAACTTAGATAAATTTATGCTTGTCAATCAACTTGTGAACGATTATCTTATTGCATGCTAGTTCGTTTGAAAATGTTCTATACATGTTTCAATTTTAGTTAGAATTGCATACTTCTTCTATAAATTGTGTAAAGTATGGAACACACCTTGTTATGCAATAAATTATTCAGGGAGACTATGAAAAATGAATCATGCAATGCTACTTGTCTTGTACTATTATTGCCTCAACTGCATGAATCATTAACTTAACATAGACGCCATTTGATCACGGACAACTTGTGCACAAGGCCTTTGGGTTCCTGCGGATGGTCTCTGGGGCACTGGCACCGATCGATCTGAACGAAACTACATGATAGTCTCATGTTCTGGACAGGATGGCGTACATCACCTCCAAGTACTTTCGTTGTATACCATTCTCGTTCATAGACTATAACTCGTCTATTTTGGCACCATGCCAGTGATCCCCTCATACATTTAAATCTGTTGTAAGCTAACTTGTGTCTTCGTGGCAGGGAAGGACATGGTAAGTGTTGTGCAGGTGGTTCAGACGGGCATATAAATATCACCGAACGGTGGCAAGTTTATTTAGTAAATTCTATATCATTTCTTGCTTGTAAATAAACTGAGGCAAGATAGAAAGACCACAAATAATATGTATGCTTCATCTAAACAACGTGTTCATTGGTATAGTTGGGTTAGCTCGCCTTCACCAGTATATTTTGATGTATTGACCCTCGTTGAAACAGGTTTCCCGCACCAAGGAGATCTTGCGAGGAGCTGAAGTCACTGCCCAATCCAGTCCAGCTGTCGGCCCGTCCTGATCGTGCCATCTTTTGAAGCATTTTGAAGCTAGGAGCTAGCAACCAAAACTTAATACAGCTCAGAGAAAAAGCCATCATCCCGCCTGGAGGTCCCTTATTTTAAGTTTTAGTAAATGATATAATATACAGGACAACTATCTCATTTTGTGTCAACATTTTATAAGCCTGTGCGGCAACCTTGTGACTCGTTCAAGAGTTTGTAACTATATGTTCATAATCAATAAAGAAAACTTTTTCATGTTTCAACTTTGTGTTTCAATTATCCGCGTACTCTGAATATGTGCTCGCTATGCGAAAATACCTTAGCCTTGTGCGGTACGCAACCTAGGCCCGCACGGCGTCACGCCCGGGGGACGACTATCGATTCCACGGAATTGGGGCATGACATTTACCAAGCTAGTTAGTATGCAAAATAGAAAATCGTTGAGACGGTTAGCTATGCACACAACCTTTAGGCTAAGTTGTGTAGAGTATCGCGTGCCAAGAACCTTTGGTGCGAGCTACTTTGCAAGTGAGATTGTAATATCGTTCAGAATAAGATAAGTCAGACTTAGTGTCATGCCCCAGTCCGAAAATATCGAGGGACTAGCCACGTGGCAATGTCCAGCAGCACACATCAATGGGCAAACCCAATTTATGGACCCATTAGGGTGTACTTAAGTTGTAAACAACAATAAATAGGTCTCGATACAAGTCACAGTCTAATTTTAATCTCATCCACAGAAGGTAATCACAGATCAAATGCCAGAATATTCGAAATAAAATATGATCTAACAAGTCTCAATAAAAGTGTCTCGGGGAACAACCCGAGAATAAGTTTAATACAATAATCCAAGAGAGAGGAAATAAAGTAACTAGAAATAGAAATAACTGAGTATATAAAGCAAATACTCAGGAGAAATCCTCTGGCATGACCTCGTCCTCTGGTTCTGGTACTGCTCCAATGTATGCTCCTGTCCCGTATACCTCGGGATAGATCTCCTCTGCTAAACTTGGGAAATATAATCCGGATCCAGGTCCTCAAGGGACATAGCAAGGTACAAGAATAACTCAAGCAAAATAATGCAGTGCAGTAATAAATGAATCAATAGGACAAACTATGTAACCAGCTATGTGATATGCAAATGAGATCATTAATCATACTCAGGCTGAGACTACTATAGGCTCTGTGTCGGGGAAACCCATAGCAGCATTTTCTCGAAGGGCCAGTACATGTGCCAAAGCTCTGTGTCAGAGTCTAAGGCACCTCCAGATAACTATATATATATATATATATATATATATATATAATATAATCAGTCTTTAGTATGGTAAGTCTCTCCCCACCCAATGTAATCACACGTCTCATGTCCACGATGTCTCATGTCCATGTCACACAAGATCATGACCTCTAACTGATGCAGCGAGTCATAATGATAGCTAAGCATATGCAATAAAGTCTATGTCACGAATCCTGTAACCTATACAGAATCATCAGGAATAACTCAGAAGATTCTGTCTCATGAACAGTGTCATGTGTCCTATGGTATGACGTACTTGATAATGCAAGCACGGAGATATATATAGTATGGCGATATCAATCTCGAGTGGCGTTACACGACTCCGCGTACGGCGTCGACACCCGAATGTTATTCAGACGCTAAGCAATGTCACACGGTCCTAGGTTGAACATTTTGTAAACTCCCTCACCCAAAATAGGTATTTTGTGTATATTTTATATTATTATATTTATTATAGATGTTGAATTTATTTAGAGTATTCTCTTAGTTAATTAGAAAATAAACTTTTTTAGTATATTTACTTATATAAATATTTATTTAGAATTATTTTTAGGCTATTTTAGATTATTGAGATTTTTCCATAATTTTTAGTTAATTAAAAACTAGTAACACTAATTTTCTAGGACTTTAAAGAATTTATTTTATGTTCAAACTTAATTAAAAATATTCCAAACTTTTATTTTAGGTTCTAAATAATAAAATATATTTTCTAGAATTTTCTGGGAATTTTTTGAGTATTTTTAGTATTTATTGGGAGTAATTAGACTAATAACTAATTTTTAGGACTTGTAGAATTTATTGTGCAATCCCAGAAATATATAATAGACCCACATTATTTTCTAGGATTTATAATATTATTATATATTTTCTGGAATTATTTCAGAATTTTTGGAATAATGTTAGTATTTATTTTTAGTTAAATGGATAAAACTAATATTTAGAGCTTCTCCTAATTATAGTAGGAAATCTATGAATATAAAATTATCCCAAATATTATTTTAGAGTTTTTAAATTCAAAATATATTTTTTATAATTTTTCCAGATTTTTATGATTATTTTTAATATTTATTTTGAGTTATTTAGATTTAAAACGACTTAAATAATATTTTGATAAAGGCAAATCAAAATCAAATAATATAACAAAAACCATCCAATCAAATCATGACATGTGTCACCCTCCTATCAACTTTCACTCAGCCGCTCAATCCCTATATATATATAATATAATAACCCTAATTATCCCATTATTTTTTTAGAGAGAGAGATTTTGTAGAATTGCCATCTAGGGTTCCTTCATCTTCCATAAGCCATTGCGCATAGCTCTGGACTCCAAACGAGGCCTAGTTTCTTGCGTTAGAAAGATATTGAGGTTAGATTTCTTATTATATAATTTATTTTATGAAATTATGAGTATTAAATTCTGGAAAATTCGTAGAGCACAACATATTCGAAAATAGACGTATTTTAATATTGTCGCAATTTCGGGAGAACTAGGAATCAGAATCATGAACCGTTTAAAGTTTTGGAAATCTAATGTCGAGATCATTAACATATGTTTTTCTCAGAATTTAATTCGAAGTATTTATATACTGTTAATTCTGTAGAACTTCTAGGTTAGAATTTAACCATCGGTGCACAATACAAAATTTGTATGTGCCATAATTCCCAAACGAATTTGAATTCGGACGAGCCATAAATTCCAGCATATTTTTGACGCTGAAATCTATAGGAAATCATACATGAAATTTGATTTTGTGTCGGTTGACTTTTCGGTCAACAGATCGCCTCGATTTGCGTGCCATGAGTCTCGAGTTGATAAAATTCAGTTTCTTTGGACAAAATTTAGCAATTAACATAAAAATTAGAATAATAAGATTAAAATATGATTTTAGAGTAATTATTTCAAAATTAAATAAATTAAAATAAATTATCTTTTGACGTGATAAATTTGTAATACATAGGCTATTTGGACTGTGACTTGGACTCTGATTCATACCAGCAGCAGGACCCCAGGCAAGATTCCTTGCCAAATTGCTTACAGTATTTTGCATGCTTAGTATATTTCTGTATATTTATTGCATTTCTGTTTATTTATTGCATATGTAGTTCCTTTCAGTCATTACTATATATTAGATATGTTGACACACACTTGGCACCTAGTATCATGAGAGGACAATCATTAGGCGTATGGGCTTTTAACCACTCTGGTAAACTGTAGTATATAGCTCGCACTACGGGCGTGTGTCGCGCTGGTCGCTACCCCCGCGGTATATCGATTTCTGGAGTCTCGCTGGTCGCTACCCCCGCGGTATGTCAATTTCTGATGTCCATTGACGTGTGTGTGAGTTGTGAGGTAGATCAAGTAGCCTACCCTTGCCCATACGTCGAAAAGTTTTCCTTATTTGCATTCATATAGATGGTCTTGTACAGCGTACTTATTTATTTTCAAATAGTATGCATGTTTACTGTATTCAAATTAGCTCGTATTTTCTGTATCTTGTTACGTCCCTCTGAGGACCTGGTCCTCTGCCAGGTGTATCTGTTCTTGAGTAATTACAGGAGCACAGATTTGGATGATTACTTGTGTTGCGAGGATGTATTCTCTTCGAGCCCATGGTCGTTAGCTGGTATTCCTATATTGTATTTGTTGTGTTGTACTTTTCCATTCGAGTTGGTAGTGGATTTATTTCCATCCAACTATCATCCTTAGATATTTATGTTGAGATCTAGTTATATAGATGCTGGTTATTATTTATATCTAATTTTTGTGGATGAGATTTAGATTATACCCTGTGACTTGTGATACATTTTATACCACTTGTGGACTTGATATTCATATTACAGCGTACGTGTGGATTTGGTTTTCATATATTGGAGTTGTCATATCCATGCGGCTGGCATGCTTACGTGTCCTAGTCCTACGTATTTTTGGGACTGGGGCGTGACATGTTTTTGTGGTGGCCCATGCAGGTCGAGAGCATATTGTCTCGGTTACGTTATTGTACCGAGCAAGCCTGCAAATAGCATTAGAGTATAGGATCTCATCCACATTTGACTATGACTCATCTTTCTTCTAATCTGTTCTATCTGAACAATTGTATCCTACTTGATTCCTGTACTTCCCTAATAGTTCTTTGAGTATAGCCTTCTGCTAGAATATAGGAACCCATGTTATTAGGATGATAATTAGGGTAGCACACCTATTAAGAATATAGCAAGAATATAGACACACCACTAAGTTTAGAATATCTAGTGAA
This sequence comes from Iris macrosiphon, assembly GCA_036927795.1. Classification (NCBI taxonomy): domain Eukaryota; kingdom Viridiplantae; phylum Streptophyta; class Magnoliopsida; order Asparagales; family Iridaceae; genus Iris; species Iris macrosiphon. Next base: position 58,443,445 of record JAYESA010000019.1, read on the forward strand.
CCCTATAATTCCTTATCTTTAGATTGGTATACCATTACCCCTTGATGTATTAAGAAGACTTGAGAGTAGTATAGACACTACTAGAGATAGTTAGAAGTTTTACCATAATGGTTGACCCTAGTATTGAGGAACCAATAGAAAATCAAAATTGAATATTAGGACTAAACCTAACCTTCGCAGTTAGATAAGTATTGGAGAACTAAATTTAGGTTCTTGTCTTGAGATGAGCAGGCAGTACCTTAGAAAGCCAAGAGCAATGTATAGAACATTTTCCTAATCATACCTCAAACATAGCAACTAACACCCCACTTCCTTTAGAGAACCATGATGCTATCTAGAGCCCTCTATCTTAATTTTATATATTATTCCCCTACGACCATAGCGCTCGCTATTTTGTGACGACTAATCACGTTTTTTCTCTTCATCTTTCAACTCGTGCCATCTGACACTTCGGATAGTAGGCCAAGTAATTTTATTATTTGTTAAGGGCTCATAGTTTGCTAGGATTATAGTTGTAGCCTTGAATGTGAAATTTTTTATGCTTGGTAGTTAGAACTTGATAAGTTTAAGTTGTTTTATAGATTGTGACCGATGATTAACCCTTAGTTTTTAAATTGCATAATTTGTACCCTCACCTCGATACAAGCGAGATCCTTTTTCCCCTTAAGCGGCCAGTAACTCTTCTATCCTTACTATTGACACTTGTTCTATAAGCACTATGACTAAGATGTAAGATGACCATGACCTATATAATAGAAGAGGATACCCCAATAAAGTACCAAGACCCCTTCTCATAGACCTTAACAGAAGCTTTTACGGTATCCTTAAGACAATACAATAGTAGTTAAATCATTTTAAGTTGGGTAGTATACCTCACCACCTAGTATCATATAGTCCTTGTGATCCATTAATGAAGTGTACCTGAATAACATTAATTGTATGCTAGCAAAGACGACAGTGTTTATTCAGACAATAGAATTTAGAGGTCCTTGCCCCCATTTGGTCGACTAGCGACATAGACAAGGAGGTTGTATGATAACTATAGAGAATGGTAGGGTCTTTATTATTATTGCTTATGTTATTTTTGTTGTTGTTGTTTTTTTTGTGAACTTGAATTGACTTGTACCTCCTTTTATCATCATCTAGCATACTTATAATTGTTGTACCACCTTGACTTATGTCGCTATTATAGCCTAGTTTTGCAAGCTTATTCTTTCATCAAGCTTGTTCACTATATATGTATTAGTAGATGCATACATTAATACATTTCAGAATTTGTGTATTAAGGTCTAGCTAACCTTAGTGCATTGATTCGCCCTTCGCATAACTGGTTCACGTAGATTGAGATATATAGTGATTAGTAGACGAATGTACTTGCCCTCTAGACATGTCTGAGCATATTGTATCGGCTACATAACTGTACTAATACGAGCATGTGAATAGGAATTACCAAAACAGGACTGCAATCCATAACTGCTTTGACAATTCCTATTTGAATTCTTTAAACGCCTTGATCCCGATACTTCTATTCTATTACCTCGCCCTTGAACTCTTTATTATTGATCTCCGTCTTCCCTTATTTCGGAAATATGAAACCTCGTGCTTGGTATAAGTTTGATACACAGAGAGTACTAGATATACCCCATAGGCCGATCACATACTTGAGGATTATTCTTTCATAATTAAGGACATATCATATATAATATAATCGGCGTTGAAGTTTTGAGGATTGAATGACATGAGTAAATAAATTAAGGAATATTTTTCTTAAAGTATATATCCTTCTGTGATAGATGGGTAAATTCTAAGTTGGGTAGCAGTGCATTGGCAACTCGAGAGGAATTTCTTTTAGATTGTGATCGAGTAAGATTAGATTGGGAGAGGTTCAAGCCATTTTAATTTTGAGAATTTTAGAAGAATGACTAAGATGATGAGGATTAATGAATTTTAAAAATCTTGATATTGAGGACCCAATATTTATACCTTAAGTACATAATTTAAATTTTTGAGTATTGAAGGTAAAATCATCAATTTGAATTTGAAGGATAAATATATAATTTCAGACTTGAACATTGGTGGACTGCATTTAAATTATTTTTCAATTTGATGATTTAAATTAAGAATTAAAATTTGATGGTTGGACTATCTATTTGAAATATTGAGGATGTGAATGGAATTTAAAAAGTTGAAGAATACAAAAATTTATAAGTGAAAATAGGAATAATATTGGACTCGAATTACTTCTAGAGGAGATTATGATAGTTGGAGATCGTGAGATAAAATTTGATATGGGTTATTAAAATCTTAAAGATATTATATGGATTCAATTTAAATTTGGATATTGATGATTTAAAAAAGTGAGAAGAGATTACAATAGGTTGAATTTTGATTTGAACAATGATTATCTTAATTTTGAAGTGATCGCGATAGATTTGAATATATTTTATTATTTAAATTTTTGGAAGAGATTGCGATTGACGTATTTTATGTACGAATGTGAGAGATTTAACAAATTATGCCTTATTTTAATTTCGAGGACGAAATTGTTTTAAGTTGGGTAGATTGTAAACTCCCTCACCCAAAATAGGTATTTTGTGTATATTTTATATTATTATATTTATTATAGACGTTAAATTTATTTAGAGTATTCTCTTAGTTAATTAGAAAATAAACTTTTTTAGTATATTTACTTATATAAATATTTATTTAGAATTATTTTTAGGCTATTTTAGATTATTGAGATTTTTCCATAATTTTTAGTTAATTAAAAACTAGTAACACTAATTTTCTAGAACTTTGAAGAATTTATTTTATATTCAAACTTAATTAAAAATATCCCAAACTTTTATTTTAGGTTCTAAATAATAAAATATATTTTCTAGAATTTGCTGGGATTTTTTTGAGTATTTTTAGTATTTATTGGGAGTAATTAGGCTAATAACTAATTTTTAGGACTTGTAGAATTTATTGTGCAATCCCAGAAATATATAATAGACCCATGTTATTTTCTAGGGTTTATAATATTATTATATATTTTCTGAAATTATTTTAGAATTTTTGGAATAATGTTAGTATTTATTTTTAGTTAAATGGATAAAACTAATGTTTAGAGCTTCTCCTAATTATAGTAGAAAATCTATGAATATAAAATTATCCCAAATATTATTCTAGAGTTTTTAAATTCAAAATATATTTTGTATAATTTTTCAGATTTTTATGATTATTTTTAATATTTATTTTGAGTTATTTAGATTTAAAATGACTTAAATAATATTTTGATAAAGGCAAATCAAAATCAAATAATATAACAAAACCATCTAATCAAATCATGACATGTGTCACCCTCCTATCAACTTTCATTCAGCCGCTCAATCCCTATATATATATAATATAATAACCCTAATTATCCCATTATTTTTTTAGAGAGAGAGATTTTGTAGAATTGCCATCTAGGGTTCCTTCATCTTCCACAAGCCATTGCGCATAGCTCTGGACTCCAAACGAAGCCTAGTTTCTTGCGTTAGAAAGATATTGAGGTTAAATTTCTTATTATATAATTTATTTTATGAAATTATGAGTATTAAATTCTATAAAATTCGTAGAGCACAGCATATCCGAAAGTAAACGTATTTTAATATTTTCGCGATTCCGGGAGAACCAGGAATCAGAATCATGAACCGTTTAAAGTTTTGGAAAGCTAATGTCGAGATCATTAACATATGTTTTTCCTAGAATTTATTTCGAAGTATTTATATACTGTTAATTCTGTAGAACTTCTAGGTTAGAATTTAACCATCGGTGCATAATACAAAATTTGTATGTGCCATAATTCCCAAACGAATTTGAATTCGGACGAGCCATAAATTCTAGCATATTTTTGACGCTGAAATCTATAGGAAATCATGCATGAAAGTTGAGTTTGTGTTGATTGACTTTTCGGTCAACAGATCGCCTCGATTTGCGTGCCATGAGTCTCGAGTTGATAAAATTTAGTTTCTTTGGACAAAATTTAGCAATTAACATAAAAATCAGAATAATAAGATTAAAATATAATTTTAGAGTAATTATTCCAGAATTAAATAAATTAAAATAAATTATCTTTTGACGTGATAAATTTGTAATACATAGGCTATTTGGACTATGACTTGGACTCTGATTCATACCAGCAGCAGGACCCCAGGCAAGATACCTTGCCAAATTGCTTACAGTATTTTGCATGCTTAGTATATTTCTGTATATTTATTGCATTTCTGTTTATTTATTGCATATGTAGTTCCTTTCAGTCATTACTATTTATTAGATATGTTGACACACACTTGGCACCTAGTATCATGAGAGGACAATCATTAGGCGTATGGGCTTTTAACCACTCTGGTAAACCGTAGTATATAGCTCGCACTACGGGCGTGTGTCGCGCTGGTCGCTACCCCCGCGGTATGTCGATTTCTGATGTCCATTGACGTGTGTGTGAGTTGTGAGGTAGATCGAGTAGCCTACCCTTGCCCATACATCGAAAAGTTGTCCTCATTTGCATTCATATAGATGGTCTTGTACAGCGTACTTATTTATTTTCAAATAATATGCATGTTTACTATATTCAAATTGGCTCGAATTTTCTGTATCTTGTTACGTCCCTCTGAGGACCTGGTCCTCTGCCAGGTGTATCTGTTCTTGAGTAATTGCAGGAGCGCAGATTTGGATGATTACTTGTGTTGCGAGGATATCTTCTCTTCGAGCCCATAGTCGTTAGCTGGTATTCCTATATTGTATTTGTTGTGTTGTACTTTTCCATTCGAGTTGGTAGTGGATTTGTTTCCATCCAACTATCATCCTTAGATATTTATGTTGAGATCTAGTTATATAGATGCTGGTTATTATTTATATCTGATTTTTGTGGATGAGATCTAGATTATATCCTGTGACTTGTGATACATTTTATACCACTTGTGGACTTGATATTCATATTACAGCGTACGTGTGGATTTGGTTTCCATATATTGGAGTTGCCATATCCATGCGGCTGGCATGCTTACGTGTCCTAGTCCTGCGTATTTTTGGGACTGGGGCGTGACACATTTATATTAAGAGTATATTTATATGTACAAAAAACTCAAACAAATATTATAACAGGAAGCACTGCAAGTTGGCAAGGTACACTTGCCTGGTACTTCGATTCTAACAGTTGCTCTGGTATCAGTGGGACCTGCAGGTACTCCTCCGATTGCTGAAATAAACACTACCATCATGTTCATAAGATATAAAATAGCTAGGATTGTCTGTCCATAAGTCCAATTTGGACATATGGGCAAAATTAATATTTTTGGTCAAAGCCGGGTCCACATATGGCCCACTTTGCACCGAAAAGCGTGCCAGAGGCAAAGTTCTCCAAATTCGTCAATCTTAGTGTCTACAAGTCCAAAACGATGATACGAACCCAACAGAATATCCAGAACTGGATTCTGATGAGCAGATCACAAAACCGTCCGTTAAGTGGAGCCTTGGGGCCCACGATACGGGATTTTGTCAACGTTCTCAGAATTGAACCAAACTTGGGTCACAGGACCAGCGTATCGCTACGAGTCTGCTGGCGTAAGTTTCATTTTGAAACGACGAGCGTATACGAAGTTACAATGAGTTTCAGAACAGGGATGATACGGAAAGTTGTCGACGGATACGCGTTGATTCTGGTGTGCACGTACATCCAAATCAACTTCCACGAAATCCCACACGTCAGTATCGACTGCGTACACCTTTCGGTGAAGTTTACACATGAACAAGTTGCCTCGTTTAGCGGGCGCACCCAGTTCCGAGAAAATCAGAGTTTTAAAAGACCAAGTTTTTGGCCATTTTCATCCGCGAATAACATGCAAATTACAGCTCAATAAATTAAACTAAAATAGGATTTTTAAACTTGGTCATAAGGTCTAAATTACTGTTTAAGTGGATTTTAGAAATAGTTAACAGGTTGCAAGCAAAACGGTCGTGAACTTGCGAGTTCGGGACAATTTCTGAATTTTCAGAAATGGGATTATTTTTCCTGTTTTTGTGTCGCTGTTTGCGACCGACACATGATGCGATACCATGAACTGATTATACGAGTTTCGAGAGGGTCACGAGGTCTTTGCACAGGATTTGACAGAACAGAATACGGGTCTATGTACAGAGAGATACGAGACTGGAAAGACAGGTACCTTGCTGTGGATTTTTGACAGGGTGGCGTGGCGAATGCGGGGTGGCGGAGCTCGGCCGGCGGCAGGTTGCTGCGGCTGGACACGACGTCGTCGGTGGGGGTTGCTCGAGGTGGTTGTGGTGGGTTGGCGCCGGCGGTGGGGGAGTCGTTACCGTCGCCGGGGAATGGTCGGAGGCCGGAGCAGCGGAGGGGGTGGCGGTGATGGGGGATGACGGGGGTCTTATATAGGCGAGGGGAAAGGGAGAGGCGGGGAGCGGGGAGGCCGGAGCGGGAGGGGATCGTGGGGGTGTCCGGCCGCGGAGGGCGGGGCGTCGGCCGGGAATCGCGGGGGAGCGGGGGTCGTGGGGGAGAGGTGAGTGGGGTTTGGGGTCGGGTCGGGTTCGGGTCGGGTTGGGTAGGACCCAACCCATTAGGTTAGGTTTGGGTCAGCTGGGTTTAGCCCGGTTCAGTTCAGTTCAATTAGGTCCGGTTCAACCAGGTTTAGTCTGGTTTAATCTGGGTTTGAGTCTGGTTCAATTAAAACCTTGATTTTTTAGCTATTTAAAAATAGTTTTTGAGCCCAATAAATTTTAGAAAAATTACACAACATCCAATAATTAATAATACAACAAAAAATATAATTTATAATATTTTAATAATTAGTTTAATACATAAAAATATTAATCCCATAAGGACCTTTTTATAATTAATTAAAATTATCAAAAAAATCCAGAAAATCATTTTTAAAGATTTAAAAAAAAAGGTTGTTACAATCTACCCACCTTAAAAGAATTGCGTGCTCGCAATTAAGAAAACAAAACAAAACCGGTCAGAAGAGATGACGCGGTTGCAAGACATGCGTGTGGCACGACACAAGGGATTAAGAATCATGAACAAGAAGATCGAGAGAAAGATCAAGCAGAACTTGTAGGGAAGGAAATAAGATATTTTCCTAGGCAATGAGAGATAAGTAAAAAAAATCTGGATAGAGCAAGAAAATCTACAGCTTAGGAAAACTAGGTTATCACTTATTAATAAGTTCAAAATACCATGTTTAAGGCTAAGGTCATGAACTAACAGGCACGTGCTATGGCATTACTAGGAATAGATAACTATGATTAACTTAAATCTTACGCGCATTCGCTACTCCATGAGTCTGTGTGTCCTCCATCGTCATCGTATAAGCTTGTATGCGTCCTTGTGGTGGTGCCCTCTGCTGTTGCTGGGCCTGCTGGAAGAGTGTTGCTCGAGCTGCCAAGGGTGGCCTCGGCTGATATTCTTCCGGTGCTGGTGAAGCTTGTCGATTTACTATCGGTGCTCCTTCTCGAGGCTTAGGGCAATCCCTCACTGAATGCTGATTGGATACACAAGCTAAACATAATCCTAATTTATGTCGGCATTCCTTGGCAAGATGGCCTGCCTTGCCACAATAGTGGCAAGAAGGTAGGACTAGTGCTAGTGGTGTAGATGATCTCTGTGGTTGGTGCATGTGAGGTCTCTTTGCAGCTTCTCCTTGTGGTGCTCTGGCTAGTGCTGATGTGAATGGCCGCTTAAGGCTAGACTCTCTCCTGGTGATGTGCTTCATACGTCGTGCTGCAGTAAGGATGTCCGTTTATGAAGTAGGTGCAACGGATCCGATCAATCTCTGTAGCTCAAAGTTTAGTCCGTCGAAGAACTTCTCAGCCTTCTCCTCTTCGGTCGGAATCAGAGTAGGGGCGAAGCGACCCAAACGGATAAATTCTGCATTAAACTCCTCCACTGTCATATTGTCTTGAGTGAGGCGATTGAACTTATCTCGAAGTTCTGATCAAGCAGTAGATCGAATGTACATCTCCTGAAAGAGTCTAGAGAACTCCTCCCAAGTGACTCGGTCTGGTCTGAGCCGTGTCTCCTCAGATAGCCAACAATGATGTGCATTGCCCGTCAACTGCATCCTGACGACAGTCATCCAACGCTCTCTTGGAAGCTCAGTTACTTCTAATTGATGTTGAGTGTTTGTGAGCCACTCATGAACTTCAGTGGGCTCCTCCTTGCCAGAAAAGGTACGGGACTTCAGTTGGCAAAAATCGGTGATAGAGCCCATCGATGGCCGTCGAGCTGGTAGGTTCGCCTGCTCCAGGGCAGTCACTATACTATTTCTCAGATTCTCTGCCTCATGACGCTGAGCCTCTTGATGAATCCGCTGTTGAGCTTGCATCATTACGCAGAACATTTGGAATATTTGCTGACCATCCATAGGCTGTCCTGGTGGAAAGGGAGGCATCTGTGGAGTAAACTATGGCTGTAGTGGAATATCGTTTCGCCAAAATCTTGAGGTAGGTCGACCTGCTTGATGGCTTTGTTGAGCTGATTGACCTCCACCCACTAGTGTCACTTCATCATCGTAGCTGACCACTGTAACTTGTGGTGTTCCCGCGGGAGTCTCGTTGCATGCTTGTGAATCCATTACTCTGCATCCAAAATAAACTATGAGAAGCGTACAGAAGAATCAAGGCGGGATGCAAGTCAATAAATTATTTTGAAGTCGATATAGATGTCAAGAACGAATCAATCAAGTGGATGAGATCCTATAACTTATCCTATCTTTGTCGTAGGCTTGCTCAGATCCTTAGTTGAAATCGAAGCAATTTAGTCGTTGACCTGCATGGGCCACCACAAAAACCATGTCACGTCCCAGTCCCAAAATACCGAGAGACTAGCCACGTGGCAATGGCCAGCAGCACACACCAATGGACAAACCTAATTTAATGGACCCATTAGGGTATACTTAAGCTGTAAACAACAATAAATAGGTTTACGATACAAGTCACAGTCTAATTCTAATCTCATCCATAGAAGGTAATCACAGATCAAATGCCAGAATATTCGAAATAAAATATGATCTAACAAGTCTCAATAAAAGTCTTTCTAGGAACAATCCGAGAATAAGTTTAATACAATAATCCAAGAGACAGGAAATAAAGTAACTAGAAACAGAAATAACTGAGTATATAAAGCAAATACTCAGGAGAAATCCTCAGGCACGACCTCGTCCTCTGGTTCTGGTACTGCTCCAATGTATGCTCCTGTCCCGTACACCTCGGGATATATCTCCTCTGCTAAACATGGGAAATATAATCCGGATCCAGGTCCTCAGGGGACATAGCAAGGTACAAGAATAACTCAAGCCAAATAATGCAATGCGGTAATAAATGAATCAATAGGGCAAACTATGTAACCAGCTATGTGATATGCAAATGAGAGCATTAATCATACTCAGGCTGAGACTACTATAGGCTCTGTGTCGGGGAAACCCATAGCAGCATTTTCTCGAAGGGCCAGTACATGTGCCAAAGCTCTGTGTCAGAGTCTAAGGCACCTCCAGTTAACTATATATATATATATATATATATATATATATATATATATATATATATATAATCAGCCTTTAGTATGGTAAGTCTCTTCCCACCCAATGTAATCACACATCTCATGTCCACGATATCTCATGTCCATGTCACGCAAGATCATGACCTCTAACTGATGCATCGAGTCACAATGATAGCTAAGCATATACAATAAAGTCTATGTCACGAATCCTGTAACCTATACAGAATCACTAGGAATAACTCAGAAGATTCTGTCTCATGAACAGTGTCCTATGGTATGACGTACTTGATAATGCAAGCACGAAGATATATATAGTGCCGCGATATCAATCTCTAGTGACGTTACACGACTCCGCGTACGGCGTCGACACCCGAATGTTATTCAGACACTAAGCAATGTCACACGGTCCTAGGTTGAACATTTATATCAAGAGTATATTTATATGTACAAAGAACTCAAACAAATACTATAATAGGAATCACTGCAAGTTGGCAAGGTACACTTGCCTGGTGCTTGGATTCCAACAGTTGCTCTGGTATCAGTGGGACCTGCAGGTACTCCTCCGGTTGCTGAAATAAACACTACCATAATGTTCAGAAGTATGAAATAGGTAGAATTTTCTGTCCATAAGTCCAATTTGGACACAGGGACAAAATTGACAGTTTTTGGTCAAAGCGGGGTCCATATGTGGCCCACTTCGCACCGAAAAGCGTGCCAGAGACAAAATTTTCCAAATTCGTCAAACTTAGTGTATACAAGTCCAGAACGATGATACGAACACAACGGAATGTCCAGAACTGGATTCCGTTGAGCCGATCACAAAATCGTCCGTCAAGTGGAACCGTGAGGCCCACGATATGGGATTTTGTTAACGATGTATACGATAATGGCCATAGACGTTGAGCGAACTCTGAACAAGGTGCTCTATGTGCGTCCTCCAAATAAAATCTTGACACAGATGGAGGTGGTTCAAATTTGGGAGAAGCTGTTTGGGAACAAGTTGAACAAAACATTCCTCTCGAAGGAGAACTGGCTCTCCACCATCAATAGTTAGTACAATTAATTTCAACTCTACTAGATCTTGAGAGCTAGCTCACACCAAACAATTAGCTAGCTATTAATTTGTCCATATATATATATATATATATATATATATATATATATATTCAAATATTTTTATGTTTACAATCGTTAGATTATGTTTAAGTTATCTAATTTTATCTGTTGATTTGAACCATACAATTAATAGTTAAGATTATATGACTTAAACAAGATCCAACAATTGATAATATGAAAATATAAAATATTCTCACTATAGTAGGTTCTCATGCTTCAGTATTTAGTTGTTTTCTTGTATGCATGTTTGACTCATGCTGCAGGAGTACCATTCTTTGAGCAAATTGCAGTCGCTCACTTGTATCAGATTTTCTACTGTGGTGATTTGGACTTCCAAGTGGATGGAACTACGCATGGTGGAGTTGATAGCAATGATCTATACCCAGATTCCAAATATGTTACAGCTGAAGAATACTTGAAACGTTTTGCATAACAACCTAGCTAGTGAAATGCATGTACGTTGGGAATCTATTTTAAAAGTATTTGTCAATGAGATTATTTGCTTGTTTAGAGCCAGCCAGCCAACATTTGTGATCGATGCAGAATTTTATCTTCTTCAAACAATCGAAATAGCAAGGTGTAGGAATTCAATTTTTAGAGGAATTTTCGAATTACGAATATTAACAAATCTCTATATTATCTCTCTCTCTCTCTCTCTCTCTCTCTCTCTCTCTCTCTCTCTCTCTATATATATATATATATATATATATATATATATATATGTTGCACCCACAGACACACATAAGTGGCATGGCATGATATATATATATATATATATATATATATATATATATATATATATATATATATATATATCATGCCATGCCACTTATGTGTGTCTGTGGGTGCAACATAGTGGAAAGACAGCGGGACACGAACGGAAAGGTCGGGAGATCAAATCACGGGGGACGGAGAAGTTGGGGCCTGACAATATATATATATATATATATATATATATATATATATATATATATATATATATTTGCAGCATGCAGATAAATCATGCCATGCCACTTATGTGTGTCTGCAACCTTGGGGTAAGTAGGGTCGGTGTAGTTTCTTGATCGATCCTTACAAAGAAAGATGTCCCAACCGGCCCCATTGACAACCTAACACACGTCCTTTTTCAAGAAAGATGTTCCCATTGACAACATTATTGCTACCAAGTTCTTAATTCACACATCATTTTTCATAGATCCATCCAATTGTCATGTGTATTATAGAAGTAATTAACTAGCGCAATAGATGCATGTGATCATGAGTTCTAGTGAGAGTAATGAGGTGATCTAGTGAATGAGTTTGTGTCAAGAGTGGAAGTGGTAGATTGTGTGTTGACGAGCATTGTTGTATGTGTTAAGTATAGTTATGAAGTTAGTGTCTGTGTACTAGAATGTCTAGAGAGTGCAAATGTTCAGGGTGTATCAAGATTTGAATGAGTAACATGTAATATGTGTAGTATGCCAGTGAGTATCTTTCACGACCCGCACCCGGTGTAAGGGCACGAGTACGTGGGTACGTCCAACCCAAAGGCCGAGCCATGTTAGGGCATGGGTGGGATGCAGCCCCCCCCTCTCTAAATATCTGGAAAAAAAATTAAATTTTTTTTAGGGATCTACATATTTAAGAAGTACTACAGCCTACAGGTTGGTGTTGTGGCTCTGCCTCTCCCTCTACTTTCTCTACTCCAGCTTCCTCTTTTCCACCACCACCTCCAGAGCGGTCACCGAAGTCTCGACCAGGGCCGACCACCCATCGACCTCAGGATCTACATCTACGACCTGTCGTCCAACTGCAACTGGGACTGGCTCGCCGATGGGAGGTGCCAGTCGCATCTCTTCGCGGCCGAGGTGGCGGTCCATGAGGCGATGGCGGGGTCTCCACTCCGGGTCTTGGACCCAGGATGTAACGACCCATGCCATTCAAGCGGATAGCCGATTCAAACAGTGCAAGTGCAATGACCCGACCCGCTTTGCTCAGCGAGAAGACTCGTTTGAGGCAAAGGATTTCTAGACTTAGCCCTTCAGGAGTTCGGACTTAGACTTTCAAAGGCTCGCTCGGAGTATCGCTCGACTGAGCGAATCATCGCTAAGGTGGGTGACTCCGATGAACTTGTCTTTGCTTAGCCAGCATACTTAAAATATGGACGATACATGCTAGTCGCTAGGTGAATCACCTCAGCATGCTACTAAAGAATACAACGCACCTAGCTAAGGGAATAATCCCATATTTTATTGCTTGTGTTAGAACATGGAAATAAAACTTGGCTTATAAATGGACCCTCGCATGCTACCTTTGCTTTGTGCAAGTAGACCCCGCTATGCCTCTAGTAAGATCGTTATATACTCTCTGTAGAGCACTGCTTTACTTGTTTACACTGCACATCCATAGATTATGTCGCTCGATATGTCCCTTTACGATTTTACTCCTCGCTTTACCCTTAGACCCATGCCAACGTAAATGCTTATGTTCACACAAATGCAATGATTGCCTGCTTATATGTTAACTTGTACTCATTGCCTCGTTTCAATGCTTATCACATAATTTTATGCCACAATCAAGTAAACACTATCTTGTCTTGCATTTATCCAATTCACCGAATGGCTATCTAATAGTCATTTCGTGCAAGTATGAACCTGAAAGTATCTGGGACCGTTAGGTCGCCAAGGCATCTCCAAACCAGGGGATTATACCATGTCAAGTTTAACTCTGAACGAATCATGTCAATATCATAGCTTGTGGAGCATACTCATTCTGAACAAGAATCAAGAATTAACATGCCATGTCATGAATCCCGTGAACCTGAGACCCAAGATTTGCAAGTCGCGGACAACTTGTGCACAAGGTATTCAATCTTTTCCTACGGACGGTCTCCAGGGCACTGGGGAAGATCCGATCCAGACAGAATATCTGTTAGTCTGTCTGTTTCGGGCACGCCTTGTGAACCTTCCTTCACGCCATTCTCGCTCTTAGACTAAGTACTAACATATTTCGGGCATGATGGATGTGACACCTCGTTCCTTGAGTCGCATACTATTCTCGCTCTAGACTACACCCATCCTTTATGGCTATGCCAGTGGCTCATGTTCATATAGATAAGTTATCATCGCTTAGCGGCAATCCGCGGGCGATTTATTGCATCCCACCTGGTAATCGAAAATACTTGAACGATCATGAGTATAACACACTTGTACATATTAAACACTTGAACACTTGAACACCCATTGCAACACACCTGAGTAATCCATGTAACTCGTGCACCTGAAACAGAACCTCGCTCAGGACACTTGTGTTTGCAAATGCAATAGCCCCTGGATTTCATTATATATGCTCATGCTTGGTTTAACTTGGTTTGCCTTGGACAGTGAAGGACGAATGGTAAGTTGGTAAGTCTCGCCATATTCCTTTATATCACACGGCATACTACCACACGAGTTATGCTTTTCATTATACCATAAAACTGATCCTAAAGCAAGAATAGAAAAATAACTTAATAGATAGTGCACGGAACCTATATAACGTGTTTGGATTTATCGAGCGAGCGAAAAGACTCACAACCAGTGCATTCATGTACTGATAACCCACCAGATTACTTGGAGAGTGCGGAAGAACCTCGTTCGGTACGGATACCCCCTTCGTGCGTGCTAAGGCGTGGAGTTCACTCTGGAGCCTTGGAACGTTGCATCCGAAACTGAAGCACATATACAAGACATAATGTTGAAACATCGCCTATGTATCATTCCACAAATATAGCCACTTGGCATGCTTTTACTGTTCAGAGAGAGAGAGAGAGAGAGAGGCTTTAGCGACTTGTAATCTCGGCCTAGCGCTGCTTATAACACTTGTTCAATATCAATAAAGAGTTTATTTTACTTCTATACTTGTGTTATTCAATGCTTTCGCTATTGACGACTCTGTGAACTTGTTACCAATCTCCTATTTGTTTCTTATTCCGCTGCACTCGGACTATCTGTGCGACTTTGTGGCTTAGATATTTTATCGCCTGCTCGGATTATGGTCTTGCACGGGTGCGGCTTGAGATCGTACGACATCACGTCCAGATGGAAAAAGATTATCCTGCGGGAGCGCTGGCACCGTGATTCGCGCCTAGCGGGGACGTCCGATTACCTGCGGGAGATCAGGGCGTGACATATTGGTATCAGAGTATGGCTTTACGCCTTTGGACTTCTTATCGATTTTCTCAGTTTCGAAATCTCGTTCGTGGATTATGTGCATACACTCTCTCTCAATGTCCCAACGGAATATTCCATACAATGAGTCTAAATACTTTCAAAAGTGCATGTGAATGATATGATTGCTTGTACGAAATTGTGATGCTAAGGCCTTTGTGCCGACCTGTGTTAGACTTTGTGGAAATAGACTCATGGTAGAATTTACAAGTTTTGTGCAAACATGAATACCTATACGTGATTAACCAGCTAGTTAGTGTATGAAATAGAATATCGTTTGGACGGTTAGCTATGCACACAGCCTTTCGGCTAAGTTGTGTTGAGTATCGCACGCCAAGACCCATTTGTTGTGAGCTAGTTGCAAGCGAGATTGGGATATCGTTTAGATAAAGATAAGTCAGACTTAGAATTACAATCGATAGAAACATTATCAGATTATCGTTAAGACGCATATAGAGAATCGTGCCTGAATTTTGAGAAATAGCTCGAATGGTATTTCGTGTCGAAAAATATAAATCAGATATGGTTTACTTGGATGACTATCAACAAGGATATATAAGAGACTAAGATTTATCAGGCGGTGCTAGGTATCATGCAAGAATTCTAATGAACGACTTGGTGAATATACTAGCAAGTGATGCAGATACCGATTGAGGATTTAATTGGGTGACTCAATTCCTCAGTTGTGTATGGATCATTTTAGAAATGTTCAAACTGATTCATAGGTCTCGTACGATAGTTGGATTGAACGATTTAAGAATATCTTGAACAAATGATAAGGCTTATATCGAATAGGGACTCAAGGTAATGAAATTGATATCTTGGTCAGGGAAACTTGGTAGAAACTTGATGGATCATGCGAGCAATTTTAAATTGAATCAAACGGATTGAACTTGAGTAGAATATCGCTCGAATAGAGTTAGCCCGAGAATAAATATTGTGGTTCAATGAAAGAGGTAAGCTATAACGGATTTGATCTGGAGTTTGGAAGAACGATCTTGAATCTAATTCAAATGATAACCTTCGAAATCAGTCCCAACGAGAATGATTATCTTATGGGAGCACCGGTATAGTGATTTTACGTACGGCGGGGATGATCGAACTCACGGGAACATGTTCGATGATTATTCAAATAAACTCGATGAATGGAACGTATCAAAAATGGATAGATTTTGGCTTGAATATTTAAAACTTAGTAATTTGAGGAATACCAGAAGTAGACTGTGGATTTATCAAATGGTAACATTGAAGTTGGATGATTTTGCTAGATGAATTATAATCACTGCATGAACGGACATGACTTGATGGATTTTATATATAACTTGGATGGAGCAAAGTAAAATAATAAGGTGCCTTGATCGTTTCGAAGATAACCATAACGTTCGACGTTCTTGTCTTTTGCGAGCGTAACTCTTTGCTCGTACATGCGTCACGCCCGGATTAGAACAATTATCCAGCGGGAGCGTTGGCGTGGTGATCTCACGCCCAACGAGGATGATCGAACTTGCGGGAGACCGGTGCGTGACAACTGATGGATCATCTTGACTTTTGGTTCGACATGATAAGACGAGTCCGAGAATGCAAGTGAATCAGAAGTGTTTCCTGGATGAGTTAGCCTAGAACCTAGAGTAAGTCATACTTGATGGTTTCGTGGACGGATACATAAATTATGTTGGATGACTTAGAGTTATAATCAAAGGTTTAGAACTGAATCATGGCTTGGTGGTTTAGACTTAGAAATGTCATACCCCGGTCCCGCAGGGGGGTCGATCGTTCTCGCTTGTTCCCTACGGAACCGATCGTCCTTGCACGGGCGTGATGCCGTGCAAGCCTAAAGTGCACTTGCATAAGGCCAAAGCTTTGAACAAGGGCAAGTAAGGTATTCAAGACAGGAGCAGCGACACATATATTACAGGAAAGTAAAGAACACAATGGTATATGAAAATAAACTCTTTATTGATAATCAAGATGTGTTATAAGCGGCGCTTGACCGAGGTTACAGTTCGCTCAAGCTCTCTTTCTCTCGATTACAATAATACCGTTCCATACATTATGTCCCTCTATACAAAAGCATCTCAAAGCAATCTCGATACGTCTTAAGGCATCAATTCTAGATTTTTGGGTCCCTGGGATAAGGCAAGGTTATCGCTTCCTCGGACAATCCAGCACTTGAGAACAAGCAAATGGTTGGTGGGTCAGCACTTTGGAGAAAGTACTGGTGAGTCTAAAACAATGAACAGAAGATACAATCCCTGAAACCCACACTAATTAATTATGTTATAAAATATTTTATTACTAGTAATCTTTCCAGTTTTACCTATGTTCATTTCATGCAACATAGGAACGGAGTCATATTACTTCTCTTTCGAAATATCTTTGAAAACATAGTTCATATTCGATATATAAGAAAGCAGGCAAGACAAGCAGTTCATATACGATATGTAAGATTCATATACTATCTCTGGTGTGCAGCGTGTCTCGTGAATCATATGCATTTCTTTAAAGACTCCAGCAAGCATCTAGTGGACTATAATCTTAGCATCTCTATCATTTTCTTATTAACAATATCTTATCGTGTGAACGAGATCGAAGCATATACGAAAACAAGACTTCTCTATACAAGCATTTAATACAGAATAGCATGTTCGATAGCATGCATATCACTTATTCAGTGATTTTTACCCTTTCGTCGAGCGATTATCCCTGCAACAGACATACAAGTTAGCAACAATTTGCATAAATATATATGTATAAGGTTCTCTCTTTCTCTGTCCGTCTCTATATCAAACAGTTAGGTATGTAAAAAGGCTAAATCCTAGCATGCGACCTAACTATATGATGGTCCATGAGTCTCCTTCCTCAAGATTAGCAGCGATGTTATCACGGCCCAGCACTGCACTATGTATACTCGCTCATATACATAGCTGCTTTGACACGTGAACCAACTATCTAATATATATAAATACCCCCCGATCGCGAGGACTTCCTTGCCTCATGTATTCCTCTAATCCCCCCCAGGGTGAACGGTCCCACTATTAGAAAAAGCGGGATTAGCGACGCATTTTAGCGACTCCGAACGAAAACGTCGCTAAATCAGCGACTCCATTAAAAACGTTGCTAGACGTCGCTGAATGGCGACATTTAGCGACGTTTAGCGACTTTTATTAAGATTTAAAAATATTAGTCGCTATAAGTTTGATTAAGGTCGCTAAACGTCGCTAATATGTATAATTTAGCGACGTTTAGCGTCGTAATTAGCGACGTATGTATTAAAAATATTTAGCAACGTATTTAGCGATGTGTTTGACATCGCTAAATTTTTATTTAGCGACATTTTTTTACGTCGCTAAACGTCGCTAAATTTTGGTTAATTAGGGCTCAGTTTTCTTTTCCCCCATCTGCGAAAATTTCGAAAGTTTTCGTAACCTTTCGATTTCCCCCACCCCCCTTCTCCGGCAACCGGCGACCGACTCTCCACGGCTGCGGCTACCCCGGCATCCCCCTCCTCCTCCTCGAGCTCTAGGTAAACCCTAACTCTCTCTCTCTCTCTCTCTCTCACATGTGACACTGACACAACACACACTTGACAGACACGACACACACACATAGACGCACATGACACACACACACAGACGCAGACACACACACACACACACACACACACACACACACACACACACACACACACACACACAGATGCAGACACACACACACACACAGACACTGACACACACACACGACACCTAGGGTTAGGGTTAGGTTTTTTGACCTGGGGTTAGGGTTAGGGTTAGGTTTAGGGTTTTTGATCAGGGGTTAGGGTTAGGGTTAGGTTTTTTGACCTGGGTTAGGGTTAGGGTTAGGTTTTTTGATCTGGGTTAAGGCTGGGGATAATAAGGAAAAAAATCAAGGTTTACATAAAACAAGAAATGTACAAGGAGAAAGCAATAAATTTTGTTTATGTTTCAAACTGTTCTAATGATGGATATCCATTTCCAGTAAACTAATAACTAATTAGACAGTGATCAATTTGGTGGCTTGTTATTTAACTTTTTAGGTCTCTCTTACATTACTTGTACTTGATGTTCATGTTTATGGTTGTCCCAGTTGCATTAGTTGTTTGTGGCACTTCCTTCCCCACTAATACAGTACAACTTAGTCTAAGAGGAAATGTGGTAGTGAGAATGAAATTATTGTTATGTAAGAAAATTAATGGATGATCTAATGGGATGATGAATCAGTATTATGCATAATGATGTATGGTACTAACAATATGTGGACAGTTCTTTCTTTTCGATTATATCTGAGAGGAATATGTGCCTGTCCTCTGACAAAGATATAACAATAAAAGTGTTCAGTAGACATGAAATTGATTGAACTCTCTTTATTAAGAGAGCCAAAGTTGTGGGCTTTTCATATTATTGGTATGATATGAATCGACTAGTAGTTTCAGCTTGATTTGAATATGAGGAACCTATTGTATCCAGTTTTGTTTTACTACTTTTTCCAATGTTATGAGAAGTCACTACTAATAAGTTTGATAGAGCTCAAGTGATAGTTGACCAAACAATTTATTTAGCGAAGTGAGATATAGTTAATTTTTTTAGTCTTAAAATCATTAAGAGAATGTTGCACATTTCTATTTACCAAATTGTTGAATAGTACTTTCGTACTTGGGTGATACTTATGATACAAAAACTATGATACTTCATACTTATCTTATTTTTATGGAGAAAGATTATGAGTTGTTAAGGCTAACTCTCCTCTAGTTATGCTAACCTTCTCATGAACTCCATCCATAAAGTAAAGGCTTGGACTTGGTTGCAGTAGCAAGAGTTGGGCAACAATGGTAGCACTGATGTGGAGGGGTAGTATGTGTGTAATTCTAAGGTATTTAGAGTTGATTTAATATGTGTCTGAGAGGGCACTGCAAATGTGAGTGCAGGTGTCCATGTGTTGTGTGAGTTCAGGTGTGTACAAGTGAATGAGGATAGTACTAGAGAGGTAAGTAACAGTTAAGTGTTGAGTGCCAAGGTAGATAGGTAATTGGTTAAGATAGGTTAGATAGTAAGATATTGGTTAAAAGAAGTTGATATCAGTTAGAATAGCAATGTGGACTAGTGTTATAAGTTGGGCTAATAAAATAGAAGACTTGACAAAACCCTAATAATCATCATCATTCGTATTATCATCTCCATCATCAACACTACCAATAGATTTATATCCGTTGGTTGACTAGATACATCTTATAGTATTTTTATTGTTAGGACATAATGTTAAGCAATAGATATTATGGTATCATTATTATACTGCAATAAACAGCTAATTCTTTGTGAGTCATCTAATTCTTCCATTCCGCATTATTAAGGATATGTCTTAAGTAATATCTGTTTTCAATTATATTCTTTGTTTTCATCTATCTTACCAGATGGCACCCAAGAGAGCGACACCTCCTACTGTTAAGGAGGAAGTGATGCCTCCTACTATTAAGGAGGAAGAGATACCACCTGCTGTATCTCAGACGGGGAGTTCCAGTCACCCAGCACCTATAGCGGCTGTATCTCAGACGGGGAGTTCCAGTCACCCAGCACCCATAGCGGAGATTGATAACATAAACGCTGTTTATGCGCAGTATTTGAGGGACTGGTATCTGCCCCAGCGTATTGGATATCCTCGAGATTGATACTGTGATGTTTCATATACTTATATATTATGCATTTTGTGTGACTGTGATAATATACATTTTGTGATGCTGTTTATGCCCTGTGATACTGTGATAATTATATATTATGTATTGTGTGACTGTGATATTTGTGTGTATTAATTGTATGACTGTGATATTTGTGTGTATTAATTGTATGACTGTGATACTTTTATTTATATTAAATGTTGTTAATCCGGTGTTGAGTGTTCCACCGAAGGGGTCGACGAACCCAGAGAATTCAACGGAGGGTTGCTCCGGGTCTATTTTTAATTAGAAATTTATAAATTACAGTTTGGAACAATTCAGTTTTTTTTTTGTAAATTTAGCGACGTATTTAGCGACATTTAGCGACTCCTAGCGACGTTTTTTATACGTCGGTAAACAAGTCGCTACTTAGCGACGTCAAATGCCGTCGCTAATGAAGTCGCTAAACGTCGCTAAATACGTCGCTGTACGTCGCAAAATGCTGACATGGCAGTACTGCCAGGTCATTAAAGATGTCGCTGCTACGTCGCTATATAAGTCGCTAATTAGCGACGTTTAGCGACATTTAGTTACGTCGCTAATTAGTGACTGAGAGTCGCTAAACGTCGCTAAGTTAGCGACACGTTCTAAGTCGCTAAAAAACGTCGGTATAACGACGTTTAGTGACATTTTTTCTTTCAGCGACGTTATTATTACCGACTTCTGTAAAACGTCGCTAATTACGTCGCTAAACGTGTTTAGCGACATTTTTTTTGTCATTTAGCGACGTTTTTGGGCGTCGCTAATTTGACTTTTTCTGGTAGTGTCCCCAGCGCCCTAGAAAATTGTTCGTGGGATCTTTCCTTGTGTACAAGTTGTCTAAGACCAATGCATGAATGCAACTCTATCAAATAAACTCTATATGGATGCGGCAGTCTATAATAAGCATATATTCAATCTCTTCTTTCTGTCTCTTGTCTCTGTGCGGTCAGGCCGCCATTTCTATCTCTTATGCAGACTGGCTGCCACATTCTCTGATACCGTTCAAGCATTTTGATAACTTCTATAGAAACATATAACAATCTCTATTAAAGAAAGCAAGCTTAGAAATAGTTCTCTATCTCTTTAACTAAGCATGCAGTTCTACTCTTTCTTTAGCATATACAATGGAAATATATGAACATCTATTTCTCTTGTTTATTAGCATGACAGCGGTTCGATCGATAGCGGTGTCCGTGTAGCTAAGCATGCACATTTCTATCTTTAACTAGCATGGCAATGGTTCTATCTCTTTATCTTTAGACAAGCATACAAGTTCTCTAGTTAGGCAAGCAAGATCGTTTCAATGACAAGCTATGTGAGTTCTCTTATTAGCATACAGAGGCAGGTTCTATCATTCTTCTTATGAACTATCTTCTTAGAACAAGCATTCAAAAACTCAGATTCATTATTAAGGCGTGCAAGAATCAGAGAATGAAGTTCTGCCCACTCACCTAGATCAATCGTCTTGTGTTTCGATTGGAAACTCTCCGAGAAGATTTTCGCTCGAGCCAGCAAAACGATATCTCTTGTACATAGTGCCTACGGGCAGCGGGGCACTACATACCCACCAATAAAGAGTTTCGTCCTCGAAACTTAAGAAGAAACTTTTGATATCCTGAGCAGCGATAGTCCTCATCCCTCACCATTCTCAATCAAAAACTCTAGCAATCAAAAAATAATTACTCAGGCAGACAGAAATCAGAGGCCAAAACTCTCAAGCGATTAATCAAATCCAGAAAACTTTTTGCTAGCAACTTTGAGAATATCTATGGACTTATAGTATGGAACGTTTATTGCATTACAACAGCTGGGACATCTCTGAGTTGAAGGCAACAAAATGGGCAAAGAATTGAGTAGCTCTGATACCATTATGTCATGCCTCGGTCCCGCAGGGGGGCCGATTATCCTCGCTTGGTCCCTATGGAACCGATCGTCCTCGCACGGACGTGATACCGTGCAAGCCTAAAGTGTGCTTGCACAAGGCCAAAGATTTGAACAAGGGCAGGTAAGCTATTCAAGACAGGAGCAGCGGCAGATATATTGCAGGAAAGTAAAGAACACAATGGCATATGAAAATAAGCTCTTTATTGATAATCAATATGTGTTACAAGCGGCATTGGAACAAGGTTACAGTTCACTCAAGCTCTCTTTCTCTCGATTATAATGACACCGTTCCATACATTATGTCCCTCTATACAAAAGAATCTCAAAGCAATCTCGATACGTCTCAAGCCATCGTATCTAGAATTTTGGGTCCCTGGGATGAGGCACGACTATCGCTTTCTCGGACGATCCAGCACCTGAGAACAAGCAAACTGTTGGTGGATCGGCACTTTGGAGAAAGTACTGGTGAGTCTAAAACAACGAACAAAAGCTATACTCCCTGAAACCCACCCTAAGTAATCATGTTATAAAATATTTCATTACTAGTGATCTTTCTAGTTTTACCTATGTTCATTTCATGCAACACAGGAACAGAGTCATATTACTTCTCTTTGGAAACATCTTTGAAAACAGAGTTCATATTCGATATATAAGCAAGCAGGCAAAACAAGCAGTTCATATACGATATGCAAGATTCATATACTATCTCTGGTGCGCAGTGTGTCTCGTGAATCATATACATTTCTTTAAAGACTCTAGCAAGTATCTAGTGGACTATCATCTTAGCATATCTCTCTTAGCATCTCTATCATTCTCTTATTAACAACATCTTATTGTATAAATGAGATCGAAGCATATACGAAAATAATACTTCTCTATGCAAGCATTTAATACAGAATAGCATGTTTGATAGCATGTATATCACTTATTCAGTGATTCTTACCTTTTCGCCGAGCGGTTATCCCTGCAACAGACATATAAGTTAGCAATAATTTGCATAAACATATATGTATAAGTTTCTCTCTTTCTCTGTCCGTCTCTGCATCAAACAGTTAGGTATGCAAAAAGACCGAATCCTAGCATGCGACCTAACTATATGATGGTCCATGAGTCTCCTTCCTCAAGATTAGCAGCGGTGTTATCACGGCCCAGCACTGCACTATGTATACTCACTCATATACATAGCTTCTTTAACACGTGAACCAGCTATCTAATAGACATGAATATCCCCTGATCGCGAGGGCTTTCTTGCCTTAGTATTCCTCTAATCCCCCCAGGGAGAACGGTCCCCAGCGCTCCAAAAAATCGTTCGTGGGATCTTTCCTTGTGCACAAGTTGTCTAAGACCAATGCATGAATGTAACTCTATTAGATAAACTCTATATGGATGCATCAGTCTATAACAATCATATATTCAATCTCTTCTTTTTTCTGTCTCTTCTCTCTGTGCGGTCAGGCCACTATTTTTATCTCTTATGCAGACTGGCTGCCACATTCTCTGATACCGTTCAAGTATTTCGATAACTTCTATAGAAATATATAACAATCTCTATTAAAGCAAGCAAGCATAGAAACAATTCTCTACCTCTTTAACTAAGCATGCGGTTCTACTCTTTCTTTAGCATATACAATGGAAACATATAAACATCTATTTCTCTTGTTTAGTAGCATGGCAGCAGTTCGCTCGATAGCGGTGTTCGTGTAGCTAAGCATGCACATTTTTATCTTTAACTAGCATGTCAATGGTTCTATCTCTTTCTCTTTAGACAAGCATACAATTTCTCAAGTTAGGCAAGCAATATTGTTTCAATGATAAGCTATGTGAGTTCTCTTATTAGCATGCAGAGGCAGGTTCTATCATTCTTCTTATGATCTATCTTCTTAGAACAAGCATTCAAAAACTCAGATTCATTATTAGAATCAGAGAATAAAGTTCTGCCCACTCACCTAGATCAATCGTCTTGTGTTTTGATCGGGACCTCTCCGAGAAGGATTTCGCTCGAGCTAGCAAAACGATATCTCTTATACATAGTGCCTACGCGGAGTGGGGCACTACATACTTACCCACCAATAAAGAGTTTCGTTCTCGAAACTCAAGGAGAAACTTTTGATATCCCGAGCAGCGATAGTCCTCATCCCTCACCATCCTCAATCAAAAACTCTAGCAATCAAAAAACGATTACTTAGGCAGACATAAATCAGAAGCCAAAACTCTCAAGCAACAAATCAAATTCAGAAATCTTTTTGCTAGCATCTTTGAGAATATCTATGGACTTATTGTATGGTTTATGACAATATCTGGGACATCTCTGAGTCGAAGGCAACATAATGGGCAAAAAATTGTTAGCTCTGATACCATTATGTCACTTGCTAAACGTTACTATGCATCGCCAACAGTGATGTATAACAACGTTTATTTTTAGAGTCGCTAAAGTCTTTAACATTAGCAACGTTTTATTACGATATTACTAAAAATGTTCCTATTTTATTATATTTTATTAGTGTGATGCAACGCTACATTATAGAATCGTCATATCTCTACGATGTGAAGTGTAAAATGTGTCACAAAGCACCACTTTCCTTCAGAAAGGAGCCAGTAATGAGCAAACCCCGACAGATGTCACCATTCACAACCTAACACACAACATATGCAATGCACAAAAGTAAATGCTAGCCAGCTCGCTGCCTGTTGATGATGGCGACTCTTTACCCAACATATACATATAATATTAATTGATCCACTAAGTTGTTGACACGTACGTACATTAATAATCCATCCGTCTCGATCTAAAGTAAAGGGAAGATCGATGGATCCCATGCCATGGCTGCAATATATAGCTAAATAGATCGGTCAAGTCTTTGAGGTTCGGTGAGGCGAATTACATTAATAATGGAAGAGGGAGGGAAGCAGCTACTGGATAGGGTTCTGATAATTGGAGCATGTGGTTACGTTGGGAAAAGGCTTGTGAAGGCGAGCATAGCACTCGGCCACCCCACTTTCATCCTCTATCGGCCACACACCATTTCTCAGAGAGATAAGTGTCAGATGTTGATGGCCTTCAAGATGGAAGGAGCCAACCTTCTTCAAGTACTTACTAATTAATTAAACCTTTATTTATATATATATATATATATATATTAGTTCAACTACTCCAGTTTCTTACCTACTTCATTTTCGATCGAACGATTTTTAATTTTAATTTTAATTTCCATGCTGCATGCATATATGTAGGGTTCCTTCGATGATCACGAAAGTCTTGTCTCGGCACTGAAGAAGGTTGATGTGGTAGTTTCATCGGTTGCGAGTGACAGCATTCTCGAGCAGCTCAAGCTTATTCAAGCCATTAAGGAAGTTGGCACCATTAAGGTCGGTCATTCGGTCAAAATAGTAATAATAATAATCTGACCAATTAACTCGATCCAAACATAGAGAAATTAATTACTTACTAATTGGCATGGATAGAGTACTAGCTAGCTAGTGTCTAACGAAGCATGTATACTTAATGCTGCGCGCATGCAGAGGTACCTCCCGTCTGAATTTGGTATGGATGTGGACCGGATGGAGCATGCAATTCCCCCAGGCAACTTAATGTTCGTTGACAAGCGTAGAGTTCGTCGAGCCATCGAGGCGGCCAACATCCCATACACCTACATATCACCCAACTGCTTCGCGGGCATTTTCCTGGCAGGGTTGGCTCAGCTGGCCACTTTCATGCCACCAACAGACCATGTTAACATCTACGGTCAAGGTGACAAAAAATGTATGTATGTATGTATGTATGTATGAATGTATGTATGTACAATGCAATCATTAACTATTTCCAGATCTAGCTAATAGAGTAGCTAGGTTACGTGTTGATGGTTTAATTTGTAATTATAAATTTAAAATTCTTCTTCTTCTTCATGCATGTAATTGCAGGCATATGGGTGAATGAGGATGATGCCGCGATGTATACGATGATGGCCATAGACGATGAGCGAACTCTGAACAAGGTGCTCTATGTGCGTCCTCCAAATAATATCTTGACACAGATGGAGGTGGTTCAAATTTGGGAGAAGCTGTCTGGGAACAAGTTGAACAAAACATTCCTCTCCAAGGAGGACTGGCTCTCCACCATCGATAGTTAGTACAATTAATCTCAACTCTACTAGATCTTGAGAGCTAGCGCACACCAAGCAATTAGCTAGCTACGTTAATTTGTCCACATATATATATATATATATATATATATATATATATATATATATATGTATATATATATAAAACTGTTAGACCTTGTTTAAGTTATCTAATTTTAACTGTTGATTTGAACCATACAAATTAATAGTTAAAATTAAATGACTTAAATAAAATTCAACGATTAATAATATGGAAATACAAAATATCCTCACATACAATAGGTTCTCATGCATCAGTACTTGCTTGTTTTCATGTATGCATGCTTGACTCATGCTGCAGGAGTACCATTCTTTGAGCAAATTGCAGTCGCTCACTTGTATCAGATTTTCTACTGTGGTGATTTGGACTTCCAAGTGGATGGAACTACGCATGGTGGAGTTGATAGCAATGATCTATACCCAGATTACAAATATGTTACAGCTGAAGAATACCTGAAACGTTTTGCATAACAACCTAGCTAGTGAAATGCATGTACGTGGGGAATCTATTTTAAAAGTATTTGTCAATGAGATTATTTGCTTGTTTAGAGCCAGCCAGCCAACATTTGTGATCGATGCAGAATTTTATCTTCTTCAAACAATCGAAATAGCAAGGTGTAGGAATTCAATTTTTAGAGGAATTTTCGAATTACGAATATAATTACGAATATTAACAAATCTCTATATTATCCCTTTTATATATATATATATATATATATATATATATATATATATATATATATATATATATATATATATATATATTTGCCGCATGCAGATAAATCATGCCATGCCACTTATGTGTGTCTGTGGTTGCAACATAGTGGAAAGGCAGCGGGACATGAACGGAAAGGTCGGGAGATCAAATCACGGGGGACGGAGAAGTTGGGGCCTGACAAATATATATATATATATATATATATATATATATATATTTGCAGCATGCAGATAAATCATGCCATGCCACTTATGTGTGTCTGCAACCTTGGGGTAGGTAGGGTAGGTGTAGTTTCTCGATCGATCCTTACAAAGAAAGATGTTCCAACCGGCCCCATTGACAACCTAACACACGTCCTTTTTCAAGAAAAATGTCCCCATTGACAACATTATTGCTACCAGGGGCGGAGGTACATGGGCACTGCACTGGGCTGTAGCCCAGTGCAAAAAAAAAGAGTAATTTTCTTTTTCTTTTCAATGTTTTCTTGGGCTGTAGTTCAGCCCAGTCCACTGGGCTGTGATATGTAACAAAAAGAAAAGAAATGAGAAAGAGCAGCAGTCGGGAAAGGAAAGAAAGGAAAGGAAAGGAAAGAAAACACTCTCTCTCGGGCCTCGGCACTCGGCACAGCCGCACAAGAAAGGAAAGGAAAGGAAAGGAAAGGAAAGGAAAGAAAGAGCAGCAGACATCCCAGTCCACGACGGCCGACGGTCCGACGGCAACGTCCTCTCTCTCTCGGCACTCGGCGCAGGCCGCACAGCTAGGCTCGGCTCGGCCGCTCGGCTTTGGTAAAATCCTAACCCCAAATTTCAAATTAAAATCACCATCTCCTCCTTAGCTCCTTGGTCCTTGCCCCTTTGAACTTCAAATTAAAATTTGTAAAACCCTAACCCCAAATTTTTGGTGTTTGGTTTCATGTTTTCATCTTAATTCACTATAGGGCCAGGTTTTTCAGCTTTTGGAATATAATGGAAAATGAAGGAAACAAGAGAAAGAAAACCCTTTTTTCATTCTTTAAACCAAGGGGTGAAACATCAGGAAGTGAGAGTCTTCTCCCGGCTTCGAATGTTAATGTTTCAACCCCAAGCAGGGGCGGAGGTACATGGGCACTGCACTGGGCTGTAGCCCAGTGCAAAAAAAAAAAGAGTAATTTTTTTTCTTCTTTTCAATGTTTTCTTGGGCTGTAGTTCAGCCCAGTCCACTGGGCTGTGATATGTAACAAAAAGAAAAGAAATGAGAAAGAGCAGCAGTCGGGAAAGGAAAGAAAGGAAAGAAAACACTCTCTCTCGGGCCTCGGCACTCGGCACAGCCGCACAGGAAAGGAAAGGAAAGGAAAGAAAGAGCAGCAGACATCCCAGTCCACGACGGCCGACGGTCCGACTGCAACGTCCTCTCTCTCTCGGCACTCGGCGCAGGCCGCACAGCTAGGCTCGGCTCGGCCGCTCGGCTTTGGTAAAACCCTAACCCCAAATTTCAAATTAAAATCACCATCTCCTCCTTGGCTCCTTGGTCCTTGCCCTTTTGAACTTCAAATTAAAATTTGTAAAACCCTAACCCCAAATTTTTGGTGTTTGGTTTCATATTTTCATCTTAATTCACTATAGGGCCAGGTTTTTCAGTTTTTGGAATATAATGGAAAATGAAGGAAACAAGAGAAAGAAAACCCTTTTTTCATTCTTTAAACCAAGGGGTGAAACATCAGGAAGTGAGAGTCTTCTCCCTGCTTCGAATGTTAATGTTTCAACCCCAAGTGTTGATCATAGGGATGAGGTTACAGTTGATTTAAATTCTCTTGAACGAGATCCAGGTTTACGAATTCCGATACGCGGGCATCCTGTTAATCATAGGGATGAGATCAGACGGGCGTATATCAAAATGGGTCCATATCAGCCGAAATTGGCAGTATATCCACCGTCTGAGTTCGAAAAACAGTCTCGTCGATTTCAATACTCTTGGTTCCAACAATTTCCTTGGTTGGAGTACTCTCCTACAAAGGATTCAACATTTTGTTTTCCATGTTATCTTTTTGAAAGTGATAATGCTCTCCATTGCACATTGACTGTCAATGGATTTAAAAATTGGAAGAGAGTTAATGAGGGGACTCGATGTGCGTTTTTGACACATATGGGAGGTCCTACATCTATCCATAGATATTCTGTGAAAGCTATGGAAGGTTTATCAAATGTTACTCAACATATTAATAAAGTGATTAATGCACAGTCTTCTGAAGAAGTTTTGAAGAATCGATTACGGCTTAAGACGACAATTGAGAGTATTCGGTGGCTAAGTTTGCAAGCATGTGCATTCAGAGGTCATGATGAGTCACTGACTTCTAATAATCGTGGGAACTTCATAGAGATGATAAAATTAATGGGGAGTTTGAATGTCAACATTGATGATGTTGTATTGGAGAAAGCTCCGAAGAATGCACAGTATACTTCACCGACAATTCAAAAGAGATTTTGCATATCATGGCCAACCGGGTGAGAAGGAAAATTCGTGAAGAAGTTGGGGATGCAAAGTTTTGTATTTTGGTTGATGAAGCCAGAGATGCGTCTAACAGAGAGCAGATGGCTATTGTTCTAAGATTTGTTGATGTTCATGGTATTCTGAAGGAGCGATTCTTTGAGATTGTGCATGTTGGGGACACCATTGCTTCAACCCTGAAGAAACAAATATCTGATGTACTTGATAGGTATGACTTACATATCCACAATATGCGAGGACAAGGATATGACGGGGCTAGCAATATGCGTGGAGCATGGAATGGATTACAGGCTTTGTTTCTTAGAGATTGTCAATACGCATATTTTGTTCATTGTTTTGCACACAGACTACAACTTGCTCTAGTTGCAGCGGCTAGTAATGAGACTTCAGTTTGGCTATTCTTTTCGAAATTGACTACCATTGTCAATCTTGTTAGTGCTTCTCCTAAGCGTCATACTGAGTTACAATCTGCTCAAGCTATTGAGATTGCACATATGGTGGCTAGTGGTGAACGCGATACTAGTAGAGGGGCTAATCAGATTGGTAGTTTGCAAAGGGCTGGAAGTACTAGATGGAGCTCTCATTTTGATTCTATTTGCAGCCTAATTGATATGTATCAAGCAACTATTAAAGTACTTGAAAGCATGGTAAATGACGGTTCCTCCAATTCTATGCGTGGAGAAGCAGCTGGTTCTTTGCTTGTGATGAAGTCATTTGATTTCATATTCATATTGTACTTGATGCATAAAGTCATGGGGATTACAAACTTGCTTTGTCGGGCCTTACAACAAAAATCTTTGGACATCTTGAATGCAATGGATCTAGTATGCTCTACTAAAAGATTGCTTCAAACTTTAAGAGATGATGGCTTTGGTGGTATTCTTAGTTATGTGGAATCGGTTTGCAAAAAGTATGACATTGATATGCCCGATATGAATGCTTTTTACAGAGGAGCTAGAGGTCGTTCTTCCCAACAACGAGATTCCATTACATTTGAGCATCATTATCACTTTGATATATTCAACTCTACAATAGATTTTCAATTGGAAGAGTTGAATAATAGATTCAATGATGAGGCAGTAGAAATCCTTAAGCTGAGCTCTGCTTTACAACCAAATGATTACTTCAAATCATTTGATGTTGATCATCTGTGCATTCTTGCAGATAAATTTTATCCGGCCGATTTCAATGATCAAGATATGCATTATTTGAGATGTCAATTGGAGCATTATCAGGTTGATGTACTTCATCATGAAAAGTTCCAAAATATATCAACAATTTCTGAGTTATGTCAGACATTAGTTGAAACAAACAAGTCACAATATTACAATTTGATCGACAAGTTGATTCGTCTTGTTTTAACTCTTCCTGTTTCCACAGCAACTACAGAAAGAGCATTTTCAGCTATGAAGCTTATTAAAACTAATTTGAGAAGTAAAATGGATGATGAGTTCTTAGCCGATGCTATGGTCATCTACATTGAACGAGGAATTGCTGAAGATATTGACTCGGATTCTATAATAGACGAATTCTATTCTGTAAAGAACCGAAGAGTGCAACTTCGATAGGGTATCTTGCTGAAGATATTGACTCGGATTCTATTTTGTTGCCAAACTTTATTAAGTTGCCATATAGAGCACTTATTCTGTTGCCAAACTTTATTCTATTTTGGCTCTCGATGATTAACATTTTGTATCTTGTAAAGGAATTTATTTACAATGTATGTCCCAAGTGTAGTGATGATGTGTAGAGATGATGTGCAGGCATTCTAATCTCTATTCTGATGATGTGCAGGCATTGTGATATCTATATAACTTATACTATATCAGTATAAGTCTTAAGCTGATGTGCAAGAATTTATTTATTTATAATGGCAATGATGATGTGCAGGCATTCTGATGTCTATTCTGATATCCCAATCTCTATGTAATTCATCTCCTTACAATGGCAATTTATTTTTTTATACTAAAATCTGGCAGTTACTTCAGTAGTTCTTGGCTTCTGGAGTTCCTCTCAACCACTTCAGTTACTTCACTAGCCTAGCACACTGCAATCTGACACCTACTGAAGTGGGTATTTTAGTTATGGATTTTTAATTACATATGTTATGGGTATTACTTCAGTATGCCAAAGTCTGAAAGTAACTGCAATCTGATACTTACTTCAGAATCTGACACATATAGCAATCTGACAGTAACTGCAATCTGACACCTACTTGAGTGGGTATTACTTCAGTATGCCAAAGTCTGAGATTGAAGGAGATGAATTACATTACTGATGCTTTGATATGCCAAAGTCTGAGCCATACATTTTTTGATAAACTTTGATAGAGAGGGATTTATTTGAGATGAATTACATAACTGCAATCTCCCATTTTATTTCCAATTATGTGAGCTTGAATTATTTGTTACTGATTACATTAGTCATATTATAGCAGTTATTGCAACAGCTTAATGGATTTTTAAGGGATTTATTTACAATGCATAACTGCCAATGTTTCTGATACTGAGCCATACTTGCCAAAGTCTGAGCTATTCTGATACTTGCCAAAGTCTGAGCATATACTCATGCAACAGTATAGCTAAAAAGTTAATTCCTTTGCTGTACCCCTTGTTATATTGTCATAAAACACTCATCTCTGTCCTTTCTACAGATACTCAACTAATGTATCCTTGTTCATATTTTTTGGAGCACATTTATAACCAAACTGGTCACCCATGATTTGCATATGCTTAACAATTTGAAACAGATCAGATTTATGAGCACATTTATGACAAAGATCAGATTCATAATCATAATTAAGCGTGCCATATATGTAGCTTTATGGAATTTATCTTTTTGTGCCTGAACTATTCCTTTTTCCCTTTCTGATCATATATTTATAGTCATCTCCTAGTGCTATAATACATGCCAAAGCATGTCTGAGTGGTTCACTTAAGAGTTAGGAATGCAATTTTATGTATGTTTATTCAGTAAAATTGAACTCTGCAGCTGTTTATATATTGTTCTGAATTAGTGCCTTGTCTTATGATTAGTAATGCTGATGTCTTTTCCTTGTGAAAGTACTAACTAACTAACTAAAGCATATGGTTAATTTCTTCTTTCCCCATTCTTTACTTATAAATAATCCATGCATTTTGGAATAATTATGTTCAAGAATAAGCTCTGTATTGTTCCCAGTTAAGCACAATCATACTTTCTGCTCATACACAGATAGAAGCTGATCAAATAGTATGGACAGGCTTGCTTCTTCTAAAGTTGTAAGATAATAGCATACATTATTCACTGTTTAGGCTATCATTAATTATTAATAGCAGCATTATATGATTCCTTGTACCTCCTTATGGGCTAGAATTGAACTTATAAACTTATAACCATGATAGCCAGTTATATTATTTGGATCCAAAACTATATTAGACTAATGGGTTTATGTCAAAGATAATCAGAGATATGACCTGTTCCAGATTGAATTACTTCGAGTACAATACTACAATGTCCATTTACCACCCAAACAAGATTTTCAATGCTTGTAGTGCTTGTCAGTTTGGGTCTAAACCTCAGCCTTGTACTTCAGTTATTTCGCTTCAGCAGAAAGAGATACCCATCTTGTAGTCATCCATGTTCTGGTTTACTGATATAACTTCAAGGGAATGCTAGAAACTGGGAATGTCACTGATATCAACTTCACTGACATCATTTTTTAGTAGTTTTTGAGAGAAGGCTAAAGTTTTTGAGAGAAGGTGCTGTTACTGAATCCTGTTCAAGTACACAATACTAGTACAATACAGTATTTTTTAATCATTCACTTTAAACTAAGTCTTTTATTAATATGCCTATCTTTGTTATTTTGCAGGCTGCTCTGCCCCAAGGAATTGTTCCATTTGTGTTTGCCAAAGAATATAGCACCCTGGCATACTGAGAACAGGGTTAGTACTCTTTTACTAGAATGCTTTAAGTGCCATTTTTATAACCCATGTCACTTGCAAGGTTCTTATATCTATCCTCTTAATCTTTATTATCCATGCCTAAGTGCATATCTTATATCTCAAATTAAGTTCTTTGATGAGTCTCTTAAGAACTTAATTGTTCATTGCCTACTTATATTTCTGTCAATGTCTGGGAGAAGCCTTTGATTGGGTGTCCCTGTTGATTCTTTTGTCTTCTAAACATATGATGGTTTCGTTCCTAAAATGTTTTGCTCTCTACGATTGATACTGATCCAACTCTTATATTGTTTTCTTGTAATTTTCTGATATCATAAATCCTTACCTAAAGAGCTATATGTGAACCTAAAGAGCTATATCATAAATCCTAAAATGTTTTGCTCTCTACGATTTATACTGATCCAACACGACGAACAATTGATGGACAATTTTGTGTACCTTTTCAATTTTCACAGGTTTGCTTGAAGATTACTATGTATACCTATTTCCGGTATGTGATTCTCCATTACCAGGCATTGATTTCCTTGTTCTTTCTTACAAGCTATATCTTCTTTTTTTATAACTGAAATTTGGCAAGTATTCACCGTGTTTTATTAAAGAGGGAATAACGAAACATACAAATATTCAAGGTCTCTTTGTCGAATCATCGAATTTACGAAGGAAACTCTGCCAATTTTTTGGCAAAATTTTTTAGAATCTTGTAGTAACTATTAGCTAGCCCACCCTATTCCAAAATTCTGGCTCCGCCCCTGATTGCTACCAAGTTCTTAATTCACACATCATTTTTCATAGATCCATCCAACTGTCATGTGTATTATAGAAGTAATTAACTCGCGCAATAGATGCATGTGATCATGAGTTCTAGTGAGGACCATGAGGTGATCTAGTGAATGAGTTAGTGTCAAGAGTGGAAGTGGTAGAGTGTGTGTTGATGAGCATTGTTGTATGTGTTAAGTATAGTTATGAAGTTAGTGTCTGTGTACTAGAATGTCTAGAGAGTGCAAATGTTAAGGGTGTATCAAGATTTGAATGAGTAACATGTAATATGTGTAGTATGCCAGTGAGTATCTTTCACGACCCGCACCCGGTGTAAGGGCACGAGTACTTGGGTACGTTCAACTCAGAGGTCGAGCCATGTTAGGGCATGGGTGGGCTGCAGACCCCCCCCCACCACCCCCCCCCCCTCCACAAATATCTGGAAACAAATTTAAATTTTTTTTAGGGATCTACATCTTCAAGAAGTACTACAGCCTACAGGTTGGTGTTATGGCTCTGCCTCTCCCTCTACTTCCTCTACTCCAGCTTCCTCTTTTCCACCGCCACCTCCAGAGCGGTCACCGAAGTCTCGACCAGGGCCGACCACCCATCGGACCTTAGGATCTATGTCTACGACATGTCGTCCAGCTACAACAGGGACTGGCTCGCCGATGGGAGGTGCTGGTCGCATCTCTTCGAGACGGAGGTGGCAGTCCACGAGGCGATGGCGGGCTTTCCACTCCGGTCTTGGACCCAGGATGTAACGACCCGTTCCATTCAAGCGGACATCCGATTCAAATGGCGCAAGTGCAATGACCCAACCCGCTTTGCTCAACGAGAAGACTCGTTTGAGGCAAAGAATTTCTAGACTTGGCCCTTCAGGAGATCGGACTTAGACTTTCAAAGGCTCGCTCGGAGAATCGCTCGACCGAAGCGTATCATCGCTAAGGTGGGTGGCTTCGATGAACTTGTCTTTGCTTAGCCAGCACACTTAAAATATGGACGATACATGCTAGTCGCTAGGTGAATCACCCCAGCATGCTAATAAATAATACAACGTACCTAGCTAGGGGAATAATCTCATATTGTATTGCTTGTGTTAGAACATAAAAATAAAACTTGGCTTATAAATGGACCCTCGCATGCTATATTTGCTTTGTGCAAGTAGACCCCGCTATGCCTCGAGTAAGATCGTTATATACTCTCCGTAGTGCACTGCTTTACTTGTTTACACTACACGTCCATAGATTATATTGCTCGATATGTCCCTTTACGATTTCACTCATCGCTTTACCTTTAGACCCATGCCAATGTAAATGCTTATGTTCACACAAATACAATGATTGCCTGCTTATATGTTAACTTGTACTCGTTGCCTCGTTTCAATGCTTATCACATAATTTTATGCCACAATCAAGTAAACACTATCTTGTCTTGCATTCATCCAATTCACCGGAAGGCTATCTAATAGTCATTCCGTGCAAGTATGAACCTGAAAGTATCCGGGACCGTTAGGTCGCCAAGGCATCTCCGAACCAGGGGATTGCACCATGTCAAGTTTAACTCTGAACGAGAATCATTTCAATATCACAGCTTGTGGAGCATAATCGTTCTGAACAAGAATCAAGAATTAACATGCCATGTCATGAATCCCGTGAACCTGAGACCCAAGACTTGCATGTCGCAGACAACTTGTGCATAAGGTATTCAATCTGTTCCTGCGGACGGTCTCCAGGGCATTGGGGCAGATCCGATCCGGACAGAACATCTGTTAGTCCGTCTGTTTCAGGCAGGATGGCGTGTAGCACCTTGTGAACCTTCCTTCACGCCATTCTCGCTCTTAGACTAAGTAGTCACCTATTTCGGGCATGATGGATGTGACGCCTCGTTCCTTGAGTCGCATACTATTCTCGCTTTTGACTACACCTGTCCTTTATGGCTATGCCAGCGACTCAGGTTCATATAGATAAGTCATCATCGCTTAGCGGCAATCCGCGTACGATTCATTGCATCCTACCCGGTAATCAAAAATAGCTGAACGATCATGAGTATAACATACTAGTACATATTGAACACTTGAACACTTGAACACCCATTGCAATACACCTGAGTAATCCATGTAACTCGTGCACCTGAAACAGAACCTCGCTCACGACACTTGTGTTTGCAAATGCAATTGCCCCTGGATTTTATTATATATGCTCATGCTTGGTTTAACTTGGTTTACCTTGGACAGTGAAGGACGAATGATAAGTTGTTAAGTCTCGCCGTGTTCCTTTATATCACACAGCACACTGCCACACGAGTTATGCTTTTCATTATGCCATAAAACTGATCCTAAGACAAGAATAGAAAGATAACTTAATAGATAGTGCACGGAACCTATATAACATATTTGGATTTGTCGAGCGAGCGAGAAGACTCACAACCAGTGCATTCATGTACTGATAACCCACCAGACTACTTGGAGGGTGCGGAAGAACCTCGTTCAGTGCGGATACCCCCTTCGTGCATGCTAAGACGTGGAGTTCACTTTGGAGCCTTGGAACGTTGCGTCCAGAACTGAAGCACATATACAAGACATAATATTGAAACATCGCCTATGTATCATTCCACAAATGTAGCCACTTGGCACGCTTTTACTGTTAAGAGAGAAAGAGGCTTTAGCGACTTGTAATCTCGGCCTAGCGCCAATTATAACACTCGTTCAATATCAATAAAGAGTTTGTTTTACTTCTATACTTGTGTTATTTAATGCTTCCGCTATTGACGACTCTGTGAACTTGTTACCAATCTCCTGTTCGTTTCTTATTCCGCTGCACTCGGACTATCTGTGCGACTTTATGGTTTAGATATTTTATCGCCTGCTCGGATCATGGCCTTGCACGGGCGCGGCTTGAGATCGTGCGATATCATGTCAAGATGGAAAAAGATCGTCTCGTGGGAGTGCTGGCACCGTGATTCGCACCTAGCGGGGACGTCCGATTACCTACGGAAGATCAGGGCGTGACATATTGGTATCAAAGTATGGCTTTACGCCTTTGGACTTCTTATCGATTTTCTCAGTTTCGAAAGCTCGTTCGTGGGTTATGTGCATACACTCTCTCTCAATGTCCCAATAGAATATTCTATACAATGAGTCTAAATACTTTCAAAAGTGCATGTGAATAATATGATTGCTTGTACGAAATTGTGATGCGAAGGCCTTTGTTCTGACCTGTGTTAGACTTTGTGGGAATAGACTCATGGTAGAATTTATAAGTTTTGTGCAAACCTGAATACCTATACGTGATTAACCAGCTGGTTAGTGTGTGAAATAGAATATCGTTTGGACGGTTATCTATGCACACAGCCTTTTGGCTAAGTTGTGTTGAGTATCGCACGCCAAGACCCTTTTGGTGTGAGCTAGTTGCAAGTGAGATTGGGATATTATTCAGATAAAGATAAGTTGGACTTAGAATGAAAACCGATAGAAATATTATCAGATTATCGTTAAGGCGAATATAGAGAATCGTGCCTGAATTTTAATAAATAGCTCGAATGGTATTTCGTGTCGGAAAATACAAATCAGATATGGTTTACTTGGACGACTATCAACAAGGATATATAAGAGACTAAGATTTATCAGACGATGCTAGGTATCATGGAAGAATTCTAAGGAACGACTTGGTGAATATACTAGAAAGTGATGCAGACACCGATTGAGGATTTAATTGGATGACTCAATTCCTGAGTTGTGTATGGATTATTTTGGAAATGTTCAAACTGATTCATAGGTCTCATACGATATTTGGATTGAACGATTTGAGAATGTCATGAACAAATGATAAGGCTTATATCGAATAGGGGCTCAAAGTAATAAAATCGATATCTTGGTCAGGAAAACTTGGTGGAAACTTGATGGATCGTGCGAGCAATTTTAAATTGAATCAAACAGATTGAACTTGAGTAGAATATCACTCGAATAGAGTTAGTCCGAGAATACATATTATGGTTCGATGAAAGAGGTAAGCGATAACGAATTTGATCTGGAGTTTGGAAGAACGATCTTGAATCTAATTCAAATGATAACCTTCGAAATCAGTCCCAGAGAGAATGATTATCTTACAATAGTGCCGGTATGATAATTTTACGTACGGCGGGGATGATTGAACTCATGGGAACATGTTCGATGATTATTCAAATAAACTTGATGAATGGAACGTATCAAAAATGGATAGACTTTGGCTTAAATATTTGAAACTTAGTTATTTGAGGAATACCAAAAGTAGACTATGGATTTATCAAATGGTAACATTGAAGTTAGATGATTTTGCTAGACGAATTATAATCACTGCATGAACGAACATGACTTGATGGATTTTATATATAACTTGGATGGAGTAAAGTAAAATATAAAGGTGCCTCGATCGTTTCGAAGATAACCATAACGTTCGATATTCTTGTCTTGTGCGAGCGTAACTCTATGCTCGTACATGCGTCACACCCGGATTATGATAATTATCTAGCGGGAGCGTTGGATTGGTGATCTCAAGCCCAACGAGGATGATCGAACTTGCGGGAGACCGGTGCGTGACAATTGATGGATCGTCTTGACTTTTGGTTCGACACGATAAGAAGAGTTCGAGAATACGAGTAAATCAGAAGTATTTCCTGGATGAGTTAGCCTAGAACCTAGAGTAAGTCATACTTGATTTTTTCGTGAACGGATACATAAATCATGTTGGACGACTTAGAGTTATAATCAAAGGTTTAGAACTGAATCATGGCTTGGTGGTCTAGACTTAGAAATGTTACGCCCCGGTCCTGTAGGGGGGACGATCGTCCTTGCTTGGTCCCTACAGAACCGATCGTCCTCGCACGGGCGTGATGCCGTGTAAGCCTAAAGTACGCTTGCATATGGCCAAAGCTTTGAACAAGGGCAAGTAAGGTATTCAAGACAGGAGCAGCGACACATATATTGCAGAAAAGTAAAGAACACAATGGCATATAAAAATAAGCTCTTTATTGATAATCAAGATGTGTTAGAAGTAGCGCTTAGCCGAGGTTACAGTTCGTTCAAGCTCTCTTTCTCTTGATTACAATGATACCGTTCCATATATTATGTCCCTATATACAAAAGCATCTCAAAGCAATCTCGATACGCCTTAAGGCATCGATTCTAGATTTTTTGGTCCCTGAGATGAGGTACGGCTATCGCTTCCTCGGACGATCCAACACCTGAGAACAAGCAAACTGTTGATGGGTCAGCACTTTGGAGAAAGTACTGGTGAGTCTAAAACAACGAACATAAGCTATAATTCCTGAAACCCACACTAAGTAATTATGTTATAAAATATTTTAATACTAGTGATCTTTCTAGTTTTACCTATGTTCATTTCATGCAACATAGGAACGGAGTCATATTACTTCTCTTTGGAAACATCTTTGAAAACAAAGTTCATATTCGATATATAAGCAAGCAGGCAAGACAAGCAGTTCATATACGATATACAAGATTCATATACTATCTCTGGTGCGCAGCGTGTCTCATGAATCTGTCATGACCCGCACCCGGAATTTGGGCATGAGCCGTGGGTACGTCCAGCCTACGCCGCAGTATCGACGGTAGAACGCTGTCTAGGTCTCAAACATAATACATCCTGTCAATAGTCTCAACTCCGTACGGAGGACAATGATAATATGAATCCACAGTTCTATAAATATACTCAATCACAAGCTATATGAAAGTAATTGGCACGATGAGAAATAGGAAATAAAGAGTTATATCATAAGCCAAATACAAATAAGTACATCACAAGTCCTGAGTCTAGATGTCCTCAAAAGTCACAAATAATAATACAACTCAATCTCAGTCTAATACAATAATACAAGAAATAGAGTAATCTAAGTGCAGGCAGGTAGGATCTCCTCTAGGATAGGCAACTCCTCTGGGAATACTGGAGTAAAATCTCCCTCTAGTCCCGGGCCGTAGTGGGTGGGGCAAAATTCCTCCAAGTCCTCTGAAAATGTTATCCAGTCAGGATTGGAGCGAAGCACAAACACTAACAACAGTTTCATTTATGTTGACAAAAACTATAAAATATTGTAAGGAATACAAGATGAAATAAATACTGAAAATGTAGAGTACTGGAGAATATGAAATAGGCAATAGAACATCTAGCAATGAACAATATACAGTGAATGCTAGAACAAGTGAATCTGAAATAAAGAATAACATCTAGCTAAGTGTTTGAAATATTAGTTTATTATGTGATCAGTTTGGGACGAGATCAGGCTGGTTACATATGATTAGCTATAATTCTTGTAGGTCAGGCTAACCATCTGGTTAGCTATGATGCATGTAATGGTCAGGCTAATCATATATAACAGCTATGAAGCATGTAAATAGTCAGGCCGCACCCGACGTGAGATGTGGGGTGAGCTATGATGCATGTAGAGTTTGGGTATGATCACATAATCTACTAATGTTTCTCCATCCCCAGCTAGCACAATAGATTCCAATCACGACTCCTTATGACGGGTATCTAGGGTGCTAACCCGTGTATCCACAGTGTCAGAATCAAGTATGTAATACAACTAGATTTATAGAAGTAATCAACAAAAACAAAAACTGTCAGAGAATGTACTCGCCTGTGGTCACGATGAATATGTGAGGATCGATGTCCAAAATGGAGTCACAAAGACCTAATTATGGAATATAAATGTCAAATGCTGAATTAAAGGAAATAACATGTTTAGTTAATTAAATTTATGAGGCTTCTAGGTCATACTAGAACTTCAGGTCAATACTAGTCAACCTGGTCTTATACTAGGCCAATTCCAAAGGATATAAGTATACTAGGGTTTTCTAGCTAATAAGATGTGTTGATTATACCAAATGATATATATAATTACCTAACTCATGTGTATACCTGTATTACATAGTGTCTTAATTGCTCACTAAAGTGATACCTACTGATACTAACCAATTACCTTAATTATTAAGTAACTAGCTTTAATACCTTGAATCCAAACCCAAGATACCTACTAAACAACAAAAACTGACTAAAACTCACTGTTACTGACACACTACTAAACTTCACTGACTGACACCACTATACAAATCACTGATACTTAACATTCTCATTGAAACAAATGCACACTACTAATCCTACTGATACATCCACACACACAAGTTCTGAAACACACATAGGTCACACATACACACTGGTATACACTCTCAGGCACATTACTGACATAGTTATTCACATAGGCACACTGGTTCTTATTGAGGCATACACAGCTACTCACAACACATAGGTATACTTCTCAGTCTACACACTGATACACCACTGAAACACACACACTCAACTACTGAACTACACACATCTAACTCACACAAACCCACACTGCTACTGATACATAGAACCTGGGAATTCTCACTTATCTCAGTGATACACAGTGCACTCTAGAACTAACACAGGCAGGTTACACATACGTGGGTATTCACTCACTGATACATAAGTTTACTCAGTCACTTCACACAGGCATTCTCACACAGTTAACTGATACACAAACACACTGCACATACCTACACATGTAGACACAGCCCCTGGACTGCTACTGCACTGCTAAACATCACTCACACATAGCTCACACTGACACTCACAGGTTCTCATACACTCAGGCATACACAGACATAGGAACTGAACTTCTCTGATACACTCACACAACTGCACAAAGCCCTAACACACCTACACACACTGATTTACATACACAGTTTTACACACTGTTCTAACACTGATACTCTACACAGGAAACACACACACATGTATTCACTGCTCACTCACACACACAGGGATACACTCACTGGCACTTGCAAATACCTACACACAGTGAGACACATAGGCAGACACATGTACTTAGCTAGGTTTACACACAGATACATACTGATCTACACTGATACACACAGTTACACACTCTACATACACATTGGTTTCACATTGAGGCACAAGTTCACTGATACTCACGGGTTGCACACACTAGGTACAGTTTCAAATTCGACTGTACATAGAACTTCCCAAAACACATCTACACACAGGTTCTACACTAAGGCTCAAACCCGACTACACAAGAAAATCTCCAAATCCCGACTGTACAGTAACCCCTACTGCACACAACCTGTTTTGACAACGCAAATATATTTATGTATATAGATTTGTATATTAAAATATGTAGTAAATAGAACACATAGATAGGCAAACCCCTAATAAACATATCACCAAGCACTTGGTGTGCTAAAATCGAACCCATACACAGAACTTCTAACAAACCCCAAACAAAACCCTAAAACGAGATCCAATCCTTCACGTTGGAGGTATAATCGTGCCTACACGAAATCCCTAGGGTTTGGGTTCCAGAAATTTGGGGAAAAAGGACCCGAATGTACTCCAAAACCCTAATTTCTCCTAGGTCTTCATGTATAACCCTAAAAATCAAAATCTAAACACCAAGGTGGGCTCCTAATGGCTAAACACAAATAAAAACAGAAATTAAATGGATTAAATTTGGGTTTTACCTATTGGGAGATGGTTTCCCAATGAAGGTTCTCTTTCTCCAAGTCTTCTTGGTCCAAGCTCCTTGCTTCTCTTTTGATGGAGGAGGAAAGTGAATTTTTTAGGGTTTGATTCTGAAATTTGGGGGTGAGGGAATAGTTTTTCAAATGGAGGCTAGGGTTAGGTTTTCTTTTTTCATGAAGGAATAGGTTGAGGGAGGCTCCCTTTCATTATATAGGCTAGGGTTAGGGTTTTAAATGCAAGGGTTAAATTAACCCTCCATGTTAAGTCATGAAGAAATTAATTAACTAAGGTTTAGTCATTTCTAGGATTTGAGATTCTAAACCTAAAATTGAAATATAGGATTTCCCTAATGCTAGCTTACAAGTTAGGGTTTGGCCATTAGGGTTAGGCCTAATGGGATTTCTAGGGTTTAACCTAAAACCTAATCATCAAGAATACCTCTTTAATATTTAATAAACTCAACACACTAATTATTTACATAATTTAAATCAAATAGGGAATTTACACTAATGCCCTAATCTGGAAATATGGTAGTGACAAGTCTACCCTCCTAAAAAAAAATTCGTTCTCGAAATTGGATTGAACTAGAACAAGAACGAAAGCAAATAAGGAATTATACCTCAAGTCTCGAAGAGATACGGGTGTTGCTCGCACATTTCGTCCTCTCTCTCCCAGGTCGACTCTCCTGGAGAGTGATGTCTCCATGCAACACGAACCAAAGGGATAGTCTGGTTCCGCAACACCTTCTCTCTACGATCCAAGATCTCGGGTAGCTGAGAGTCGGACCAACCTCGATCTCCGAGTGATCAAGTACGTGACTAGGGTCTGCCACATACCGCCTCAGCTGTGACACGTGAAACACATCATGCACTCCCTCTAGTGCATGCGGCAAGTCTAGTCTATACGCTACTGCACCTACCCTCGCAAGAATACCGAAGGGTCCGATGTAGCGTGGGCTAAGCTTTCCGCCTCTACCAAAACGAATCGTGCCACATGTCAGAGAAATTCGTAGGAATACTAGATCGCCAACCTAAAACAAAACAGTCTCAACACGCAGTCTAAACAAAACAATCACAACCCAGAAAATAATAATATATACCTGAAACTCAAGGGGTCTACGGTGGCTATCGGCCCAATGCCGCTGTCTGTCCTGCGCCACTCGCAGTCTATCTCTGATGAGTTTCACCTTTTCTACTGCATCTACGACCATTTCTGGTCCTAGCAAGGCTCTCTCTCCAACGTCGTCCCAAGATAACGATGTACGACACCTTCGTCCATAAAGAGCCTCAAATGGTGACATCTCGATGCTGGCCTGGTAGCTTTTGTTATAAGCAAACTCTACCAGGTGCAGATGATCCTCCCAAGAACCTCCGAGATCTAAAA
Organism: Iris macrosiphon; assembly: GCA_036927795.1. Lineage (NCBI taxonomy): Eukaryota > Viridiplantae > Streptophyta > Magnoliopsida > Asparagales > Iridaceae > Iris > Iris macrosiphon. Next base: position 58,487,880 of record JAYESA010000019.1, read on the forward strand.
CGCAAGTGCGTAGCATATCCTCGAGAGTCTGAATAGTCCTTTCAGACTGCTCGTCTGTCTAGGGGTGGTATGAGGTACTGAACTTGAGCTGAGTGCCCAAGCTAGCCTGCAGACTCCTCCAGAAGTGGGAAGTGAAACGACTATCCCGATCCGAGATGATGCTCACAGGAACTCCATGAAGTCTGACAATCTGTCGCACGTACATCTCTGCTAGCCTCTCTGTCGACGTGCCTACCTTGAAAGGTAAGAAGTGGGCTGATTTGGTCAACCTGTCCACGATGACCCAAATTGCGTCCTTCCTTCCTGGAGAACGCCGGAGCCCTGAAACAAAATCCATGGTCACGTGCTCCCACTTCCACTTTGGAATAGGTAAAGGTTGAAGCAATCCACCTGGCCTCTGTCGGTCCACCTTTACCTGCTGGCACACTAGACACCAGGATACGAAGCGTGCTACTTCGCGCTTCATTCCATACTACCATACGTGCTCCCTCAAGTCTCGATACATCTTGTTGGCACCAGGATGCATCGAGTACTGAGAGCGGTGTGCCTCCTGCAAAACCTCCTCGCGCAGCTCCCCGCTCGGCACACACATCCTCGTGCCCTGCCGTAAAGAACCATCATCTGCGATAGTAAAGTCGTCCGACAATCCTGTCCGAACCTGTGCCCTGATACTCCTCAGAGCCTCATCATCATACTGTGCAGCTCTGATCCTGTCCATCAACTCGGACTGTATCTGCAATCCCCACATCTGAATCTCAGCACCGGTGACTAGCACCTCAATTTCCAAGCTTTTCAGATCAGCCAACAAATGTCTATCTGTCATCAAGTACATAGCCATCGGATACCTGCTCAAGGCATCAGCGACTACGTTGGCCTTTCCTGGGTGGTACTGCAATGAGATATCGAAGTCCTTCATCAACTCCAACCACCTCCTCTACCTCATGTTCAGCTCCTTCTGTGTGAACACGTACTTTAAGCTCTTATGGTCTGTGAAGATCTCTACACGCTCTCCGTACAGGTAATGTTTCCACAACTTTAGAACGAAGATAACTGCTGCCAACTCCAAATCGTGGGTGGGGTAGTTCTTTTCATGAGGGCGTAACTGCCTGGAAGCATAGGCAATTACCTTCCCGTGCTGCTGAAGAACACATCCCAGACCCTTCCCTGAAGCATCACTATTGTCACGCCCCAGTCCTAAAATACGTAGGACCAGGATACGTAAGCATGCCAGCCGTATGAATATGACACTCCAATATATGGAACCCATATTACACGTACTCTGTAATATGAATAACAATTCACTAGTGGTAAACACATATGTCACAGGCATAACTAAATCTCATCCACATAAATCATATATAAATGAATAACCAATACCTATACTAGATCTCAATGTAAAGTATCTAATGATGGTAGTCGGATGGAAATAAATCCACTACCGGACTAGAATATAGAATAGACAAGGTAAATACAATATGAATATCTACTACCAATCACGAACTCGAAGAGAAGTCCTCATCGCAATATACGTAACAAGTTCGGATCTGTGCTCATGTGAACACTCAAGAACAGAAACACCTGGCAGAGAACCAGGTCCTCAGAGGGACATAACAAGATACTTAAACACATGCCATAAAGTAAATACTGTGAAAACTCAAGGGTGACCTAACCATCTAAGTGAAATGCACTTTGAGGACAACTTGAGTATATGGGAAAGTGTAGGCTAGACATATGCTGACGTAATTCACCAATCGTGACAACTGGCTAGTATATGCCACATATGCCCCCATAGGAGGGCGCTCAGTAATAACGTCCATATCGCTCCATAGAACGTGGCATCAGTGTAGTATATATCGTCCATATCACTCCGTCGAGTGTGGCATCAGTGTAAAGGAAGTGGGGTGTGCCATATGCCTACTAGTCGTCCTCCCCGCCCAATGATCTAAGCATGTTGTATCCACAACACGCGTCAGCTACTACGCCTCGGCGTCGTAACTCTGGCTCATAGTTTATCGCTAGAACAGTAGCCCAATCCTTACAACCAATAATGACAAGGATGGGACCATCGTACCACGCTAGTCTATGCTCCACCTACCAATAACTGCTAAGTCTTCTAACATGCATCACTATTAGCAGTTATTTCCTATCCGTCGCACGCCTACACGTACAGGTGGCCAACCATATATGCAGGACCGTGCCCTACATGAGACTCACAATACGTGTACGAAAATGTGTCAAGGCCTGGGAGTCATACCAATAACTCCACACTTTAGGTGGGTCCACTAGACACTAGGTCAGACACTATCCTAATGTCAACGCATCCGTTAACTGCACCCGAGTCTCTCTCGGATGCGCACAATTTAAGATAATAAACATGCATCTAATGTACAGAATTTAAACAGTATAACAAAGGCAAGGTATACTTGCCTGGCAGGCGACTGTGTAGTCCCAATAACCAGCTCCGGAAGTGGCGTAGAACCAACCCAATCAGTCCTCGGTGTCAGCGTGCGCAGGTACGGGAATTGGGGTGACTGCTGCGGGTTGTCTGGCAAGAGTGACGAGTCTCCGATGACAACGATGGCGATGGTAATGATGATATAATGATTGGGTTTTGGTTAAGGGGATGATTTGGCCAATGGTGGTGGTTATATTAAGGATGGGGTTTAAATGGTGATGATGATCACAATGGTGATGATTATGGAATCAAGATATTATTTATGATGATAGTGGTGACATGGTTGATGACTAGGTTAGTGGTGACGAGGGCGATGATGTGGAGGATGGTGATGATGATCGTAACGTGATGATGATGACGAAGCGTGTTGTTGATGATGATGCTGGTGGTGGCTCTCCGGCTAGGCAAGCTCCGGCCAAGGCGGAGGAGGGAGTCAGGGAGGAGGAACTCAGGAAGAGGACTCGGTGCTGCTCCGGCCAAGTGGAAGGGGAGGCTGGCCGGGGCTGTGCAGGGAGGAGGAGGAGAGGAGTGGTGGTGGTGAAGGGTGGCTATGGCAGCAGGTTGCAGTCGGAGGGAGGTCGTCGAGAGGGTGGTGGTGGTGTGTAGACAGCAGGGAAGGAGGAGGTGGAGGCCAGGGTGGCAGGCGGAGGTCCGGCCATGGAGGTATTGACGACAGGAAGGAGAGAAGCAGGGAAAGGGAGTCGAGGTTGATGGGCTGATGGTCGACGTGCTTCAGGCGAGCGAGGCTCGGCGAGATTCAGTCGAGCGGGGGAGTTGCTCGGCGTGGGTGGCTGTCGTCGGGACGGGGGGGGGTGTCGACTGGTGGAGGCTCGGGAAGAGAGGAGATCGGGATGGGGAGATAGACGGAGGAGAAGGAGGGGGTCGTGGTGGTTCAGGCGGCCGCGGTTGTGTGGAGGCATTCAGTCCGGCGCACACAGTCGGGTGCGGGTACGGCGAGACTAGATGCAGAGGCGGGGACGAGTGGGTCAGGCGGAGGACGGTGAGGGCAGTGGGTTCTCCGACTAGGGGTGGGTGCACCGCATTCAGGTGAGCGTGCTCAGGCTGGTTGTGGCTCGGGAACTGTTCAGGCGGTGGGCTCGGGTCTCTGGTCGGCGGGGATGAAGGGAGAAAGGGGAAGAAGATGGTGAATAGGGTTTGTAAAGGTCGGCTGGGAGCTTTAGATGTTAGGGAAAAATAATGGAAAAATCTAAGGTGATATATACATATACAATAGGGGTGGGTGTTTGACCTAGACAAGTTTGACTGGTCAACCCCTCTTGGGATTGGGCCTTGGGCTCACTTGGGGGTGTTTGGAGGGCCGTAATTTCATTGGTTAAATGCAAGGGTGGGTTTAATATACGGGGCGATGTGCGCGCGTTGCACATCCCGAAAAATTACGGAAAACTCCACATAAAGGAAAAATTTAGTTTCTTCACGTATTGTCCGATGGTGGGGCACCTCGATACGTTTTGCATAAAAGTCCCCAACAATCGAGAAAATTGCACAAAGGCGAGAATTAGATTTAATTTATGAAATTGAATGCGCACGATATTCCAAAATTAATTCGGAGTACCTGTGAATAGAATTAGGTCAGACACAAGCATCTGGGCGTAGAGGATACAGTGTTGAATATTAATAAAATTTGGGTGGTACAAAACGGTCAAGATTATGTCTCCAATTTTGATTGGAACGCACAAGAGTACAAAGATGTGTTTTATTTAGAATTACGAAATAATGCACGTGACGTTTATTGTGCGATTTAAATGTCGCACCAGAAGGTATGATTATAAATTATACAGAGGTCAGAATAGATGGTGGTCAAGTCTAGGACAGGGTTATGGAATTTGTAGACAGACAATGGCCAGTGTACTACTCCAATTAACGAGGCAACGGTAAGGTGCGCTACGCGATAAAATAATGTACAGTTAAATCAAATGCCGTGTTCTAAATTCTAATTGGGTTCAAACTTGCCCTAATTCTACTATATAAGCCAAGTAAACCTAATTTCGGGTGAGGGAGTTTACAATCTACCCAACTTAAAAATAATTTTGTCCTCGAAATTAAAATAGAGCATAATTTGGTTTAAATCCTTCACATGTGTACATCAGGCAAGTCAATCGTGATCTCTTCCAAAAATTTAAGATTTATTCAACTCCATCGAAATCCCTTTAAATTTGATTAACCCTTGTTTAGATCCACTTCAACATATTATACTATCTTCTCGATTTTTTAATTAATTAATTCCCATCCCATCTAATTCAAATTTATATGACACCCCGATTCAAAATTTATCTCAAAATCTCAACTATCATAATATCCTCTAGAAAGTAATTATAATCAATTTATTATTTTCATTTTTAACTTATGAATTCCATACTCTTTTGATTTCACTTTTAATTTACATCCTCAATATTTCCAGTAGGTGATCCAGCACTCAAAATTTAATTCTTAACTCAAATCATCGCATTTGGAATTCAGTTCGACCAAGTTCATATTTATAGTTCTATTTTATTTTCCTCGAGATTTAGATCGATAATTCAGTCCCCAATTCTCAAAATCCAAATCACGTGCTAAAAATTTGAAATTCATTGATCCTCATCATCTTACTTATTCGTCCAAAATTTTAAAATTTTAAAATGACTTGAACCTTTCAATCAGATTTTGCTCGATCACAATCTAGAGAAATTCCTCTCCAGCTGATAAATGCAACTGCTACCCAACTTAGAGTTTACTCATCTATCACATAAGGCTCTTACATTTAAGAAATCTCATTCCTCAATTTTTCTTAATCATGTTACTCAATCCTTAAAAGTTTTAACACCAACTATATTACATGTGATATGCCCTTGGTTACAAAATAATCATCAAATAATGTAATTGGCCTATAGGGTATATCTAATGCTATCTGTGTAACAAATTATGCTAGGCACGAGGTTTCGTCTTTCTGAAATAAGGGAAGACGAAAAACAATAATGATGAGTTCAAAGGTGAGGTAATAGATTTAGAAGTATAGGGATCAAGGCGTTTAAAGAACTCAATGGGAATTATCAAGGCAGTTGTGGATTAAAATCCTATTTTAGGTAATTCCTATTCACATACTTGCATCGGTAAAGTTTTGTAATGAATACGATATGCTCAGACATATCTAGAGGGCAAGTACATTTCGTCTACTAATCACTATATATCTCAATCCACTTAAAATAGTTATGCGAAGGGCGAACCAAGCGCACTATGGTTGATCAGACCGTAGTACTCTGATTATGAAATGTATTAGTGTACGCGTCCAATAATACATATGTCATGAACAAGCTTGATAAAAGACTGAGCTTGCAAAACTAGGCTGTAACAGCAGCATAAGTCGAGGTAGTACAAAATATAAGCACGCTAGATTATGATAAGAGAATTTATAAAATAATTTAAGTACACAAAACCAAACAAGAATAAAATTAAGATTCTACAATCTCTACAGTTGTCATGTTCACTCCTTATCTACGTCACTAGTCGACCCAATAGGGGTTTGGGCCTATAATTTCTACAGTCTGAATAAACACTATCTTCTTATGCAAGTCTTAAAGTTATGTCACCCTATTATACTTCATCAATTGGTCAATAGGGCTATGTGATACTATGTTGTGAGGCATACTACCCAACTTAAAATAATAACTAATACTGTGACAATCTTAAGAGATCCTACAATTTAATAAAGTTCTGGTAAATTAAGTACAATTCTTATTGTGCTATACAAGGAACGGGTCTTAGTACTTATTAGGGTCTCCTATGGTATCATGTAGGTAATGGTCATCTTAAATATTAATCATAGTATTCATAGAATACACGTGTCAATAGTATGAATAGAGAAGTTACTGGTCTTCAAGTGAAAAGAGGATACAATCTATATTGAGGTAGGGTACATGTTACATGGTTTAAAACTAAGAATAATCAGATCACAATCTAAGGGAACAACTCAAACTATCAAATTCTAACTACCACGCACAAAATTCAAAGTTCAAATTACCAAACTATAACCCTAACAAACTATATATAAGATCACTTGGCCTTCAATCCGAGGAGTCAAGTGGCACGAGTTGAAAGGTGGAGAAGAGAAGAATCATAATTAATCATTGCGTAATTAGCGAACGCTAAGGTTTTGGAGGAACAAGATATGAAACTACAATAGAGGGACTCAAGATAATATCATGATTTCCTAAGGGAAAGGTGGTGAGCAAATCTCCGTATTTGAGGTGTGACCAAGGGAAATGTCATACTCGTTGCTCTGAGCTTCCTGGGATACTGTCTGCTAATATCAAGACAAGGATCTATATCCTAACATTATCTCACTATGCACATTAGGTTCCGTCCCTACATTCGATCTCGGATTTTTATTGGTTCCTCGATACTAGGGTCAAACATTAGGATCAAATCTCTAACTATCTCTAGTAGTGCCTATACTACTCTTAGGTCATTCATAATTATGTCAAGGAGTAATAGTAAGCTATTCTTTATATAAGGATGCTAGGGTTTACTTAAATATTCTAAACTTAGTGTCGTGTCAGGGTTCTAGTTACTCTTAATAGGAAGGTTACCCTACTTATTATCTAACAACAGGGACTTCTATATTCTAGGAGAAGGATATACTCAAGGAACTATCAGGGATGCACATGAATCAAGCAGGATGCATTCGTTAAAGTAGAATGGATTGGAAAGAAGATGAGTCATAGTCAAATGTGGATGAGATCCTATACTCTAATCCTATTTGCAGGCTTGCTCGGTACAGTAACGTAACCGAGACAATATGCTCTGACCTGCATGGGCCACCACTAAAAATATGTCACACCCCAGTCCTAAAATACGTAGGACCAGGATACGTAAGCATTCCAGCCGTATGAATATGACACTCCAATATATGGAACCCATATCACACGTACGTTGTAATATAAATAACAATTCACTAGTGGTAAACACATATGCCACAGGTATAACTAAATCTCATCCACATAAATCATATATAAATGAATAACCAATACCTATACTAGATCTCAATGTAAAGTATCTAATGATGGTAGTCGGATGGAAATAAATCCACTACCGGACTTGAATATAGAATAGACAAGGTAAATACAATATGAATATCTACTACCAATCACGAACTCGAAGAGAAGTCCTCATCGCAATATACGTAGCAAGTCTGGATCTGCGCTCCTGTGAACACTCAAGAACAGATACACCTGGCAGAGAACCAGGTCCTCAGAGGGACATAAAAAGATACTTAAACAGATGCCATAAAGTAAATACTGTGAAAACTCAAGGGTGACCTAACCATCTAAGTGAAATGCACTTTGAGGATAACTTGAGTATATGGGAAAGTGTAGGCTAGACATATGCTGACGTAATTCACCAATCGTGACAACTGGCTAGTATATGCCACATATGCCCCCATAGGAGGGCGCTCAGTAATAACGTCCATATCGTTCCGTAGAACGTGGCATCAGTATAGTATATATCGTCCATATCACTCCGTCGAGTGTGGCATCAGTGTAAAGGAAGTGGGGTGTCCCATATGCCTACTAGTCGTCCTCCCCGCCCAATGATCTAAGCATGTTGTATCCACAGCACGCGTCAGCTACTACGCCTCAGCGTCGTAACTCTGGCTCATAGTTTATCGCTAGAACAGTAGCCCAATCCTTACAACCAACAATGACAAGGATGGGACCATCGTACCACGCTAGTCTATGCTCCACCTACCAATAACTGCTAAGTCTTCTAACATGCATCACTATTAGCAGTTATTCCCTATCCGTCGTACGCCTACACGTACAGGTGGCCAACCACATACGCAGGACCGTGCCCTACATGAGACTCACAATACGTGTACGAAAATGTGTCAAGGCCTGGGAGTCATACCAATAACTCCACACTTTAGGTGGGTCCACTAGACACTAGGTCAGACACTATCCTAATGTCAACGCATCCGTTGACTGCACCCGAGTCTCTCTCGGATGCGCACAATTTAAGATAATAAACATGCATCTAATGTACAGAATTTAAACAGTATAACAAAGGCAAGGTATACTTGCCTGGCAGGCGGCTGTGTAGTCCCAATAACCAGCTCCGGAAGTGGCGTAGAACCAACCCAATCAGTCCTCGGTGTCAGCGTGCGCAGGTACGGGAATTGGGGTGACTGCTGCAGGTTGTCTGGCAAGAGTGACGAGTCTCCGATGACAACGATGGCGATGGTAATAATGATATAATGATTGGGTTATGGTTAAGGGGATGATTTGGCCAATGGTGGTGGTTATATTGAGGATGGGGTTTAAATGGTGATGATGATCACAATGGTGATGATTATGGAATCAAGATATTATTTATGATGATAGTGGTGACATGGTTGATGACTAGGTTAGTGGTGACGAGGGCGATGATGTGGAGGATGGTGATGATAATCGTAACGTGATGATGATGACGAAGCGTGTTGTTGATGATGATGCTGGTGGTGGCTCTCCGGCTAGGCAAGCTCTGGCCAGGGCGGAGGAGGGAGTCAGGGAGGAGGAACTCAGGAAGAGGACTCGGTGCTGCTCCGGCCAAGTAGAAGGGGAGGCTGGCCGGGGCTGTGCAGGGAGGAGGAGGAGAGGAGTGGTGGTGGTGAAGGATGGCTATGGCAGCAGGTTGCAGTCGGAGGGAGGTCGTCGAGAGGGTGGTGGTGGTGTGTGGACAGCAGGGAAGGAGGAGGTGGAGGCCAGGGTGGCAGGCGGAGGTCCGGCCATGGAGGTATTGACGATAGGGAGGAGAGAAGTAGGGAAAGGGAGTCGAGGTTGATCGGCTGATGGTCGACGCGCTTCAGGCGAGCGGGGCTCGGCGAGATTCAGTCGAGCGGGGGAGTTGCTCGGCGTGGGTGGCTGTCGTCGGGACGGGGGGGGTGTCGACTGGTGGAGGCTCGGGAAGAGAGGAGATCGGGATGGGGAGATAGACGGAGGAGAAGGAGGGGGTCATGGTGGTTCAGGCGGCCGCGGTTGTGTGGAGGCGTTCAGTCCGGCACACACAGTCGGGTGCGGGTATAGCGAGACTCGATGCGGAGGCGGGGACGAGTGGGTCAGGCGGAGGACGGTGAGGGCAATGGGTTCTCCGGCTAGGGGTGGGTGCACCGCATTCAGGTGAGCGTGCTCAGGCTGGTGGTGGCTCGGGAATTGTTCAGGCGGTGGGCTCGGGTCTCCGGTCGGTGGGGATGAAGGGAGGAAGGGGAAGAAGATGGTGAATAGGGTTTGTAAAGGTCGGCTGGGAGCTTTAGATGTTAGGGAAAAATAATGGAAAAATCTAAGGTGATATATACATATACAATAGGGGTGGATGTTTGACCTAGACAAGTTTGACTGGTCAACCCCTCTTGGGATTGGGCCTTGGGCTCACTTGGGGGTGTTTGGAGGGCCGTAATTTCATTGTTTAAATGCAAGGGTGGGTTTAATATACGGAGCGATGTGCGCGCGTTGCACATCCCAAAAAATTACGGAAAACTCCACGTGAAGGAAAAATTTAGTTTCTTCACGTATTGTCCGATGGTGGGGCACCTCGATACGTTTTGCATAAAAGTCCCCAACAATCGAGAAAATTGCACAAAGGCGAGAATTAGATTTAATTTATGAAATTGAATGCGCACGATATTTCGGAATTAATTTGGAGTACCTGGGAATAGAATTAGGTCAGACACAAGCATCTTGGCGTAGAGGATACAGTGTTGAATATTAATAAAATTCGGGTGGTACAAAATGGTCAAGATTATGTCTCCAATTTCGATTGGAACGTACAAGAGTACAAAGATGTGTTTTATTTAGAATTACGAAATAATGCACGTGACGTTTATTGTGCGATTTAAATATCGCACCAGAAGGTATGATTATAAATTATACAGAGGTCAGAATAAATGGTGGTCAAGTCTAGGACAGGGTTATAGAATTTATAGACAGACAATGGCCAGTGTACTACTCCAATTAACGAGGCAACGGTAAGGTGCGCTACGCGATAAAATAATGTACAGTTAAATCAAATGTCGTGTTCTAAATTCTAATTGGGTTCAAATTTGCCCTAATTCTACTATATAAGCCAAGTAAACCTAATTTCGGGTGAGGGGGTTTACAACTGTAGATGGTGAATCTACCTGTCCCCGCTGGCAACGTCAAAACTGGAGCTATCATCAACCTCTTCTTCAGCTCATCAAATGCTGCCTGGCAATCCTCCGTCCAGACAAAATCCATATCCTTCCTGGTCAGCCTGGTCATCGGCGTTGCAATCCTGGAAAAGTCTTGTACAAACCTCCTGTAGTACCCTGCTAGCCCGAGAAAACTCCTGATCTCAGCTACCGAACTGGGGGTAGCCCACGACTCCACTGCCTCGATCTTCTGTGGGTTAACCGAGATTCCGTCACCCGACACCACATGCCCAAGAAATTTAACCTTGTCAAGGAAGAATTCACACTTTGAGAGTTTCCCGTACAACTCCTCCCTCCTGAGAGCCTCTAAGACCAACCTCAGGTGCTCTTCGTGCTCCTCCGGGGTCTTGGAATACACAAGAATATCGTCGATGAACACCACCACGAACTTGTCAAGGTACTGGTGGAACACCTTGTTCATCAGGTTCATGAATACTGTCGGTGCATTAGTTAAACCAAATGGCATTACCATGAACTCAAACTGGCCGTATCTGGTCTGAAAGGCTGTCTTCGGCGTGTCTTCTCTCTTCACCTTCACCTGGTGATAGCCTGACCTCAAATCTATCTTCGAAAACACCTTCGCCCCGCTCAACTGATCAAAAAGATCATCTATCCTCGGCAGCGGATATTTGTTCTTGATAGTGTGGTTGTTCAAAGCTCTATAATCAATGCACATGCGCACCGTGCCGTCCTTCTTCGGTACGAACAATACCGGAGCTCCCCATGGTGATGAACTGGATTTGATGAAGCCTTTGTCCTGCAGCTTCTCAACTTACTTCTTCAGTTCTGCCAGCTCGCTGTTGTTGACTCTATAGACATGTTGTGAAATAGGCTCTGCTCCTGGCACCAAGTCTATAGAGAATTCAACATCTCTGTCTGGCGGCAAGCCTGGCAACTCCTCTGGAAATACATCCAGGAACTCCGCTATCAGAGGATGTGGCAACTCCTCTTCTTCCGTCCTGGCTCCGCAAAATGTGCTCCTGCTCTGTTCCGCTGCTCCTCTGGCAACCTCAAACTTCGGCTCTCCTGGTGGTCTAAATAATACTCTGCCTCTATGATAATCTATAGTAGCATGATGCCTACTCAACCAGTCTATTTTGAGTACAATATCGTACCCCAAAAGTGGCATGACGAGTAAGCACACACTCAACTCTCGGCCTCCTATTGATACCCTTCGGTCCTTGCAATAATCACGGACTAGGATAATACCTCCATCAGTCGTGATCTTGCAAGTCCTAGCTAATGGTTATGTCTCTAACTAATGTCGAAGTGCATAAGATACAGACATAAAACTATGGGAAGCGCCAAAGTCGAATAATGTAAATACGGGAATGCAATCGAGAGAACTGAACCTGTAATCAAGTCTCCTGCTGGCTTGACCTCCTCGACTGCCATGGCGTATGCTCGCCCCTGGGGTGCACCTCTCTGCTGCTGGTGCTGAGCAAACCTCTGATGTTGCGGTGGAAGTGGTCCCCTCTGTTGTTGGCCTCCTGGTACGGCAGGTACCCTATCTGGTCCTCTCTGGGCTGTCGCTCCTCCCTAGCCTGGACGAGTCTGGATGGTAGGGCAATCCCTCAGCTGATGTGTCGTCGATCCGCAGGACAGACATGTGCCCAATCTCTTCCTGCAGATCTCTCTAGTGTGTCCTGCCTTTCCGCAGTACACACACTGGATAGCGGGCTGAGTCTGCCTCTGCTGTTGATGCTGGACCTGTCCTCGGGCTGGTGCTTGGTGCTGCTGGTGCTGCTGCTGATAGGGCCTCTACTGCTGTGTGGACGCTTTCCCGGTCCCGCACTACTGTTTGCTCCTCCTGAAACATCGCGTCCTCTCTTGGGACTGAGGTCCAAGTCGTCCTCGGCTATCGGGGCATCCATCAATATGCCCTCGAAGGTAGCGGTACGACATCCCGACGTGCGAGACTTGATCTCCCTTGCCAGCCCCTTTCTGAACTTCCGGGCCCTGTCTCCTGGATCTCTAATCATCGATGGTGCGAAGCGGCTCAGGCGGCAAAGACGTTGGTCAACATCCCCCTGAACTGACCCCACTCCGCGGCATTCTCATCGACGGACGAGCTCCCCTGGACTAAGTCATGGAACTGACTCTCCAAGGCTCCCAGGGCAACATCAGGAAAGAACTTCTCCTTGAAGAGCTCCCTGAAAGCCTCCCAAGTGAGTCCCCCCGTCAAGGAGGCTCGGCTCCGTACGAAACCACGTCAAGGCGATGTCGAACATCTGGCTGCCGGCGGCCTCGATCTGAAGGGCCTCCGAAAGCTGCGCCAAGCGCAAGTTTCTCTCGATGTCCTCTAGCCAATCATCGGCGTAGAGTATCCCCTCTGTCCCTTTGAACTCCTGAGGCATCATCCTCTTGAAGTCCACAATGGTAACCGGCCTCTGGTGGTACTGGCCAGGATGCTGCTGCTGGGCGACCCTCTCCATAGCCTGGAGAGCTACTTGATGAGCATTCTCCATGCTCATCCTCATCATCTCGGTCTGGGCCTGGTGTGCCTCAGCCTGCACCCTCTGGGCCTCTGTCGACGTCCTCTGGGCATCGACCATGCCCTGAATCAATGCGAACATCTGTGCCCCATCGACGGGCACACCTCCTGGATACTGAGTCGGTGGTGGTGGAAGAGGCTCCGTCGTAGCTATGGGAACCCTCTGAACAGGTGGAGGAGGAGGACCCCCGAATAGTGCAGACACTCCCACATGCACGGGAGATGTAGGAGATGCTGCGGATGTCTGTCCAGCAGGGCGAGAGGGGGCAGACCTCTCTGACTCTGCTGCTCCGAGTCTTAGGGACCTGGTCCTTGGCGGCATCCTGAAGACAGATCGAAAGATTTAATTAAGGCAATAGACACGATATCATCAAGGAAGGACAATAAATTTCTAAAGGAAATAATCATTAAGAGTAACATTAGAAGAATCAGAATTTCCTAATTGTGATTGAGCATATTCTCGGCCTAATTCCTATCTCCTAAAACAGGCTCATAACAATACTCTAAGCGAGCACCACAACGATATCGCTCTAAATGCGAATCTAAACCTGCATGGGCCACCACTAAAAATGTGTCATGACCTGCACCCAGAATTTGGGCATGAGCTGTGGGTACGTCCAGCCTACGTCGTAGTATCGGTGGTAGAACACTGTCTAGGTCTCAAACATAATACATCCTGTCAATAGTCTCAACTCCGTACGGAGGACAATGATAATATGAATCCACAGTTCTATAAATATACTCAATCACAAGCTATATGAAAGTAATTGGCACGATAAGAAATGGGAAATAAAGAGTTCTATCATAAGCCAAACACAAATAAGTACATCACAAGTCCTGAGTCTAGATGTCCTCAAAAGTCACAAATAATAATACAACTCAATCTCAGTCTAATACAATAATACAAAAAATAGAGTAATCTAAGTGCAGGCAGGTAGGATCTCCTCTAGGATAGGCAACTCCTCTGGGAATACTGGAGTAAAATCTTCCTCTAGTCCCGGGCCGTAGTGGGTGGGGCAAAATTCCTTCAAGTCCTCTGAAAATGTTATCCAGTCAGGATTGGAGCGAAGCACAAACACTAACAGCAGTTTCATTTATGTTGACAAAAACTATAAAATATTGTAAGGAATACAAGATAAAATAAATACTGGAAATGTAGAGTACTGGAGAATATGAAATAGGTAATAGAACATCTAGCAATGAACAATATACAGTGAATGCTAGAATAAGTGAATCTGAAATAAAGAATAACATCTAGCTAAGTGTTTGAAATATCAGTTTATTATGTGATCAGTTTGGGACGAGATCAGGCTGGTTACATATGATTAGCTATGATTCTTGTAGGCCAGGCTAACCATCTGGTTAGCTATGATGCATGTAATGGTCAGGCTAATCATATATAACAGCTATGAAGCATGTAAATAGTCAGGCCGTACCCGACGTGAGATGTAGGGTGAGCTATGATGCATGTAGAGTTTGGGTATGATCACATAATCTACTAATGTTTCTCCATCCCCAGCTAGCACGATGGATTCCAATCACGACTCCTCATAACGGGTATCTAGGGTGCTAACTCGTGTATCCATAGTGTCAGAATAAAGTATGTAAAACAACTAGATTTATAGAAGTAATCAACAAAAGCAAAAATTGTCAGAGAATGTACTCGCCTGTGGTCCCGATGAATATGTGAGGATCAATGTCCAAAATGGAGTCACAAAGACCTAATTGTGGAATATAAATGTCAAATACTGAATTAAAGGAAATAACATATTTAGTTAATTAAATTTATGAGGCTTCTAGGTCATACTAGAACTTCTTGTCAATATTTGTCAACCTGGTCTCACACTAGGCCAATTCCAAAGGATATAAGTATACTAGGGTTTTCTAGCTAATAAGATGTGTTGTATATACCAAATAATATATATAATTACCTAACTCATGTGTATACCTGTATTACATAGTGCCTTAACTGCTCACTAAAGTGATACCTACTGATACTAACCAATTACCTTAATTATTAAGTAACTAGCTTTAATACCTTGAATCCCAACCCAAGATACCTACTAAACAACAGAAACTGACTAAAACTCACTGTTACTGACACACTACTAAACTTCACTGACTGACACCACTATACAAATCACTGATACTTAACATTCTCATTGAAACAAATGCACACTACTAATCCTACTGATACATCCACACACACAAGTTCTGAGACACACATAGGTTACACATACACACTGGTATACACTCTCAGGCACATTACTGACATAGTTATTCACATAGGCACACTGGTTCTTATTGAGGCATACATAGCTACTCACAACACATAGGTATACTTCTCAGTCTACACACTGATACACCACTGAAACACACACACTCAACTACTGAACTACACACATCTAACTCACACAAACCCACACTGCTACTGATACATAGAACCTGGGAATTCTCACTTATCTCAGTGATACACAGTGCACTCTAGAACTAACACAGGCAGGTTACACATACATGGGTATTCACTCACTGATACATAAGTTCACTCAGTCACTTCACACAGGCATTCTCACACAGTTAACTGATACACAAACACACTGTACATACCTACACATGTAGACACAGCCTCTGGACTGCTACTGCACTGCTAAACATCACTCACACATAGCTCACACTGACACTCACAGGTTCTCATACACTCAGGCATACACAGACATAGGAACTGAACTTCTCTGATACACTCACACAACTGCACAAAGCCCTAACCCACCTACACACACTGATTTACACACACAGTTTTACACACTGTTCTAACACTGATACTCTACACAGGAAACACACACACATGTATTCACTGCTCACTCACACACACAGGGATACACTCACTGGCACTTGCAAATACCTACACACAGTGAGACACATAGGCAGACACATATACTTAGCTAGGTACACACACAGATACATACTGATCTACACTGATACACACAGTTACACACTCTACATACACATTGGTTTCATATTGAGGCATAAGTTCACTGATACTCACGGGTTGCACACACTAGGTACAGTTTCAAATTCGACTGTACATAGAACTTCCCAAAACATATTTACACACAGGTTCTACACTAAGGCTCAAACCCGACTACACAAGAAAATCCCCAAATCCCGACTGTACAGTAACCCCTACTCCACACAACCTTTTTTCACAACGCAAATATATTTATGTATATAGATTTGTATATTAAAACATGCAGTAAATAGAACACATAGATAGGCAAACCCCTAATAAACATATCACCAAGCACTTGGTGTGCTGAAATCGAACCCATACACAGAACTTCTAAAAAACCCCAAACAAAACCCTAAAACGAGATCCAACCCTTCACGTTGGAGGTATAATCGTGCCTACACAAAATCCTTAGGGTTTGGGTTCCAGAAATTTGGGGGAAAAGGACCCGAATGTACACCAAAACCCTAATTTCTCCTAGGTCTTCATGTATAACCCTAAAAATTGAAATCTAAACATCAAGGTGGGCTCCTAATGGCCAAACACAAATGAAAACAGAAATTAAATGGATTAAATTTGGGTTTTACCTATTGGAAGATGGTTTCCCAATGAAGGTTCTCTTTCTCCAAGTCTTCTTGGTCCAAGCTCCTTGTTTCTCTTTTGATGGAGGAGGAAATTGAATTTCCTAGGGTTTGATTCTGAAATTTGGGGGTGAGGGAATAGTTTTTCAAATGGAGGCTAGGGTTAAGTTTTCTTTCTTCATGAAGGAATGGGTTGAGGGAGGCTCCCCTTCATTATATAGGCTAGGGTTAGGGTTTTAAATGCAAGGGTTAAATTAACCCTCCATGTTAAGTCATGAAAAAATTAATTAACTAAGGTTTAGTCATTTCTAGGGTTTGGGATTCTAAACCTAAAATTGAAATTTAGGATTTCCTTAATGCTAGCTTACAAGTTAGGGTTTAGCCATTAGGGTTAGGCCTAATAGGATTTCTAGGGTTTAACCTAAAACCTAATCATCAAGAACACCTCTTTAATATTTAATAAACTCAACACACTAATTATTTACATAATTTAAATCAAATAGGGAATTTACACTAATGCCCTAATCTGGAAATGTGGTAGTGACAGAATCATATGCATTTCTTTAAAGACTCTAGGAAGCATCTAGTGGACTATTATCTTATCATCTCTATCATTTTCTTATTAACAATATCTTATCGTGTGAACGATATCGAAGCATATACGAAAATAAGACTTCTCTATGCAAGCATTTAATACAGAATAACATGTTCGATAGCATGCATATCACTTATTCAGTAATTTTTACCCTTTCGTCGAGCGGTTATTTCTGCAACAGACATACAAGTTAGCAATAATTTGCATAAACATATATTATAAGGTTCTCTCTTTCTCTGTCTGTCTCTATATTAAATAGTTAGGTATGCAAGAAGGCTGAATCCTAGCATACGACCTAACTATATGATGGTCCATGAGTCTTCTTCCTCAAGATTAGCAGCGGTGTTATCACGGCCCAGCACTGCACTATGTATACTCGCTCATATACATAGCTGCTTTGATACGTGAATCAGCTATCTAATAGACATGAATATCCCCTGATCGTGAGTACTTCCTTGCCTCAGGTATTCCTCTAATCCCCCCCAGGGCGAACGGTCCCTAGCGCCCCAGAAAATCGTTCGTTGGATATTTCCTTATGCACAATTTGTCTAAGACCAATGCATGAATACAACTCTATCAGTTAACTCTATATGGATGCAACAGTCTATAATAAGCATATATTTAATCTCTTCTTTGTCTCTTATCTCTGTGTGGTCAGGCTGCATTTCTATCTTTTATGCAGACTGGCTGCCACATTCTCTTATACCGTTCAAGCATTTCGATAACTTCTATAGAAATATATAACAATCTCTACTAAAGCAAGCAAGCATAGAAATAGTTCTCTACCTCTTTAACTAAGCATGTAGTTCTACTCTTTCTTTAGCATATACAATGGAAACATATAAACATCTATTTCTATTATTTATTATTATTATTGCAGCGGTTCGATCGATAGCGGTGTTCGTGTAGCTAAGCATGCACATTTCTATCTTTAAGTAGCATGGAAATGGTTCTCTCTCTTTCTTTTTAGATAAGCATACAAGTTTTCTAGTTAGGCAAGTAAGATCGTTTCAATGACAAGCTATGTGAGTTCTCTTATTAGCATGCAGAGGCAGGTTCTATCATTCTTCTTTTGAACTATCTTCTTAGAACAAGCATTCAAAAACTCAGATTCATTATTAAGGCATGCAAGAATCATAGAATGAAGTTCTGCCCACTCACCTAGATCAATCGTCTTGTGTTTCGATCAGGAACTCTCCGAGAAAGTTTTTGCTCGAGCCAGCAAAGCGACATCTCTTGTACATAGTGTCTACGCGGAGCGGGGCACTACATATTTACCCACCAATAAAGAGTTTTGTCCTCGAAACTCAAGGAGAAACTTTTGATATCCTGAGCAACGATAGTCCTCATCCCTCACCATCCTCAATTAAAAACTCTAGCAATTAAAAAATGATTACTCAGGCAGACAGAAATCAGAAGCCAAAACTCTCAAGCGATTAATCAAATCCAGAAAACTTTTTGCTAGCATCTTTGAGAATATCTATGGACTTATTGTATGGAACATTCATTGTATCACAATATATGGAATATCTCTGAGTCGAAGGCATTGAAATGGGCAAAGAATTGAGTAGCTCTGATACTATTATGACATGTCCTGGTCCCGCAGGGGGGCCGATCGTCCTCGCTTGGTCCCTACGAAACCGATCGTCCTCACGCGGGCGTGATGCCGTGCAAGCCTAAAGTGCGCTTGCACAAGGCCAAAGCTTTGAACAAGGGCAAGTAAGCTATTCAAGACAGGAGCATCGGCACATATATTGTAGGAAAGTAAAGAACACAATGTCATATGAAAATAAGCTCTTTATTGATAATTAAGATATGTTATAAGCGGCGCTTGGCCGAGGTTACAGTTTGCTCAAGCTCTCTTTCTCTCGATTACAATAACATCGTTCCATACATTATGTCCCTCTATACAAAAGTATCTCAAAGCAATCTCGATAAGTCTCAAGGCATCGAATCTAGATTTTTGGGTCCCTGGGATGAGGCACGACTATCGCTTCCTCGGACGATCCAGCACCTGAGAACAAGCAAACTGTTGGTGGGTCAGCACTTTGGAGAAATTACTGGTGAGTCTAAAACAAACAACAGAAGCTACACTCCTTGAAACCCACCCTAAGTAATCATGTTATAAAATATTTCATTACTAGTGATCTTTTTAGTTTTACCTATATTCATTTCATGCAACATAGGAACGAAGTCATGTAACTTCTTTTTGGAAATATCTTTGAAAACAGAGTTCATATTCGATATATAAGCAAGCAGGCAAGACAAGCATTTCATATACGATATGTAAGATTTATATACTATCTCTGGTGCACAGCGTGTCTCATGAATTATATGCATTTCTTTAAAGACTCTAGCAAGCATCTAGTGGACTATCATCTTAGCATCTCTCTCTCTTAGCATCTCTATCATTCTCTTATTAACAACATCTTATTGTGTGAATGAGATTGAAGCATATACGAAAATAAGACTTCTCTATGCAAGCATTTAATTCAGAATAGCATATTTGATAGAATGCATATCACTTATTCAGTGATTATTACCCTTTCATCGAGCGATTATCCCTGCAACAGACATACAAGTTCGCAACAATTTGCATAGACATATATGTATAAGGTTCTCTCTTTCTCTGTTCGTCTATGCATTAAATAATTAGGTATGCAAGAATGCTGAATCCTAGCATACGACCTAACTATATGATGGTCCATGAGTCTCCTTCCTCAAGATTAGCAGCGGTGTTATCACGGCCCAGCACTGCACTATGTATACTCACTCATATATATAGCTGCTTTAACACATGAACCAGCTATCTAATAGATATGAATACCCCCTGATCGCGAGGACTTCCTTGCCTCAGGTATTCCTCTAATCCCCCCAGGTCGAACGGTCCCCAGCGCCCCAGAAAATCGTTCGTGGGATCTTCCTTTGTACACAAGTTGTCTAAGACCAATACATGAATATAACTCTATCAGATAAACTCTATATGGATGTAGCAGTCTATAACAAGAATATATTCAATCTTTTATTTCTCTGTCTCTTGTCTCTGTGCGATCAGGCCGCCATTTCTATCTCTTATGCAAAGTGGCTACCACATTCTCTGATACCATTCAAGTATTTCGATAACTTCTATAGAAACATATAACAATCTTTATTATAGCAAGCAAGCATAGAAACAGTTCTCTTTCTCTTTAACTAAGCATGCAGTTCTACTCTTTCTTTAGCATATACAATAAAAACATATGAACATCTTTTTCTCTTGTTTATTAGCATGGCAGCGATTCGATCGATATCGGTATCCGTGTAGCTAAGCATGCACATTTCTATCTTTAACTAGCATGGCAATGGTTCTATCTCTTTCTCTTTAAATAAGCATATAAGTTCTCTAGTTAGGCAAGCAAGATCATTTCAATGACAAGCTATGTGAGTTCTCTTATTAGCATGCAGAGGCATGTTCTATCATTCTTCTTATGAACTATCTTCTTAGAACAAGCATTCAAAAACCCAGATTCATTATTAAGGCATGCAAAAATCAGAGAATGAAGTTCTGTCCACTCACCTAGATCAATCGTCTTGTGTTTCGATCGGGAACTCTCGGAGAAAGCTTTCACTCCAGCCAGCAAAGCGATATCTCTTGTACATAGTGCCTATGCGGAGCGGGGCACTACAAGAAATAGACAAATAGGTTCTATCAAACATGCTTAAGGAGATAGACTATGCAAATTGCTAGGCTTATCATGCCGCTTGGATATATCATAGATTTTACTGAACGGACTTGAACCTTATACAAATAAACGTGTTAATATAAGTAGGATGATATGTGCTCGATGTTTAGAAA
Source organism: Iris macrosiphon (assembly GCA_036927795.1). NCBI lineage: Eukaryota > Viridiplantae > Streptophyta > Magnoliopsida > Asparagales > Iridaceae > Iris > Iris macrosiphon. The sequence goes on from JAYESA010000019.1 coordinate 58,509,044, forward strand.
TCTGAGTAAAACAAGCTTGGATAGAATATCCCTTGCAAATGAACAATGATTTGACCTTTGAAATTGGGGCGAACATCGTACGACGAGTTTGCACGATGAATCGTATACTTGAACTTGTACCTATGACCTTGTGAGCTGACCTAGTAATTAGGCAGATGACCCTGTGCCGAGTGAAAGAACTTTTATAAAAACTTTAGAATATTGCCTGAACAAGCCATAGAACTGGGGCAGTAATACTTAGTATAAGACTTGGAATGATAAGTGTGTGCTATGTTTGACACAAACAGAATATACGATAGGACATGGACGCTAGTCGATTAATCGAATATATCATGCTTAACGGTAGTGCAATGCTTGAATCTTGGTTGGAATGGGAATGACTTGGATTTTGGTTGACCCTGTCGAAAGTATCCTTGTGATTCATAAGACGAGAACCCTTGAGATTTTTCGCAAGTAGCTTGTCCGACTTTACTATCGTTATGTTTGGTTGAATACATATGTTTGAGGGACACCTTGAACATATGTATGATCCAAGACTCAATGATATGTGAACTCGAGTGCAAAGACTTCGCTATCGCTAAGTTGGTTGACATTCATATGTTTGAAGGACGGTTTCAATATGTGCATGATCCAGACTAGCAATATGCTGATCTGGAATGCTAGTGCAAGTGAATATGTTAGATTCGCATAAACGAGTAAAATGACTTGGATAAGTTTGCCTCAATCTTAGATCGTTATTCAAGATGGATTGTAACGTATCCTATGTTAAGCGATATATATATTCTGTGCTAAGGCCCAATAGAGACCGAATCAGAACTTGGATTGAATGATAGAGTCATTCAATGAGACCAACCCAGCATACACGCAACACGGTATAAGGAACTAGTAAAAAATTGTGTTTGAACGGATCTAGTTGTACCGATTGTTATGCTTGAGATAGATTTGATAGTTTGTGATAGACCGGTTTGCGCTTAGGAAGTCTCGAGGATGAGACTTTTTTTAAGTGGTGTATAATATAATGACCCATTCCGTTCAAACGAACATACGATTCAAATGGCACAAGTGCAACAATCTAACCCGCTTTGCTTAGCGAGAAGACTCATTTAAGGCAACGAATTTTCAGACTTGGTCCTTCAGGAGTTCAGACTTAGACTTTTAAAGGCTCACTTGGAGTATCGCTCGACCGAGGCAAATTATCGCTGAGACAGGTGGCTTCGATGAACTTGTCTTTGCTTAGCCAGCACACTTAAAATATGGGCGATACATGCTAGTCACTAGGTGAATCACCCATGCATGCTAATAAAGAATACAAAACACCTAGCTAAGGGAATAATCACATCTTGTATTGCTTGTGTTAGAACATGAAAATTAAACTTGGCTTATAAATAGACTCTTGCATGCTATCTTTGCTTTGTGCAAGTAGACCCCATTATGACTCGAGTAAGATTGTTATATACTCTCCATAGTGCACTGCTTTACTTGTTTACACTGCACGTCCATAGATTATGTTGCTCGATATGTCCCTTTACGGTTTCACTCCTCGCTTTACCCTTAGATCCGTGCCAACGTAAATGCTTATGTTCACACAAATGCAATATTTGCCTGCTTATATGTTAACTTTTACTCATTGCCTTATTTCAATCAGAAAGAGTATAACATACTTATACATATTGAACACTTGAACACCCATTGTAACACACCTGAGTAATCCGTGTAACTCGTGCATCTGAAACAGAACCTCGCTCATGATACTTGTGTTTGCAAATGCAATTGCCCTTGGATTTTATTATATATGCTCGTGCTTGGTTTAACTTTGTTTGCCTTGGACAGAGAATGGTGAATGGTAAGTTGGTAAGTGTCGCCGTGTTCCTTTATATCGTACGACGCACTGCCACACGAGTTAGGCTTTTTATTATGCCATAAAACTGATCCTAAGGCAAGAATAGAAAGATAACTTAATATATGGTGCACATAACTTATATAACATGTTTGGATTTGTCTAGCGGGCAAGAAGCTTCCCCACCAGTGTATTCATGTACTGATAACCTACCAGATTGCTTGAAGGGTGCAGGAGAACCTCGTTTGGTGCGGATACCCCCTTCGTGCGTACTAAGACATGGAGTTCACTCTGGAGCCTTGGAACGTTGTATCCGGAACTGAAGCACATATACAAGACATAATATTGGAACATCGCCTATGTATTATTCCATAAATGTAGCCACTTGACACGCTTTTACTGTTCAGAGAGAGATAGGCTTGAGTGACTTATAATCTCGGCCTAGTGCCACTTGTAATGCTTGATCAATATCAATAAAGAGTTTTTTTTACTTCTATACTTGTGTTATTCAATGCTTCATTTATTGACGACTTTGTGAAGTTGTTACCAATCGCCTGTTCATTTCTTATTCTGTTGCACTCGGACTATTTGTGCGACTCTATGGCTTAGATATTTTACCGCCTGCTCGGATCATGGCCTTGAACAGACGCGGCTTGAGCTAGTGCGACATCACATCCAGATGGGAAAAGATATCCCGTAGAAGCGCTGGCACCGTGATTCGCGCCTAGCGGGGATGGCCAATTACCTGCGGAAGATCGGGACATGACACAGGGGAGGAGGACATCTTTCTCGTGCCGGTCTATATCTCCTGTAACTTCTCCACCGCCAAAGGCTTCCCTTCGATGTCCCACGTCCGTCCGCTGCTTCACTTTGCTACGGACCGTATCTATAAACATTCGGGTACGGTCGTCGCACCGGTGCCAAAAGGCGGAACACGTGGTCATACCGTCGTATATGTCGTCCGACGTATCGCTCAAATTCCCCTCCTCCCCTAAATTTAAAGGCTTGCTCTGCCATTGGTCCAACCTACGCTGCAATATCGACGGTATAATATTGTCTAGGTCATCAATACTATCTAAATATCTCACACAATATATATAATGTACCTGTCAAGATATATCAACTCCCAAATGGAGGAAAATATCATAATATGATAATGGTAAACAATACTCAATCACAATAACAAACTAGAGGAAGATATGGTATGATATAGAATAGAAGGAAAGAAATAAAGTCACAATACATCACAAGTCCAAGTCTAATCTTAACACAAGATATCAAATATAATACAATATCAAAAGTGTCTAACTAACATATACAATATCATGAATGAACTAGCTAAGTCTGACCACCCGGAGGATGGGTGACCTCCCGTAGGATGGGTGACCTCCTGTATGATGGGTGACCTCCCATATGATGGATAATCTTTCGTAGGATGGGTGACCTCATGTAGGATGTGTGACCTCCCGTATGACGGGTGACATCCCTTATAATGGGAGCTTCCAAGCATGCTACCAGAAAGAGAGAGAGAGTTTACCATTAATCTACTTTTTGGAACAGCACCAGTATCAGAGAGAGTCTACAGGATGGCACCATCAGAGTTATAAGTCTTGTACCGAATGATTGAAGAATTAAGAACCAAGGGATTCATTCGTGCTTATGGATCTCCTTGGGGAGCCCCGATGCTACTAGTTAAAAAGAAAGATAGCTCTTCGCGATTGTGTGTTGATTATCATACCCTCAATATTGTAACCATCAATAACACGTATCTCTTACCAAGGATCGATGACTTGTTCGATCAGCTTAGTGGAGCAGCGGTATTTTTTAAGATTTATTTACGGACGTGATATCACCATACCAGAGTTAGAGAGCAGGATATACCCAAGACGACATTCAGATCAAGATATGGACATTGAAAGTTTCTAGTAATGCCCTTTAGAGCAACCAATACGCCAGCAATGTTTATGGATCTCATAAATCATATTTTTATGCCATACTTGGATAAGTTCGTGATAGTGTTTATTGACGACATTTTGGTGTACAGTCAAAGTGAAGCAGAGCACGAGCAGCATCTTCGCGCAGTTCTTCAAATCTTAGAGAACATAAGTTATATGCCAAGTTCAGCAAGTGCGAGTTCTGACTTGATCATATTTCATACTTAGGGCATATTATTGCTAAATGAGGAGTTGAAGTGGATCCCCAGAAGATAGAAGCCGTTGGAACATGTCCAGTTCCCATAACAGTTGTAGAAGTTTATAGTTTCCTGGGGTTAATTGGATATTATTGAAGATTTGTGACAAACTTTGCTAGAATTTATGCACCCTTGACATAGCTAACATGGAATGATGTGCTCTTTGATTGGACAGATGAATGTAAAACTTTTTTTAAGAAGCTCAAGCAGAAGTTGATCACGATACCTATTTTGACTCTTCCAGATGGGACATGTGGTTTTATCGTATATTGTGATGCGTCGGGAAAAGGCCTAGGGTGTATTCTTATGCAGCATGGTAAGGTTATAGCTTATGCATCTCGACAGCTTCGAGACCATGAGAAGATATATATAGTACTAATAATTTAATAGTTAGTGGACTACCCTATTTATTGGACTTGACACTAGTGGACCTAATTTGATTAGTCATGACACATTGAGCCAATATTTGACTAGGCCCATTAGACTCATTCTCTTTAGTTAATTAAAGAGATTAGATTAATTTTTATTAGAATTAGATACTTCCTAATATAGCCCTCCTAATTAATTCTATCATGGATTAGTATATGTGGATCTTGGTCATGAGATATTATTGTCGTGATTACTCAGTGATCGACGTGTCGTGCTTCATGATTACTCAGTGATTACCGTGATATCTTAGTGATTATATAGATCGTGATCATAGTGCATGATATTATAGATCGTACAGTGTGATATACGTGTTATAACGTGTCATAATTTGGATCCGTGTACTAGTCGGGGGTTGGAGAAGTATTATTGGATATGTGATCATAACTTATAACCCGTGATTTAGTGTAGCCCGTGATAGTTAGTAGATCATGCAACTCACATGTGATCACGCTAGCTCACCTTTTATATATAGCCCGTGTTAGGCCCAAGCCGATCACATTATCTTACTAATATTTTAAGGCACATTTACTATATTGTTTTCTTTATTCCAGTTTATTACATTATTGTTCTTCACCATATTGTTCTTAGTTTTTTGCCATTGTTTACCATGATGCTTATTCTCGTGATATATGCTAGTTCAATTACTTCCATCATTTATTTTTATTACTATTAATGTTTTCTATTTTATGTCAACTAATGAAACTGCTATTGGGTTGTACTTTGCTCCAATCTTGATATATTTTTTAGATAATTCATTAGAGGACTGGTATCCTACACACTACGAGCCACATGATGGCGAGCCAGTTGAGTTATCACCCGTAGAGCCTGTTGAGATGGTACCAGTAGTCGATGAGACTTAGCTAGTTCATTCATGATATTATATATGTTAGTTAGACACTTTTGACATTGTATTATATTTGATATATTGAGTTGATATTAGACTTGGACTTGTGATATATTGTGACTTTATTTCTTTTCTTCTATTCCATATCGTGCCATATCTTTCTTTAGTTTGTTATTGTGATTGAATATTGTTTACCATTATCATATTATGATATTATTCTCCATTTGGGAGTTGAGATATCTTGACAGGTATAATATATATATATTTTGTGAGATGTTTAGATAGTATTGATGACCTAGACAACGTTCTACTATCGATGCTGCGATGTAGGTTGGACGTACCCACGTACTCGTGTCCTTACACCGAGTGAGGGTCATGACAGATACTCACTGGCACACTATAAATATTACATATTACTCATTCAAATCTTGATACACCATGAACATTTGCACTCTCTAGACATTCTAGGACACATACACTAACTTCATAACTATACTTAATACATACGACAATGCTTGTCAACACACACTCTACCACTTCCACTCTTGACACTAACTCACTCACTAGATTACTTCATTACCCTCACTAGAATTCATGATCATATACATCTAATGCGCTAGTTAATTATTTCTATAATACATATGTCTCACTTACATGCTTATAGACAGACACATTATTATTATTATTATTATTATTATTATTATTATTATTATTATATATATATATATATATATATATATATATATATATATATATATATATATATATATGAGGAGGGATCCATATCTTCCCATTTTTGCATCCCCCAAGTATCCCCATGATAACAACCATTGGATCTTATTTAAGTCATCTAATCTTAACCATTGAAAAATGAACAGTTAAGATTAGATGACTTAAACAAGATCCAAATGCTGTGAAAGAGGGGATGCTTAGGGGATACAAAAATGGGAGGATGTGGATCCCTCATATATATATATATATATATATATATATATATATATATATATATATATATGTGTGTGTGTGTGTGTGTGTGTGTGTAATAAGGGTTTTTTTTCTCCTCTGCCCCCTATATACATAGGAAGCAACATTTGGCGGGAGATGAGGCAGCGGCTATTCGGATCTCGAGTTATCTAAATCCACGTAATGGCCACGAATGACGATGACTCATAGGTTGTTGGGCCACTTTATCCCTTGATGATGCACAAAAGAAGGAAACGTCATCTCGGTCCCACGGAAGGTGAAAGACCAATTCTCCCTGACCGTTCCCAGGTCAAGTTAAAAAGATTCCAGTGCATCCCCGAACAAGAAGTACGGTTTCTTGTAAAAGTGTGGTCCATCGTCAGCAGGGATCTCCTCCGAGTTTATCTGGCTTAACAAGAATCCAGGCGACTGCTCGACAATCTTTTGTTGACGTCCTGGAGGGAGGTTTTTATTGATCTGGGTCTTGAAGGCCGTAGTCAGGTCCCTAAGGTTCATATTCAACGAAAGCATACTGTGACCAAGGACCACTTCACCAGAGGATGTAGTGGGTAGAGTCATTACAAAAAACCAAGAAAGAGCATGATCAGAACTTTAAATATTCAGAAGGGTATGCTCATGTGGCTGGATGGCCTATGCGGCCAAACCAAACCCTGCGACTATGCGGCACCTTAGCATATACGGCATGGTCTCCCATGCATCACAAGTTATTATGCGACATAGCTTCACATACGGCAGGGTCGACTATGCGGCTACCCATACGGCAGTGAGAAGTTGGCGCATAGACGAATCCATTCATCCAACTGTGCACATGTGCCTCTGTGGTTTGGAGAATCAGTTCGTCTTCCTCGTTCAAGACCTACCCTGGATCGACAGTTGAACGTCGACGGAAAAAACGGAGGGTCCGCCACAACGGCACGACCATTCTCCTTGCTCTTGGCCTTCCCCTTACCCTTAGCGGCGGCGACAACGACTGAAGAAGCAACTTTGGGGGCCATGGAAGCAGTAGTAAGAAGAAGGGAAGGAAATAAGAAAATATGAATAAGGGTTTTCTTTCTCTCCTCTTCCCCCTATATATATAGGAAGCAACATGCGATGGAAGATGAGGCGACAACTATTCAGATCTAAAGTCGTCTCGATCCATGTAATGGCCACGGATAATGGCGACTCATCAGTTGTTAGGCCACTTTATCCCCTGACGGCGTAGAATCCCAAGAGATCTCCTCGAAGATTGGACCAAATCCTCTCATTAATGATTTGACAGCCTGACAGAGACCACTATGTGGCAACAAGGTGTCACGACCCGCACGCAGAATTTGGGCATGGGCCGTGGGTACGTCCAGCCTACGTCACAACATCGACGGTAGAACGCTATCTAGGTCTCAATACTACTAAACATAACTCACAACCTGTCAATGATCTCAACTCCATAGGGAGGACAATGAATAATACATTGATCAACAGTTCATAATATATACTCAATCACAATAACTATAAAAAATAAATGGCACAATGAGATATAAAGGTAAAGAGTACTGACATAAGTCAAACACAATAACAAAATACAACGATAAATCTAAAGTCCAGATGACCCACATAAATAGTCTCATCAAAAGTCTCAACATAAGTCTCAACGTAAATACAGTCCAAGTCTCAAATTTAGAACAAAAGATGCATAGATATAACTGTCTAAATAACTACAGGTGGTATCTCCTCTAAGGGGAGGGACTCCTCTAAGATCTCTAGTATGTAGTCTCCCTCTACACTTGGCCCATAGTGTGTAGGACAGAAGTCTCCAAGATCCTATGGAAAAATGTTATCCTGTTAGGATTGGAACGAAGTACAAGCACTAACAGCAGTTTCATTTATATTAACAAAAACTATAATACAGTGTAAAGAAATACTAGAAATAAGAAATACTGGATATAAGAAATACTGGAGAAATATATCAGCAATAGTACAACTAGTAATGAATAGATATAAGTGAATGCTAAAACAAGTGAACTGGAATACAAAAATAGAATATCTAGCTAAGTGTTCAAAACATCAGTCTATTATGTAATCGGCTTGGGACAAGATCAGGCTTGTTATATATGATTGGCTATGATACATTAGAGATCAGGCTAACCATCTGGTTAGCTATGATGCGAGCAATAGTCAGGTTAATCATATATAACAGGCTATGAGGCATATAAATGGTCAGGCTACACCCAACATGATATGTGGGGTGAGCTATGATGCATGTAAAGTGGGGTATGATCACATAATCTGCTAATATTTCCCCGTCCCCAGCTAGCACGATGGATTTCAATCATGACTCTCCGTGAAAGGTATCGATGATGCTAACCAGTGTATCCATAGTGTCAGAATCAAGTACGCTATACAACTAAAATCATAGAGATGATCAACAAAATAAAAACTGTCAGAGAATGTAATCGCCTGTGGTCCTGAGCTGGCAATACCAATATCCTGATCCCGAAGTCCCATCTGAACGATCCAACGGTCCTATATACATAATATAATAATATAATAACATCAGTCGTTACACTAGTACACACGTAAATACAATTATACTACACTTAGAACTAACGCAAGGGGGTTACGACTGGTCAATTAGCAGGGTCAAGTGTGTACGTCTAAAATACACAAGTATTATGTCCTCGAATATCGTGCACAGCAAGACGAATAACTAATACTAACACAAGTCTAAATCTCTAATTCTCGTGTAACACTAACATAGGGCCTAGCTAGTAGGTTAGGGTAAACAAGGCAGTCAACTAACACCTATGGTCATAAAAACATATATAATACTAATAAACAAATTCCCATGAAGTATATATATATATATATATATATATATATATATATATATATATATATATATATATATATATATATATATATATATATATATATATAAACCTAAATACTATTCATACATGCACACACATACACATCCGTTATTAGGGTTCACCAACACAGTGTCATACAACACACAACATGAAAGAAAGAGGCAAGTTCGAACCTTGGTGTGCATGTGACCGAGGAGGGGGTGATGGCCGGGAAGATGGTGCTGTCACTGTGGCGGTTACTGCTCGTCTGAAAGGAGATCGACGGTGATGGTCGATGAGGGTGGTTACAATGTCGAGGGGGGTGGTGATGGTGATGATGACTGGCTATCGAGGAGAGGTGGCAGGGGTGATCGTGGGAGAAGGTTGAGGAAGTCGGGAGATGGAGGTCCGACGGTGCTGTGAAGTCGTGGGTGGCCGCGGGGAGTCGGGGTGAAGGACTGTGGTGGTTGTGATGATGGTGGAGACGGTGGTGTAAGTGTGATCGACTGTCGTGATAGAATAGAGATGGTCGATGAAGCAGGTGGGGTGATCCGGCGATGTGGGTCGATGATGATGGAGGTCCGGAGGGTGTAGAAGGCTGTGGCGGGCGGCTGTGCTCAGGCGAAGGAGTCGAGAATGAATAAGAAGGTGATGGGGAGATGATGGAGGTCGATAATGATGGTGGTTCTTTCATCGGTCGCTGCTATCGGGGAGGTTGTGTGGTGGAGGTGATGGTGGCCGGTGCAAGGTAAGGTCGGGAATGAAGGCGAAGTGGCGGCTGTGGTGTACTCGCTGCTCGGGGAAGACGACCGGGAAGTGTGACCGATCGATGATGGGGGAGAGGCTATGGTTGACTGGAGAAGGAGGTGAAGTCAGGGTGGCGGCCGGCTGTTGGGCTCCGGCGGTGGTCGAAGGGGAGAAGAAGGGATGGTGTTTTAGGGTTTTGGGTTTTGAATAAGGGTTGATGATGGCTGTTGAAAAAATAAAAGGAAAAGTATTTATGTATGAGAGAGAATAGGGTGATGATCACCTAGGGATTAGGGCCGACCATGTGCTCCTTGGGATGGGGATGGTTTCTACATGAAGAAAAATGTATCGCTAGGATTGTGTGTGTTTTGAATTGAGGGCTTAGGATGGCTAGGGGAAAGGTTAGAGTGTTGTACACTCCAAAAGAGGGGGAAAAACTATGTATGATCGGTCAATGAGTTGGGGGGGAGTATTTCTTCATGGCTTGGGTCCAATGGGAGGTGAACACCTCATTGTAGTTTTGCATAAAAGTCCCTATCAATTGGCAATTTGCACAAATAATGGGGTTTGTGATTGAATGGAAAAAATATCATGTTTGGTGTGATATAGTGGTTTAAAAGGGTGTGTGGTATTTAGTATGAACCTTGAGGGTATGAGTGGGGGTTTGGGTTGGTGTTGGGTCTAGCTTTGGGTTAGGTTGGGTCCTTACACCAATTTAATTAAAATTAGTGTAAACGGTATTCTTAAATTAATTGGAAGTGCATAGGGTTAAAATTAGGTGGGACACAAGTGTCATGGGCGTAGAAGACTCAGAATAGAATATTATCATAATTTGGGTTGTACAAAACGGATCGAGGTTGTATCTCCAATTTTGATTGGAACGGACAAAGATGCAAAGTTAAATTTATTTGGGTTTAAAAATAAACGTTTGTAACGAATATTGTGCGACTAAAATAAAGCACAAAAGAGGGTATTTATGACTTACACAAAGGTCAGATAGAAGAATGGCACGTTTAGGACAAGGATGTGAACTTTGTTGGAAGGCAAAAGCTAGTGTACCGCTCCAAATATCGAAGCAACGGTAAGGTACAACAATGAATAAAAATCACAGTAGTGAAATATAATTCCCAATAATTAATCCCGAAAAATACTAATTAAATTCATAATCCTATATTTAGAATGTGGTAGTGACAAGCCTACCCTCCTTAAAAAAAATTCGTCCTCGAAATTGAATTAAACTAGCACAAGAACATACAACCAGACCAAGAATTATACCTCAAGTCTCGAAAAGATACGGGTACTGCTCGCGCATTTCGTCCTCTCTCTTCCAGGTTGACTCGCCTAGAGAGTGATGTCTCCATGCAATACGAACCAAGGGAACAGTCTGATTCTGCAATACCTTCTCTCTGCGATCCAAGATCTCTACGGGCTATTCGGGATGGCTGAGAGTTGGTCCAACCTCGATCTTCGAGTGATCTAGTACGTGACTAAGATCTACCATGTACCATCTCAGCTGTGACACGTAGAATATATCATATACTCCATCTAGTGCAGGCGACAATTCTAGTCTATAGACCACTACACCGACCCTCACAAGGATACCGAAAGGTCCGATGTATCGTAGACTAAGCTTCCCGTCTTCGTGTCAGAGAAATTCGTAGGAACACCAGATCCATAGGAACACCAGATCACCAACCTAGAATAAAATAGTCTTAACACGCAATCTAAAACAAACAATCATAAACCAAAAAATAACAAAACCTATACCTAAAATTCTAGGGGTCTACGGTAGCTGTCGGTCCAATGGCGCTGTCTGTCCTGTGCCACCCGCAGTCTGTCTCCGATGAGTTTTACCTTTTTCGCTGCATCCATGACCATTTCTGGTCCTAACAAGGCTCTCTCTCCAAAATCATTCCAAGATAACAGTGTGCAATACCTCCGTCCATATAGAGCCTCGAATGGTGACATCTCAATGCTGGCCTGGTAGCTGTTGTTGTAAGCAAACTCTACCAGGTGTAGATGATCCTTCCAAGAACCTCTGAGATCTAGAACACAAGTGCGTAGCATATCTTCGAGAGTCTGAATAGTCCTTTCAGACTGCTCGTCTGTCTAGGGGTGATATGTGGTACTGAACTTGAGCTGAGTGCCCAAGCTAGCCTGCAAACTCCTGAAAAAGTGGGAAGTGAAATGACTATCCCGATCCGAGATGATACTCATAGGAACCCCATGTAATCTGAAAATCTGCCACACGTACATCTCTACTAGCCTCACTACCAGAAAAAGTCAAATTAACGACAACAAAAAACGTCGCTAATTGACAAAAATACGTCGCTAATCTCGTTTAATGACGTAATTAGCGACGTTGCAATGAAGTCGGTAATAATAACGTTGCTGAAAGAAAAAATGTCACTAAACGTCGTTATACCGACATTTTTTAGCGACTTAGATGTGTCGCTAATTTAGCGATGTTTAGCGACTCTGAGTCACTAATTAGCGACGTAATTAAATGTCGCTAAACGTCGCTAATTAGCGACTTATATAGCGACGTAACAGCGTCGTCTTTAATGACCTGGCAGTACTGCCATGTCAGCAATTTGCGACATATTTAGCGACGTTTAGCGACGTCCTTAGCGACGGCTAATGACACGTCGCTAAGTAGCGACTTTTTTAGCGACTTATAAAAACGTCGCTTGACGTCGCTAAACACGTCGCTAATTTTACAAACAAACAAAACTGAATTGTTCCAAACTATTGTTCCTGCAATTTATAAATTTTTAATTAAAAATAGACCCGGAGCAACCCTCCGTTGAATTCTATGGGTTCGCCGACCCCTTCGGTGGAACACTCAACACCGGATTAACAATATTTAATATGAATAAAAGTATCACAGTCATAAAAGTATCACAGTATCACAGTCATAAAAGTATCACAGTCACACAAAATGGGCATAAACAGCGTCACAAAATATATAATATATAAGTATCAGAGTATCACAGTAACACAAAATGCATAATATATAAGTATATAAAACATCACAGTATCAATCTCGAGGATATCCAAAATAGGGCAGATACCAGTCCCTCAAATACTGCGCATAAACAGCGTTTATGTTATCAAGCTCCGCTATGGGTGCTGGGTGACTGGAACTCCCCGTCTGAGATACAGCCGCGATAGGTGCTAGGTGACTAGAACTCCCCGCAGGTGGTATCTCTTCCTCCTTAACAGTAGGAGGCATCACTTCCTCCTTAACAGTAGGAGGTGTCGCTCTCTTGGGTGCCATCTGGTAAGATAGATGAAAACAAAGAATTAGCAAAGAATTAGCTATTGGACCGGAACGGAAGAATTAGATGACTCACAAAGAATTAGCTGTTTATTGCAGTATAATAATGTCCTAACAATAAAAATACAAATCTATTGGTAGTGTTGATGATGGAGATGATAATACGAATAATAATGAATATTTATCCCTTTCAGTTTTGAGAAAGGTGATTATGGACATTAATAAATCATCTGTTTGTTTGTATTATAAAATAATGTATTTAACATTAATCAATCATGTTTAAGAGATTCTAAAGATAATATTAATCCCAAATACATGTGGCACCTTAGGCTAGAATGTATTTGTGAAGATAAGATTAACAAGCAGGATGAAAACATTATTTTTCATTTCTATTATATCCTACTAGTGAATTTTTTATCATAGGTAAAATACTCGAACTTCTTTTTCATTAAAAAAAGGAGAAAGATCCACTAGTTCATAGGATAATCGATATAGAGTAGAGAAACAAATCAGCAAGAGTGTTTGAATTAGATCAAAATAGTGAATACTTAAGCGATGAGTTTCTAAATCACTTGGGTCAAAGACCTTTCTTCTTAGCTCAGCTAGTACTTAATCGATAACTAATTAGCAGAACATGAATTCCAACTAGGTAAGCAAAGTTGATTGGAATTGACAATCAAATTAGACAAGTCAATGTTAAGTTTGCTAAAACTGTACTAGGAGTTCATAAAACAAAAAAAGGGAAAGTTGTACCACATATTACAAGATAATCAATGTGGCAGTTGCACTTTTGTTTTTGCAACAAATATTGATTAAAATGGTGATAGTGATATTCCTTAGCCCTAACCCCTGATCAAAAACCTAACCCTAACCCTAACCCCTGATCAAAAACCCTAAACCTAACCCCTGATCAAAAACCCTAAACCTAACCCTAACCCTAATCCTAACCCCAGGTCAAAAACCCTAAACCTAATCCCTAATCAAAAACCCTAACCCTAACCCTAACCCTAACCCCAGGTCAAAAAACCTAACCCTAACCCTAACCCTAACCCTAATCTGCGTCTGTGTGTGTGTGTCGTGTGTGTGTGTCTGCGTCTGTGTGTGTTTGTCGTATGTGTCTGCGTCTGTGTGTGTGTATCGTATGTGTGTGTCTGCGTCTGTGTGTGTGTCGTGTGTGTCTGCGTCTGTATGTGTGTGTCGTGTGTGTGTGTCTGCGTCTGTGTGTGTGTCGTGTGTGTCTGTCAGTGTCTATGTGCGTGTGTCGTGTCTGTGTGCGTGTGTCGTGTCTGTCAAGTGTGTCTTGTGTCAGTGTCATATAAGAGAGAGAGAGAGAGATTACCTAGAGCTCGAGGAGGAGGAGGGGGATGCCGGAGTAGCCGCAGCCGTGGAGAGCCGGTCGCTGGAGAGGGGGGGGGGCGGGGGAAATCGAAAAGTTTCAAAATTTTTGATAGATGGGAAAAAGAAAACTGAGCTCTAATTAACCAAAATTTAGCGACGTTTAGCGACGTCAAATAACAACGTCGCAAAAATAAAAATTAGCGACGTCAAAGACGTCGCTAAATACGTTGCTAAATATTTTTGATAGATACGTCGCTAATTACAACGCTAAACATCGCTAAATCAGATATATTAGCGACGTTTAGCGACCTTAATTGAACTTATAGCGACTAATCTTTTAAAATCTTAATAAAAGTCGCTAAACGTCGCTAAATGTCGCCATTTAGCGACGTCTAGAGACGATTTTTACAGAGTCGCTAATTTAGCAATATTTTTACTAGGAGTCGCTAAAAACGTCGCTAATCCCGCTTATTCTAGTAGTGCCTCTCCATCGATATACCCACTTTGAATGGTAAGAAGTGGGCTGATTTGGTCAACCTATCAACGATGACCCAAATTGCGTCCTTTCCTCCAGGAGAACGCGAAAGCCCTGAAATAAAATCCATAGTCACGTGCTCCCACTTCCACTATGGGATAGGTAAAGGTTGAAGCAAATAGGTAAAGGTTGAAGCAATCCACCTGGCCTCTGTCGATCCGCCTTTACCTGCTGGCACACTAAATACCGGGATACGAAGCGTGCTACCTCGCGCTTCACACCTTACCACCATACATTCTCCCTCAGATCTCGATACATCTTGTTGGCACCAGGATACATCAAGTACTTAGAGCGATGTGCCTCCTGCAAAACCACTTCGCGCAGCTCCCCACTCGGCACACATATCCTCGTGCCGTACCGTAAAGACCCATCATCAGCAATAGTGAAGTCGTCTGTCAATCCTGTTCGAACCTGTGCCTTGATACTCCTCAGAGTCTCATCATCATACTGCGCAGCTTTGATTCTGTCCATCAACTCAGACTGTATCTGTAATCCCCACATATGAATCTCAATACCTGGAACTAGCACCTTAATTTCTAAGCTCTCAAGATCAGCCAATAAATGTCTATCTGTCGTCAAGTACATAGCCATCGGATACCTGCTCAAGGCATCGGCGACTACGTTGGCCTTTCCTGGGTGGTACTGTAATGAGATATCGAAGTCTTTTATCAACTCCAACCACCTCCTCTGCCTCATGTTTAGCTCCTTCTGTGTAAACACGTACTTCAAGCTCTTATGGTCTGTAAAGATCTTCATACACTCTCCGTACAGATAGTATTTCCACAGCTTTAGAGCGAAGATAACTGCTACCAAATCCAAATCATTGGTGGGGTAGTTCTTTTTATGAGGGTGTAATTGCCTGAAAGCATAGGCAATTACCTTCTTGTGCTGCTGAAGAACGTAACCCAAACCTTTTCCTAAAGCATCACTGTAGATAGTGAATCCACCTGTCCCTGATGGCAATGTCAAAACTGGAGCTGTCGTCAATCTCTTCTTTAGTTCATCAAATACGGCCTGACAATCCTCCATCCAGACAAAATCTATGTCTTTCCTGGTCAGCCTAGTCATTGGCTCTGCAATCCTGGAGAAGTCTTGTACAAACCTTCTGTAGTATCCTGCTAGCCCGAGACAACTCATGATCTCAACTACCGAACTGGGAGTAGCCCACGACTCCACTGCCTCGATCTTCTTTGGGTTAACTGAGATTCCGTTACCCGTTACCATGTGCCCAAGGAATTCAACCTTGTCAAGTAAGAACTCGTACAGTTCTTCCTTCCTGAGAGTCTCCAAGACCATCCTCAGGTGCTCTTCGTGCTTCTCTTGGATCTTCGAATATACAAGAATGTCATCGATGAACACCACCATGAACTTGTCAAGGTACTGGTGGAATACCTTGTTCATCAAGTTCATGAATACTGCTGGTGCATTGGTTAAACCAAACGGCATTACCATGAACTCAAACTGGCCATATCTGGTCTGAAAGGCTATCTTTGGTATGTCTTCTCTCTTCACCTTCACCTGGTGATAGCCTGATCTCAAGTCTATCTTTAAAAATACCTTCGCTCTGCTCAACTGATTAAAAAGATTATCTATCCTTGACAACAAGTATTTGTTCTTGATAGTGAGGTTGTTTAGAGCCCTATAATTGATACACATGCACACCGTGCCATCCTTATTCGGTACGAACAATACCGGAGCTCCCCATGGTGATAAACTGGATTTGATGAAGCCTTTTTCCTACAGCTCCTCAACTTGCTTCTTCAGTTCTGCCGACTCGCTGTTGTTGACTCTATAGACATGTTGTCAAATGGACTTCGTTCCTGGCACCAAATCTATAGAGAACTCAACGTCTCTGTCTGGCGGCAAGCCTGGCAACTTCTCTGGAAATACATCCAGGAACTCCACTATCAACGGATGTGGCAACTCCTCTTCTTCCATCCTGGCTTCGCAAAAAGTGCCTCTGCTCTGCTCCGCTGCTCCTCTAGCGACCTCAAACTCTGGCTCTCCTGACGGTCGAAATATTACTCTGCCTTCGTGATAATCTATAGTAGCATGGTAATTACTCAAATAGTCCATTTCGAGTACAATATTGTATCCCGGAAGTGGCATGACGAGTAAGCACACGCTCAATCTTGGCCTCCCAATGATACTCTCCGGTCCTTGCAATAATCATGGACTAGGATAATGCCTCCTCCAGTCATGATCTTGAAAGTCCTATCTAATGGTTTCGTCTCTAAATGATGCTTAAGAGCATAAGATACAGACACGAAACTATGGGAAGCGCCAGAATCAAATAATGTAAGTGCTGGAATAGAATCGAGAGAAACTGAACATGAAATCAAATCTCCAGCTGGCTCGGCCTCCTCGATCGTCATGATGTATGCTCGTCCCTGGGGTGTACCTCTCTGCTGCTGCTGGTGCTGAGCAAACCTCTACTGTTGTGGCAAAAGTGGAGGTCCCCTCTGCTGGCCTCCTGGTACAGTAGGTACCCTGGCTGGTCCCCTCTGAGCAGCTGCTCCACCCTGACCTGGACGAGTCTGAATAGATGGACAGTCCCTCAACTGATGTGTTGACGATCCACAGGATAAGCACGTATATAACCTCTTCCTGCAGATGTTCCTAGTGTACCCTACCTTCCCGCAGTACGCACACTGGACAGCGGGCTGAGTCTGGCTTTGAGGCTGCTGTTGTTGGGTGTGTCCTCGAGCTAGTGCCTGGTGCTGCTAATGCTGCTGCTGGTACAACCTCTGTTGCTGCTGAAAGTGTGGGCACTTGGCTGGTCTTGCACTACCACTCGCTCCTCCACAAGTGTCACATCCTCTCTTGGGCCTGAGGTCTAAGCCATCATCAGCAATTTGGGCATCCATCAGAATGCCCTCGAGTGTGACATCCTAAAGTACGAGACTTGATCTCTTTTGTCAACCCCTTCCTGCATTTTCGGGCTCTGTCTCCTGGGTTCCGAATCATTGATGGAGCGAATCGACTCAAACGACAAAACTCTATGACGTACTCGTCGACTGACATGCTTTCTTGGACCAAGTCATGGAACTAACTCTCTAATGCTCCCAGGGCTACGTTAGGGAAGAACTTTTTCTTGAAAAGCTCCTTGAAGGCCTCCCAAGTAAGTCCTCCGTCAGCGAGTCTCGGCTCCGTACGATACCATGTCAGTACGATGTCAAACATCTGACTGTCGGCAGCCTCGATCTGAAGAATCTTCGGAATCTGTGCCAAGCGCAAGTTTCTCTCTATATCCTCTAGCCAGTCGTCAGCGTAGAGTATCCCCTCGGTGCCCTTGAACTCCCGAGGCATCATCCTCTTGAAGTCCACTATAGTACCCGGCCTCTGGTGCTGCAAACCAGGATGTTGCTGGTGCTGTGCTACTCTCTCCACAGCCTGGAGAGCCACCTGATGAGAATTTTTTATGCTCTCTCTCATCAGCTCTGTCTGTGCCTGGTGTGCCTCTGCCTACACCCTCTGAGCCCCAGACTGGACTCGCTGAGCCTCCGCTGACGTCCTCTGAGCATATATTATGCCCTGGATCAGCGCAAATATTTGTTCCCCATCAACGGGCATACCTCCGTAAAACGGAGTCGGTGGTGGATGAAGGTTCTCCATCACAGCTGGGGCAATCCTCGTAACAGGTGGGGGAGGAGGACCCCCGAAAGCTGCAGATACTCCTACATGAACAGGAGATGTATGAGGAACTCCAGATGTCTGTCCATCAGGTCGAGAGGTGGCAGACCTCTCTGAAGCTGATGCTCCCAGTCTCAAAGACCTAGTCTTCGACGGCATCCTGAAGACAGACCAAAAAGAATCAATTAAGACAATAGATACGATATCATCAAGGAAGGACAATAAAATTCTAAATGAAGTAATTATTCAGAATAGCATTGAAAAGATCAGAATTTTCCTAGTTGTGATTGAGCATACTCTCATTCTAAATCATATTTCCTAAAGTAGGCTCGTAGCAACACTCTAAGTGAGCACTACTACGATATCACTCTTAATACGAATCTCGACCTGCATGGGCCACCACTAAAAATATATCATGACCCGCACCCAAAATTTGGGCATGGGCCGTGGGTACGTCCAGCCTGCGCTGCCGTATTGGCGGTAGAAAACTGTCTAGGTCTCAATACTACTAAACATAACTCACAACCTGTCAATGATCTCAACTCCATAGAGAGGACAATAAATAATACATTGATCAACAGTTCATAATATATACTCAATCATAATAACTATAAAAAATAAATGGTACGATGAGATATAAAGGTAAAGAGTACTGACATAAGTCAAACACAATAACAAAATACTATGATAAATCTAAAGTCTAGCTGACCCACATAAACAGTCTCAAAAAAAGTCTCAATATAAGTCTGAACGTAAATACAGTCCAAGTCTCAAATTTAGAACAAAAGATGCATATATATAACTGTTTAAATAACTGCAGGTGGTGTCTCCTTTAAGGGGAGGGACTCCTCTAAGATCTCTGGTATATAGTCTCCCTCTACACCTGGCCCATAGTGTGTAGGACAGAAGTCCTCAAGGTCCTCTAAAAAAATATTATCCAGTCAGGATTGGAATGAAGTACAAGCACTAACAGCAGTTTTATTTATATTGACAAAAGCTATAATAAAGTGTAAAGAAATACAAGATAAAAAATACTGGAAATAAGAAATACTGGATATAAGAAATACTGGAGAAATATAATCAATAATAGTACAACTAGCAATGAACAGATATAAGTGAATACTAGAACAAGTGAACTAGAATACAAAAATAGAATATCTAGCTAAGTGTTCAAAATATCAGTCTATTATGTGATCGGCTTAGGACAAGATCAGGCTTGTTATATATGATTGGCTATGATATATGTGATGTCAAGCTAACCATCTGGTTAGCTATGATGCAAGCAATAGTCAGGCTAATCATATATAATAGGCTATGAAGCATGTAAATGGTCAGGCTACACCCAACGTTATATGTGGGGCAAGCTATGATGCATGTAAAGTAGGGTATGATCACATAATCTTCTAATATTTCCCTGTCATCAGCTAGCATGATAGATTCCAATCATGACTCCTCGTGAAATGTATCGATGATGCTAACCCGTGTATCCATAGTGTCAGAATCAAGTACGCTATACAACTATAATCATAAAAATAATCAACAAAATAAAAACTGTCAGAGAATGTACTCGCATGTGGTCCTGAGCTGGCAATACCAATATCTTGATCCCGGAGTCTCGCCTGGACGATCCAATGGTCCTATATACATAATATAATAATATAATAACATCAGTCGTTATACTAGTACGTACGCAAATATAATTATACTGCACTTAGAACTAACGCAAGGGGGTTACGACTGGTCAACTAGCAGGGTCAAGTGTGCACGTATAAAATGCACAAGTGTCATGTTCTCGAATACCGTGCACAGCAAGACGAATAACTAACACTACAATATGTCCAAATCTCCAATTCTCGTGTAACACTAACACATGGCCTAGCTAGTAGGTTAGGGTATACAAGGCAGTCAACTAACACCTATGGTCATACAAATATATATAATACTAATAAACAAATTCCTATGAAGTATATATATATATATATATATATATATATATATATATATATATATATAAACTTAAATACTATTCACACATGAATACACATACACACCAGTTATTAGGGTTCACCAATATAGTATAATGCAATACATAACATGAAAGATAGAGGCAAGTTCGAACCTTGGTGTGCACGTGACCGAGGAGGGGGTGATGGCCGGGAAGATGGTGATATCGATGTGGCGGTTGCTGCTCGTCGGAAAGAATATCGATGGTAATGGTCGATGAGGGTGGTTGCGATATCGAGGGAGGTGGTGATGGTGATGATGACTAGCTGTCGAGGAGAGATGGCAGGGGTGATCGTGGGAGAAGGTTGAGGAAGTCGGAGGATGGAGGTCCGACGGTGCTGTGAAGTCGTGGGTGGCCGCGGGGAGTCAGGGTGAAGGACTGTTGTGGTTGTGATAATGGTGGAGACGGTGGTATGGGTGTGGTCGGCTATCGTGATGGAATGGAGATGGTCGATGAAGCAGTTGGGGTAATCCGGCGATGTGGGTCGATGATGATGGAGGTCCGGCGGGTGTAGAAGGCTGTGGTGGGCGGATGTGCTCAGGCGGATGAGTCAAGAATGAAGAAGAAGGTGATAGGGAGATGATGGAGGTCGATGATGATGGTGGTTCTGTTGTCGATCGCTGCTGTCGGGGAGGTCGTGTGGTGGAGGTGACGGTGGCTGGTACAAGGTGAGGTCGGGGATGAAGGTGAAGTGGCGGCTGTGGTGTACTCGCTGCTCGGGGAAGACGGTCGGAAAGGGTGACTGATCGGTGATGGTGGAAAGGCGATGGTTGACCGGAAAAGGAGATGAAGTCAGGGTGGCGGGCATTTGTTGGGCTCTGACGGTGGTAGAAGGGGAGAAGAAGGGATTATATTTTAGGGTTTCGGGTTTTGAAGAATGGTTGATGATGGCTGTTGAAAAAATAAAGGGAAAAGTGTTCATGTATGAGAGAGAAGAGGGTGATGATCACCTAGGGATTAGGGCCGGCCATGTGCTCCTTGGGATGGGGATGGTTTCTACATGAAGAAAAATGGATGGCTAGGATAGTTTGTGTTTTGAATGGAGGGCTTAGGATGGCTAGGGGAAAGGTTAGAGTATTGTACACTCCAAAAGAGGGGGAAAACTATGTATGACCGGTCAATGGGGGGGAGTGTTTCTTCATGGCTTAAGTCCAATGGGAGGTGGACACCTTATTGTACTTTTGCATAAAAGTCCCTATCAATTGGAAATTTGCACAAACAATGGGGTTTGGGATTGAATGAGAAAAAAATACCATGTTTGGTTTGATATAGTGGTTTAAAAGGGTGTGTGGTATTTAGTACGAACCTTGAGGGTGTGAGTGGGGATTTGGGTTGGTGTTGGGTCTAGCTTTGGGTTAGGTTGGGTCCTTATACCAATTTAATTAAAATTAGTGTAAAAGGTGTTTTTAAATTAATTGAAAGTGTATAGGGTTAAAATTAGGTGGGACACAAGTATCATGGGCGTAGAAGACTCAGAATAGAATATTGTCATAATTTGGGTTGCACAAAACGGATCGAGGTTGTGTCTCCAATTTCGATTGGAACGAACAAAGATGCAAAGTTGAATTTATTTGGATTTAAAAATAAACGTTTATAACGAATATTGTGCGACTAAAATAAAGCACAAAAGAGGGTATTTATGAGTTATACAAAGGTCAGAATGGAAGACTCCCACGTCTAGGACAAGAATGTGAAGTTTGTCGGAAGACAAAAGCTAGTATAGCGCTCCAAATATCGAAGCAACGGTAATGTACAACAATGAATAAAATTCATAGTAGTAAAATATAATCCCCAATAATTAATCCCGAAAAATACTAATTAAATCCATAATCCTATATTTAGGTCAGGGATTTATCTAGTGGATTTCTAGGTCTAGACTACTAACCCATGCATTAATGAATACTATATAATATGTATATATACATATATCATGCAATTATTTAAAAATAAAATATACACAATACTTATAATAAATAAAAAGATAAAAATATTCCTATTTTAGAATGTGGTAGTGACACAAGGTTATGCGGCATGTCATCCCTATGCATCCAAAATTGCTCGACCATGCTTCTTATTCAAAGTATTCCAAACTTGTCATCTTGGAAACTTTGAAGGGGTTCTTGTAGAAGCAAGAAAAATCTACAGGCCTCATAGAACTCATGCCACATAAAACATGATCTATTGGCCAGATAGAAAGTCGCATAATAATCTACATACGTCCAGAGCAACCAAGTAGTAAGATACCGCATAATAAGCTCCTGACATAGTCTCCAATGTCTGACATAAAGTTCTGACAGCTTTAAAATTTGTGAAAGGGGCGGCATACAAAAAGACAGAAAGTCATATCTGCATTGATGGCCTCGACAGAGTTGTCCCATCATGTGTCCTCCCATCTGTGGCTTCAGCCATATGCGGCCTCATCAACATGCGGCTACAGCGTCCTTTCGACCAAAGCCAGACGAGAGCACGTATGCGGCCTGGATGCCATACGGCCAGAGTGTCCATCCGACCAAGGTCAAACAAGAGCACGTATACGGCTACAAGACCCATGCAGCCTCGCTAATATGCGGTCAGAGTGTCCTTTCGACCAAGGCCCAAACAAGAGAACGTATGCGGCTACAAAACCCATGCGGCCTCGCCATAATGGCCAAGTTGTTATGCGGCCTCCAGCTCACAAGATATTTTTGTTATAACTGCAGGGATCTTCGTACAGTTGGTGCTGACTATGTGTCCAGCTGACCAAGTCACGCACACAATGGGTTAAAAACAACCCCGAGATCTCTTCAACATCATATCTCAACCAAGACCACGTGGCAATCTTCCCATGGCATACGATGACAGTTACAACCGCATTCTGTTGAAGGAGTCTTATGTGGCCACCAAACAGAGGTATATGCTACATCCAAAGTCCATCAACACGATGGATATAAATAGGAGCAACTTGAACGTTCTAAAGGGGGGCTATCTGCGAACCTACAGTGAAGCAAGAGAGAAGAGCTTCCTCCTTCTGAATCGGATCATCTACGGAGTAAAGAGAGTTGCTACACTCCTAACCCTCCATTGTCTCCCCCCAGAAAACAAATTTATACTTAGATTATCTTCTAGGACCTCTCTGTACTTTCTTTTCATTTGTTAATTAAATTAAGTTCTCTTAAACTTTAAAATTAATGATGAACAATCACGTCGGATTGTGTCACCAGCTTTTCATTGGAGGAGAAGCTTTTCCTCCGCAGAGTCGTCATTTTTGTCGACATCGAAAAATATGAAATTATTGTAGTATTTTTGATGAAGGTGTACAATTTTGTCACATCCCGCACCCGGTATAGGGGCACGAGTACGTGGGTACGTCTAGCCTACGCCACAGCATCGGTAATAGAACGCTGTCTCGGTCTTCTATACTATCTAACATCTTACACAAAATGTATATAATACCTGTCATGTCATCCCAACTCCAAATGGAGGAGCAATATGATGATATAATAAAGGGTAGTCAATACTCAATACTCAATCACATATAAAAACTAAAGGAAGATTTAAGCACGATATGGAATGGAAAGAAAAGAAATACAAGTCTCAATACGTCACAGATCCAACTCAACATCTAAACACAACTCAAGATCTCAAAATAATAATATAATCCAAAGTCTAACTAGAAATAACTACTACAAGATATGGAAATCTAAATGGCCTCAGTATCTGGCACTACATCCTCAAGTGACACTCCATCTGTTAGTCCGTAGTAGGTGGGACACATCCTTACTAACCAGTCATCTAAAAAATATATCCAGTCAGGATTGGAGCAAAGTACAACCCAATAGTAGTTCAAATTAATTGATAATAACTATAAACAAAAATAGAGAATATAATACAAAATGAGAAATAATAAACAATATTATGTTATGGCAAAAGAAACAGATAAATAAGAGCAATATGGTATACACTGATCACAATAAAATAGAATAAGACAATAAAATAGAATATAGTGAAGAACTGTAACTATACTAAGTGTTTGAAATACTAGATAGATATGTGATCGGCTTGGGTTGAACATTGTCTACTTAAACGTTGGATACTAGATAGATATGCGATCGGCACAGAGACCCAGACCGTCGTTTAGTGACATTTTCTTGATACAAATTGCTTTTACGCACTCAAGGGAATACGCTGCCTAGTTTTATACAGGCAGATGTGAGCTTTTACGCTCAGCAGAAGATGAAATAAACTGCCACGTCAAAAGCTGCTCTTCATACAGAGCTCGAGGCACGTCTCTGCAATTAATGCAGGTAATGGGGGCAGATCTCTGCATTTAATGCACGAGATTTGGTTCTATTTTCAAAGACTGGGTGAGCAATAATTATGACTAATACATCCATATCATCACCTCTGCATGTTACGCCATCAGGCTATTTTCAGCTATAGGAGCACGCTGTACGCTATCTCCTTGAAATACGCCAACATGGCTATTTTTAACTATAGGAGTATGCCGTATGCTATCTCCTCGGAATATGCCAACTCAGGCTATATTTGTATTGGTGCGTGATAAGGCTATTTGGTCCATAATACGCTCAAGACCTCAGTCAAGGAAGAAGGATCGACTATTTTTTACGCTAGCTACCTATCCATGCAGCATCAGGCTTCTACGCCTACTTGGCTTCTATGCCAGTTTGACAGCTACTTGGCTTCTACGCCAACTTGATAACTATTTGGCTTCTACGCCATGGTGACAGTTATTGGCTTCTACGCCAACCTTTTCTACGCGAGGGGCAGTTACCTACGTGGCTTGCATGCCGTGATCTTCGCAGCAGTTATACGCGTTACCTTATAATGGGACACGCATCACACGCAAATTCAGAAGATTATTTATACGTGGGTGGCAGTTATTGTAATTGTCGCATAAAAAGTGCCACACTCTCCACTGTCCGGCTTCTACGCTGACTGGACGGTTACTGTCACTAAACCCTATAAATAGAGACCTCCGTCTACGGAGGTCCGAGTTTAGGAAAAGAGGGTCGAAGAATTGAAGAGATAAGAGTACAGACAGAGAGTAGTGATTGACGATTTTGGCATCAAGCATCTACTCCCTCTTACAATCTTTGAAGCTATTCCTTCTTCTACAGCATTTCTTCATCATCGTGTGGTCCAAGGGACAAAGTGATCGACCGCAGATCAAACTCCTATAGCAATATTTATCCAGATTAAATTTTGTACTTAACATCCTCGTATAGGATTAATAGTACTTTTTGTTTGTAAACCAAAGGAATGGTTTCGTATAAACCTAGTTTCATTTCTTTCGTTTATTATCAAACACAAGATGGCGACTCTGCTGGGGATCTCTTTCTCATCGGACGAGAAAGCAATTGCTCAACACGATGCAGTATCAGTAGGATCAATGAAGAAGACCTTGGTCGTCCAATTCGACCAATCAGCCTACGAAAATATGCTTCGAGCAGGGGGTAGCTCTTACTCTCTATGTGTCCAAGATAACAGGAAATTACGTAAGGTGTGGATGCCCCGGACATCCCCTACCATTCCTGTCGACTCTCTGGCTTCTCCGACCAGCAAGGTTGTAGCTTCGCAACCTCCGCGCCCTGCGCGTAAAACTCTGTCTCCCGTCTGTGATATGGCAGACAACTTCTGGCAATGCCTCAGTGCTAGTCCAGAAGTCTACTCCGCGCTCTGCGCGTAAAATTTAGTCTCCTGTCTGTGACGTGGCAGACAAAATTTCCGATAATGCCTCAGCGCCAAATCAGAAATTCCCGATGTGCTCCGCGCATAAAAATGCATTTTCCCTCCGTGGAAAAACAGATAGTCCCTGCAATCTACGTAAGGAAAAACAAGTGGCGGAATTCTCAACTTCTCTGCCTTTACGCCAGCAAGAGAAGAATCTGCCCGCTCTCCAGATTACGCGAGAAACTGATGGCCGATTGAGGACTTCCTCAGTTTTACGCCAGCCTGAGCAGAGTTCCAAATTACGCCAGGTCAAGCCTCTCAGCGTAAAGAAATCTCGGATTATGGATAGATACACTCCTCATGGATCATGTGCTACTTATATGGCTGAGCTGCTGTATATAGGTGGCAGAAAAAGGGTTGGGGTTCCCAATATCTGTATGCCAACTGATATAAACAGGAGGAACAAGCCTTCTTCTTCTTCTTTTGTTAATCCTCCCGACTTGCGTGAATTTTTGATTCAGAAGCGCAAAGATAGAGGATCTTCCAACATGTCTATTACGCCTCCTAGGGAGCACTATTGTAATAGTCATAAAATTATAGTTAATTATTGCTGTTCTGAAGCAAAATAGTCATTTTTCGACCAGTTGAACTACTCTTTGTCTTTTCAGGAAGAAGAGCCTACATATGCATCAGTGAACATGGCTTCACACGTTCCTAGAGGAAGGTCGAATTCAAGACGTCATCCCTCTAGAACTCTAAGACAAAGGAGATTCGACAAACTTCTTGAGAACATTGAAGCTGGGGTGTTCCGAAACACCCGTTTGAGGTCACGACAACCGACTTCGTATTCTTCTGATTCCGACACTAGGGGTCGCCAGTTTCCCGAATCGGATGCTGAAAGTATAGAGTCAATCTCTATAGAGACCTATACTAACCCTTCAATGATATCCAGAGAAATGGGAGTCTATGTCATTGAAGATGAACGTGAAGAGGCTTCCCCATCAGGAAGCACTGAGCAACACATCGCTGTGTTGGAGACATCTCTGAAAGAGATACAGTCCATGATGGAGAATATGCACCAGATGATGCTGACTCAACACACAGCTGCTATAGCTCAAGCATCGGTCCCTCTGACTCAGATACGTGTGGGGGTGGACTTACCACCATCCAATGCGAACCAGGAGCCTGCTCTAAATCAGTAGTCAGCAGCTCCTTCACTTCCTAATTCGGAGAATGTATTGCCTCATGTTGGAGTAACGATACAACTGATCTCTAACCACTCCGCGGTTCCTCTACCGGCTGAAGATCCGATGCAGGCAGTGCAGGAATTGAAAGCCCAATTTGATGCCTTAAAGCATAAGGATCAGCTCAAGAAATTAGGAATCAACCAGCCTTACCCAGCTATCTGGGATGAGATCCCTTTTCCTCCTAAATACAAACCACAGACTATGGCTTTGTTTGAGGGAAAGACATCACCGAGACAGTACATGAATTACTTCAGTATGATGACGGTGTTATTGCAAGGGAATGACGCCCTTCTTACTCGAGTGTTCAAAGGATGTCTCTCGGGAGTGGCTTATCAGTGGTACCGTAGTCTTGTGGACAACTGCATTACTTCCTTTGAAGATTTTAAGACTTTGTTCTTCGTGCGATTCTACGAAGGAGGGATGGACATGTCTATGTCCTCTCTCATCGAAGTAAAGCAGAAGGAGAAAGAGAACGTTCGTACTTTCATCGAACATTTTCGTCAAGCCACTTTGCAAATGCCTCCCGGAGTTCCAAACTCGACATTGGTGGACATTTGCAGGAAGAACCTTCTTCCAGTGATCTTGGTGTTCACAGGACCATATCAGTTCCATGATTGGCCCTCACTTATCATCTCAATGGTAGCCGCTGAAGACAACAGTTGGAAGGCGCGTGATAATGGAATTATGATATCTGCCTCTGATAAAGGCAAGAGGTCATCCTCCAACAGCGACCATCCTCGTGGTTCCAAAGGAAAAGAAGCTTTGACGATCAATACGTCCAGGCAAAAGACTGCGGCAACCACACAGACGAAACCTGGGACTTCCAGGCCCATTGAAGTATATTCTTTTGACAACGAAGATATTTCGAGCATATTCGAGTGTCTAGTCAAAAGCGGCAAGATTACCCTCCCTGAGGTAAAGCGGCCTAATAAAGTCGGCAGTACCAATAACCCCAAGTACTGTATTTTCCATAGGTACATACATCACCCCACAAAGACGTGTTATATACTAAAGAGGAAAATCTAGGAGTTGATCGACGCTAAGGCCATCACTCTGCACAATAGAGAGAAGACGGTCACAGCCAACATGATCTCTCTTCAATTTGGCAATCTGCCTCCTCAAGAAGTTCCGGATGGTGTTGTACCCATTTTTCGGACAACGATGAATATTGTTAATCTCCCTCCATCCAGGGGTCAAAATCATGACCTAGTACCCCTAACTACCCAGCGTGGCGAGATTATGTGGGTTCATCCAGATCTGGTGTCAGAGATCGAGGAAGAGACTCAAGCTGCTAAGGCTAAGTCTAAAAAGAACTCGAAGCGTAAACCATGTCATATGGTTGCGATATCCTCGATATCGGAAGAAGAGGTTTTGGCTACTAGAACCCGGTCAAGGAAATCCTACCTCAAGGACTATGGAGAAAATCAGGACGATGCATCAGCAGACGCTTCAGCTGCCAAGCCTTCAGAACCGAAACCTGTCATACCAGAGGCCGGTCCTTCTAAACCAACTTCGGTGGACAAGGGCAAGCAAAAAGAAGTACGCTTTGATAA
Organism: Iris macrosiphon; assembly: GCA_036927795.1. Taxonomy (NCBI): domain Eukaryota; kingdom Viridiplantae; phylum Streptophyta; class Magnoliopsida; order Asparagales; family Iridaceae; genus Iris; species Iris macrosiphon. The sequence continues at coordinate 58,538,165 of JAYESA010000019.1, forward strand.
ACCTTTGAAGCATATTCAAAACAAAGGTTTGGAGAAGCCATATAACTTTGACATCCTGGCCCAGTTGGCTAATACACCAGCCAGATTGTCCATTTTTGAACTACTCAGGCTCTCTAAAGACACTCGTCAAGACCTGAGTGAAGCATTAATGCAGGCGGATGCATACTTGACCCATCTCAAGTCCCCTGATGAAGAACCTGTGGCATCTCCTCAATGCCATAGTATGATGGAGGTGGTCCCGAATATCACTTTCACCCAAGATGACATGCTGTTGAAACATAACAAGCATGACAGACCCCTCTATTACACCGGATATGTCGGTTCCATGGAGGTTGACCAGATTCACATAGATCCGGGATTATCGATCAGTATCATTCCTCATAGTCTGCTCAGACCACTAAGGATTCCTACCAGCGAATTGGCTTACACCACCACTACAATCGTGGGCTTCAACGCCAAGAAAAGTAAGCCATTGGGGAAGATTCGTAAGAGGATCCAGATTGGCGACCTCAGATTAGTGGCTACATGCTATATCATTGATTCAGAGGTATCTTACAATATTCTGCTGGGCAGACCATGGATCCACGATCATAATATCGTTCCTTCGACTCTACATCAATGCTTCAAATATGTAGATGCCCAAGGAACAGTACAAACGGAGTTTGCTGATCTTAACCCGTTTAAAGGAGTAGAATCCTACTACTCCGATGCCATGTTGTACACCCAAGACTACATGGAGGAGGTATCAGGCAAGACAGAGGAGGAATCCCACCGGGAACCAGTAGAACCCTCTGTCGAGCAACCCCTGTCAATTAGGGTGAAAGGGCGAACTACTCGTCCAAAAGTCATGGAACCCATGGCTATCCACCTGAACAAAACCAAGTCAGGAAAAAGAGGTGATCCTCTAGTGATCACTTTGAATCAGAAGCCTCCACCTTTGGTCATCAACCTCCGGCGTAACAAGCAGCCAACTGATGTAAATATAACCAGGAACGTGGTTTCTGACGATAATAAAGATCCTCTTTTCCAGTACATTGACGCTCAAATTCCAAATCAGGAATCCTCTCCCCATAACGATATAGAACCTATAGCATAAAAATTCTTGAAAGCTATAGACTCCTATCATCCGTATGTGTGGGAAGTAGCGTCACCATCTAATGTCATCACGACATATGGGCCACATGAGGATTCTATCTTTATTGTCCCGCCTACTCGCAGCAGTCAGCATCCAATAGGCTTCGGTCGTATGCGCAATAAACCGACTATACAAGAAGATTCTCCCGATGACGATAGTGGTAAAATGCAGGTTCACAGATATAGCTCGCAAGCTTTGAAGATTATGCAAAGTATGGGTTATGACTTGAAGCTGGAACCAGGTTTTAACTACAGGAAAGGCAGGAGAATGCCATTACACGGTGATCCCTACTGTCAACGAACTCATTTTGGGTTAGGGTATACCACCTCCCTTGCAACTTCTGAGTCAAAAGAGGATATATTTTTCTCTTCTCAAGATAGCTCGTCGTCCTCCGGCTCATCTGATAATCTCGAACGAGCATTATCAGTAAATATGGTATTGACAGATTCCCTCAAAGCAGACGAACAAGAATCTGAACCATTTAAGAATGACTCTTGGGCTCAGCAAATGGATACGCAATGGGAACTCCGGTTCGAGCAGAGAGAACCTCCCACTGAAGATAAAGTTATCCAAATTGACGTTGGGGATGAACTTTCGCCAAAGCCGATATTTATCAGTAACAATCTTTCCGAAGAAGAAAGAGAGGAAATAATCCAGCTGATAAAAGAATATATCGACGTCTTTGCGTAGAATTATGAGGATATGTCAGGTCTTGATCCAAAAGTGGCTACTCATAAACTCAATATATTGCCCAATTCGAAGCCTGTGAAGCAACATCAACACCAATTTCGTCCGGACATGATGGACGCCATCGAAGCTGAAATCAAGAAGTTGATAGCCTGCGGGTTTATCAGGGAAGAACAACATCCTAACTGGGTTGCCAATGTAGTCCCAGTCATGAAAAAAAGTAGGAAAGTACGTGTCTGTATCGATTACCGAGATCTGAATGCAGCCTGCCCCAAGGATGAGTTTTCCCTTCCCATTACAGATGTCATGATCGATAATATATGCGGTTTTGAATGCATGTCTTTCATGGATGGATTTTCAGGATACAACCAAATCAAGATGCATCCTGAAGACGAGAAGCATACTGCCTTCCGGACACCATTGGGGGTATATTGCTATACGGTCATGCCCTTCAGACTGAAGAATGCTGGGGCTACATACCAACGAGCTATGAGTAACATATTCTACGAGCATTTACGTAAAACAGTGGAATATTACGTAGATGATATAGCTGTCAAAAGCCGCATCAAGGATAATCACATCCAAGACTTGAAGACAGTGTTCGAGTTGATACGCCAATATTAACTCAAAATGAATCCTACAAAGTCCTTTCTTGGTGTATCCAGTGGCAAATTCCTGGGATTTGTCATTACCGCTAAAGGCATTCAAGTGGACCAGGATAAAGTCAAGTCCATCTTAGAAATGCGACCACCCCGTAATCTGAGAGAACTCAGGGGATTTCAGGGCCGTCTGGCTTATATCCGGAGATTCATATCCAACCTCTCTGGGAGGTGTCAGCCTTTTTCTCGTCTCATGAAGAAAGGTGTATCCTTCATATGGGACGAAGCCTGTCAACAAGCATTTAATGATATTAAATGCTACCTCACTAATCCTCCAGTTCTGGTGCCTTCCGTCATAGGAAGACCATTTTTGTTGTATGTTCGAGCAATGGATCATTCTCTGGGAGCTCTCCTTGCACAGAAGAACAATGGAAGTCATGAACAGGCAATCTACTATTTAAGCAGGATGTTGGTTGGAGCTGAACACCGGTACAATCTAATGGAAAAAGAATGCTTGGCCCTAATGTTCGCTATTCAGAAAATGCTACACTATGTCACAGGCCAGACTATTCATATCATCTCCAGGATCAATCCTCTTCGGGTATTGATGAACAAGCCAAGCGTTCTTAATTTCTGACTTGCGACTTAGGCGATGTTATTAACACCGTATGATGTGGTGTACGTCCCTCAGAAGTCCATCAAAGGCCAAGCATTGGCTGATTTCCTAGCTGCTCATCCGATTCCGAAAACCTCCAGATTATACGAGGACATTCCCGACGAAGTTGCAGAATGTAATTCCACAATAGAAAGTGATACATGGCAGCTATTCTTCGATGGTGCCTCCAGGACTGGCCCCAGGGGAAATGTGGTTTCAGGAGTAGGAATTGTCCTGGTCACTCCTGATAAACTCGTCATCTATCGAGCATATTCTCTTAGCGAGCCTTGCTCTAATAATGTGGCAGAGTATAATGCCCTACTCATCGGACTCTAAGTCGCTAAAGAATTGGACGTCGAATATCTGGAAGCTTTCGATGATTCTCTGCTGATCGTCAATCAAGTCAGAGGAATATATGAAGTCCGTAATCCAGACCTCATTACTTATCACCAAGCGACGATCGAGATAGCAATGACTTTCAAAGGATTCTTCCTAGAGCATGTGCCTCGATCCCATAATCTGGAAGCTGATGCCCTGGCCAGTCTAGCTGCAGATTTAGCTATTCCTATAAGAAGGCAGAACTCGGTGATCCTTCTTAACAGAGATTTATTATGTGTAAAAAATAACTTTCACATAGAATGCAGCTACGCTATGAACACAGATCTTCCCAAGAGAGACTGGAGAAGTCCCTTTATAGATTTCGTAGCATACGGAATCTTACCAGAAGATCCTAAAGAAGCAGTATCCATCAAAAGACGATCATTACGCTTCTATTTTGATGCATCTTCACAATGTCTATATCGTCGAACCTACGACGGACTGCACTTATAATGTCTCTCCTATGATGAGGCACAGCGGATTATCCGTAAAGCTCACGACGGCGTATGCGGAGCGCATCAACCCAGTCCTAAGCTACAGGATCGTATCAGGAGGATGGGCTATTACTGGCCTACTATGATCACAGATGCAATAAAATATGCAAGACAGTGCAAAGCTTGTCAGGTTCATGCAGATTTTATACATCAACCTTCTGAACATTTACATCCTACGGTTGCATCCTGGCCTTTTGAAGCATGGGGTATGGATATCATTGGTCCTATTCACCCGTCTTCTTCCAGAGGTCATCGATTCATATTGGCCATCGCGAATTATTTCTCTAAATGGGCAGAGGCGATCCCTCTTGCTAAGGTGAAGACATCTAGTGATCAGCTTCATTAAGCATCATGTCATTTATCGCTTCGGGATACCCCGAAAGATAATTCATGACAATAGGCCTCAATTCATCAGCCAAGCGTTTCATCGATTTTACGATAAGAATCGGATACAAAATATGGCCTCTACGGCATACAATCCGGCTGCTAATGGTTTGGTGGAAGCTTTCAACAAAACCATCATCAAACTCTTAAAAAAGTTTATTTCTTCGAACAAAAGAGATTGGAATGAGAAGCTGGGAGAATGCCTCTGGGCATACCGCACAACGGTACGAACACCTACAGGTTGTACCCCATTCTCATTGGTTTACGGGAGTAAAGAAGTTCTCCCCATTGAAATCCAAATTCCATCACTCAGAATAGCAGTAGCTAATGAGTTGACTCAGAAAAATAATGACCTACTAAGGCTTCAAGAACTAGAAGGATTAGACGAGAAATGCCTCCTAGCTCAACAACGCATTGCGTTCTACCAGGCACGTATTTCCAAAGCTTTTAATCAAAAAGTGAAGGAAAGAGTGTTCAAAGTTGGCGAGCTAGTTCTAGCTGTGAAAAGGCCAATGATCATTACTCACAAGAGTAAGGGTAAATTCCAGCCCAAATGGGAAGGCCCTTATGTGATTGAGACGACGTTCTCAAACGGCGCTTACAGATTAGCCAAGCCTAATGGAGACTTGTTAATGGCTCCTATCAACGACAAATTCCTGAAGAGGTACTATGCTTAATCTCCTTTGCTCAAATGGAGTATGGTGAAGATCTCATTCTGACAATACTACTTCCAAAGAACTAGTTGGATCATATTCTATCATGTCCATATAACCTCTGAATAGATATGTTTAACTAATTTGGAACATTAAAACCTATCACGTCCATATTACCTCTGAAAGTATTTTGTGTACAAATTTTAGTTGGATCATATTCTATCATGTCCATATAACCTCTGAATAGATATGTCCAGCTGAAGCTTACTGAAAGTATATCACGTCCATATTACCCCTGATATCACTTTTACCCTAGCCTGTCATTTATATTCAAAAAAATGATGGGTCCACCAAAGTCAGATAAAGTCTCTTTATTATCTCCAGAAAGATCAAATTACATATAAAAGCAAAAGATACATCATTTGGGAGGAGCAGTCAAATCACGGATCTGCTGTGCCAGAGAGGCCATTCTCTCATTCCTGGAGCTCAAAACTGTAGCGCGAGCCCGCTCCAACCTTGCCTCCTCATTGTTCAAGGCAGATATTTCAGACCGAGCACGTACAGAATCTACGTGGATGACATCCACACGTGTCAGGTTTTGCTGAGACACTTCCAGTCGATTTTTCAACACATCTCTAGCTGCCGATGAAGCGAGAACCCTCTCCTTGGCCTTAGCGAGGTCATCTTCCAATTTGCGGACCCTCGCTGCCTCTTCCTCATATTCGACCTCGCACTTGGCCAGCTGAGGAATGACATACTCCAATACGGTATGCTCTTCATTCATCTCTTTCTGTTGAGCCTCGATGGACTTGCTCAGAGTTTCCATCTCTCCAACAAGCCTCACAGTCAAAGAGTCATATTCAGCCTGAATCAGGTCATCAATGCTGCCCTGGAATAGTTACAAATAATTGTTAATGGGTTGTTCTAAACCATTAACTATTTGCTCCAGCGCATCAGCTCTCCTAGTGTCGTTGAAATCTCTGATCGGCGCTATCGCAAACTGGGAGGACCTCCTCAGAGCCTCGAAGCCTAGATTCTTCTCCAGCACCATTAATATCAGCGTTTTCAAAGTGGTGTAGAAAATACTAGTATACTGCTCAATTAGCATGGTGAGATCCGAATGGACGCTGGGAGTGGCTGCAATATCGGCGAATCCCCTTCCAGGAACGACTGCAGAGGGTGTCGTCACAATCGTCACTTCAGTAGATAGCGCGACAAAGGTAGAGGCACCAACAACGGTCGAAGTAGCTGATGTACTCAGAAGAGGCATAGTCGGGATGACAGGCTCATCCTCCTCTGGAAATATCGGGACTGTATTGGGCGAGCCGGCACCCGAAAATATTTCCTCTTCAAAGTTGGGCACCTCCGTGTCAACGACAGGAGCGACAACAAAGCCAAAAGTTGCGTCAACGCTGCCCTCTCCGTAAATGTCTTCCCCTGAAAAGAAGATAAGAAAGTTAATATCAACCTAATATTAATTTTTCTAAAAAGAGGCGTAAAGACAACATTTACCCATGGCTGACGGTGTATATGTCGCGTCTGCAGCCAGTACAGCTAAATCATTTCTTAATAATGTTAAGCAAGCTGTCATACCTGGAGAGGAGGGTGCACCAAATGACGACTGAGGGTAGTCATCCAAGTCTTCACCCAGATCCAATCGAGGTTCATCAGGTAGAATCTCGCTGGGGATACTTACAGATGAAGAAGGGGCTGGACCCATTCTTGGTTTGGATAAAGATATTCTTATTTTTCTCGGCCTTGAAGGCGATCCCATAGCACTACCTGAAGCGGTAGCAGCGGTAGCAGTGTCGAGCAAAGAAACTCTGGCACTATCGGCCGGAACTGTGGAGGTTCCCTCTCTAATAGGCGAAGGACCTCTAGTCAAAAAATTATCCCCGCCCGGGGAAACAACAGGCTCACTCCTAGGAGCCTCATGGTCGGAAGTCCTGACAGGACCACTAACGGTCTTCTTCTTCTTGCGAGGGAAAGTCTCCTTCAGAATAGGAGCCCTTCGCTTACTAGGGATAACCAGAGGATCTACAAGCGGAGGTATTATGCCCCTCGGTACTGTCAGCAAAAACTCATCTGGATCGACAGAGTCTTCACCCTCGTCAGAGGAAACCGATGGGACTTCCTCTCTTCCAGCGGACTTATGAGGTGGCATCCTAAAACTTCCACGCATATCAAAATCGCGATGGAAGGTATTGATGGCCACATAAAACTGGGCGTACGAATGGAGGATACGCAACTCCATGGAGAGAGAAGTCGCGGGCACAGTAAAGTTTGTTCCAGTACAACCCATTATAAAGTACCGCCATCCTCTCGCTCCATCAATAAGTCCACCTCTGGACTTGAAGCTGGTGATGGCATTTCCCACGTGCAATTGGTTATACCCAAACTGCCTGGCGAACCGACTAGGCAGATAGGGCTCCAAGAAGCAATGGTCTTCACTTTTGTACAACAAATGGGAAGGTCTAATGCAGACCAACCAATAAAAATCTTTAGGAGAAAGAACGGTCTTCCCTTCACCTGAATCCTGAAGCCTCGTCCCCTGTTGATTGATATGTACAGTGGGGACGATACAGAAAAGCTTTCATCTATGAGCAAAATTTAATGCTCGTCGACAGTCTACGACGGTGGTCACGTTCCAGGTGGAATTCTTGTAATTCAACAAGAAATTATTCCCCGAACTACTGGCAGAGCCGGGAGACATCACCCTGGGGTTATGAAGAATTAACCATCCCATCAGATACAGGAACGGTAATTCTACCCTGGGAAAGCTATCACGCCGTGTTTCGTCGACAAGCAGCCCATCAGTAATGGCCCTCAGGCCAGCTTGTATCCGGCATACTATGGTAGGGAGCAGGCCCAGTCTTGCCCCAAACACCAAACACACTGTAGGCCATAAGGTATTACGGTGAATACGATCCGAAGATGCAATGCCAGGTACTACCAATCGGCGTAGCCATACAGAGAGGAAGCCAGCCGGTTGAGCTTCCCTTGACAGAGGCTTGCGGCAATGCCTCATATAACTGTAGCTTTAGTGCCTGTAGGATAATTCTCTATCCCTTCATCGAGAACTTGATCTGAAGCCCCAGCATCTTCAATAAGATCATCGACTATTTGAGCATTGAGCACGCTCAGAAAGTTCAAAGGCTTATCCCTGCTATCCACGACTTTGTCTGGCTTAGTATCTCTGGCATGATGAAAGAAGAGATAGGACGCCCATTTGTTGGTATGAGCCAAATCATAGGTCTCATTATAAAAGGTGGTGCACGCCAGATAATGGCTCATTAGCTCCTGGTACACTGCCACTACCCGAGGGTTTGTATCCCCCAACTCCCTGTTTGTGGGAACATACTCTTCATAAGGAGTATCCCCCATTGGCAGTCTTGAAATCTCTGCCATCTCGTGAAGGGCCAATCCCAACTCCCCTAGCAGAGTGGCAAAAGTCCCAGTGAGCAAGATATACTGCTCCATTAAATCCAAAAATAGGTTGGGGTTGGGAGGCAGCCCAACACTAGTAGCACTCACAGCCGCGAACAGACCAATGCTCTCCAGCTCCGTCTGAAAATGCTTCAGGGCCCAGGCAGCTAAACGAGCCCATCAAAGATTTGAAGGGGTAAGCCACCCATTGGTCTGAGGATTAACCTTGGGGTATACTCCTCCATGCCCCATGAAATCATTGCAAAAAGTCGGTATTTGGACTGGTTGGAGCAGTAAAGTGTCTTCACTCGGGACACTTCCCGGAAATAATCCCCTGAAAGGCATTACAGGGCCTGAAGGGCAGCTCACAAATAATCCTTGGTCTGATCCTTTCTGATAAAATATCTTCCCCGGCTGGCCGTGAAGATTAGGGGTCAGGGTCCACGACATCCTCCTGGGATGCATGGCATGGAAGAATACCGAAATAGGATAATCTCTCGGCATCCTGGGCAGGTACATGACCATGGCCCCAGCAGTAAAAACCTAGTTCTCCTTCTTGGGCTTCGTCTGGGATTGTTTATCAATCATATCCCCGAATAGGAAAGCTGGTTTTATATATTTGTCCCCATCTATATACGTCAGGGGCTCCCCGTTGATCATACTCAACAGCATCCGTTCTCCCTGAGAAGATATCAGAATTTCCCTTCCTTCAGGATACTGAGTTCCAGAAATAGGGAATGTCACATGGGACACATCCTCCAGGTAATTGGAGTTCAACATCCCAGCAGCAGAACCCATCACCTCAGCCAACGGAGGTATCTGCAAGTTAACTACAAAATGTAAGAAGAATATGTCAGTTTCTATACTAGACATTACAGTCTTGCAGCTTATGCCAAAGATCAACAGTCTGTGCTTTTACGCCAAGACTGTAAAACCTTGAGTTTTTACGCTGGAACCTATTTCTTAGGCGTAAAATTCAAGATTGACAGTATACACAAAAATTTGACAGTCTGTGTTTTACGCCAGACTGCCAAAATTTGAGTTGTTACGCTAGAATTTTCATCCAGAGCGTAAACCCAAAATTTGTAGTATACGCCAAATTTCGACAGTTAAAGCTTTTACGCCAGACTGCGAAAATATGGAGTTTTTACGCTGACACATTAGGAATGTGGGCATAAATAATAAAATATCTTTGTGCATCATCTTCCTCGAAGAGGCTCTCAACACAGAAGATGACCTAGCGCGTTCACGTACAACGTGTGTGAAGGGTTTTCTTCATTTTTTTGTCCCAAAAGGTTTACCTATAACGCCCGGTGCACAGCTTGACGGTGGGACACTTCATTCAGAGCGAGGTTCGCCCAGCCCAATGGGAGTCGCTCGTGCTTGAACAGAGGAGCGAGAAGAGGAGGCAGCTTTCTTTCTCTTAGTAGTGGAAGGTTGTTTCGGTGCCATTACTAAAACTCAGAGTTCTCAAAAGAAGAGACGAAGAAGAGTTCTCAAAGAGACGGAAGTTTTTGCAAAAGACAGATGAAGAGTTTCTTCTCTGAAGGCCTTGGGGTATTTATAGAGTTTAGATAAACTCTTCAAATTCCTAACCAAATCCGATATTTAATATTCGGTTATGATTGGGGACTACGTCAGCCTATCATTTAGAAAAAACGGACAGTCAGCGAATTCAAAAAGTTTTTCTTGCAGAGCAGATTCGTAATTTTACGCTAAGGAGCTTTTACGCTCGAGAGGCTACAAATATATGGTTTTACGCTCAGAGGCTATAAGTCTACGGTTTTACACCCGGATGCTTTTATGCTCGGTAGCTTTTACGCTCGAGAGGCTACAAACCTACGACTTCACGCTCAGAGGCTATAAATCTATGATTTCACGCTCAGAAGCTTTTTACGCTCAGAGGCGACAAATCTACGACTTCACGCTCGAAATTTTTCTTTTGAGAGGCTACAAATCTACGGTTTTACGCTCAGAGGCTATAAGTCTACGGTTTTACGCCCGGATGCTTTTACACTCGGTAGCTTTTACGCTCGAGAGGCTACAAACCTACGACTTCACGCTCAGAGGCTACAAACCTATAATTTTATGCTCATCTACATTACGGATCTATGACTTTTCGCATATCTTAAAATATGTAGGCCAGAATATGCGTATATCTGAACAAATCTCAAGACGGTCAATTACAAGGGTTCACGCATAAGATGCTTCTTCTTGGCCTGAAAACATCCCAAGTACCCAATACATACAGAGTTCAGCATTAAAAATGACTCTTCTTCTTGGGTCGATTAGAAGTTCATCCAAAATCCAGTCAGAATATTTTCTCTACAGTTTAAGCATGGTCAGTTTTGACAACCATTTCTCGCCCTACTTCAAGGGATTTTCGGAAAATCATTCTTGAAGATGATGATCTGAACAAGAATTTTTCTTATCAGAGAAGTGACAGTTCAGAATTCTACGCAATTCCTCGTTCAAAACAGCAGGACAGTTCGAATATTCGACTTAAATGCTAAACAGTTTTCTATGCGTCTTCAGTTACGCGTAAAAGATGGGACGAGACCAGACACTGTTTTTATCAGAGTCGGCGTAAAGTTATTCAGACTTCATCACAGCAAAATATAGCAAATCATCAGATGCGTATAAGAAGAAAATTTTGTTAATCATGATTACATATGATGGAAATCCAGTTTACAAAGGTTTTTTTATCTTCATGATTATATATGATGGAAATCCTTGTTCTACCAAGGGTTTCTCATTTTCATTTAAAGATCACGCCGAGAGTCTATTCTGCCAGGTTCTCATATTGGTGGAGATCTTTTTCTGTCTTCTTCAGCAGTTAATCGGTTTTCGTGGCCGATTAACAAAAAATGATTAATGGCGGGAGGATACAAAACTGGGCATGTATAAATTATTCAAGAGCCCACCCTCCGTACGCCATGACAGATTGAGTTGGGATTCTGACCCAACTCAATACAGGAAGACAGGGCCAGTTTGTCTGCCCTTGTCCACCGTCGTAACGGGAGAAAATACAGCTTGCAAGCTGTGTGGTCGAATGTGACCCTTCATCTCTCCTGGACGAATCACCATATAAAATTGTTAATCATCCCGAGCAAAGGAAGCTATGATATCCTTCCATGATCCATCGTTGCAGAGGATATTTGCTCGAAGATGCCTTCTTTTTCGGCTCCTTATATGCTGGAAGAACATGATCTTCTTCTTCCTCAAGTCAGCAAGACTAACCTCGGCAACCATCTCTGTGTGGTGAAGGAAATATGGGAAGAACAGGTTAACTCATCAACCTTTATATAGGCAAAAGAGAACACACTGAATCCCAACAACTCCCAAAAATCCGCCAAGAAATCAGCCTCGAGGAACGAGTCAGACTTGGCCATTTTATGCTTCATTCAAAGTGTTTCAAATTATGAGAAATTTGAAAACTTTGAAGGGGGTCTTGTAGAAGCATGAAAAATACGCTACAGAGTTATACGCAGTATGCAGGAAACTCACGTAAAATAGAGTTTCAG